>JAHREC010000014.1:0-156724 GCA_020081605.1 Albifimbria verrucaria
CTAACCCTAACCCTAACCCTAACCCTAACCCTAACCCTAACCCTAACTCCTAACCCTAACCCTAACCCTAACCCTAACCCTAACCCTAACCCTAACCCTAATTTCCGTTGGGTTAGGGCTAAGGCTACGGGTAGGGTTACGCGTAGGGTTAAGGCCAAGATTAGGCCTGCAGTTTCACCCTTTCTACTCTCTTCACGCTACTTTTCCGCTTTTTGCCGTTTAGTAGCCGCCTTTAACTGTCTGTTGTTTGCTTCTCGCCCTTGTAAGAAGTCGTAGGCTTCGGCCTTCTTAAACGACCAGCAACAAGGGACCGCCAGAGGGTAACGAGTGGAGACCGAAAAGCAAAGACGCAAACAGTCGGTTACTTGTAAGCGCGTAGTGGAGACCACCCAGGTAGGAAAGATCAGGTAGCCTTAAGGTTCTAGGCTTCAAACAAGTGGAAACCAGTGACTAGCAAAGTAGTAACCAGCAGAGGCCGAGAGTGCTTAGTAAAGACCCTGAAGCAAAAAGCAGACGGCAGATGGCCAACCACACCTGGCGGACAGTAGCAACTTAGAAAGAGCAAACGGAAAAGAAAGCTAAGCAGGTTGCAGGCGACGACAACAGACAACCGATCTAGAACAGAAAGGACTGGTGGGAAAAGGTTAACAGGCTAAAGCGGGAGGTAAAGAACAAAGAGCAGAGAACAGAGCAGAGAACAGAGCAGAGAACAGAGCAGAGAACAGAGCAGAGAACAGAGCAGAGAACAGAGCAGAGAACAGAGCAGAGAACAGAGCAGAGAACAGAGCAGAGAACAGAGCAGAGAACAGAAGATAGACAAGAAAGAGTAGAAAACAGCGACTAGATAGCGAGAACAAACAGGCACCAACAAGCAACTGGGAGAAGCGCTTAGACAAGCTAGGGCAGCGTGACACTAGGAGACTCAACCGCAGACAACAGACAACAGACAACAGACAGCAAAAAGTAGCTTGTGAAAAACTTCCTACAACTTCCTACAACTCCTCCTTCCTCAGTGATTAGAGAACTTAACCCACCTTCTCTTAAACTCTTCGTCTTTTCAGTCTAACAAGAACCTTAGCTAGTAACCCTGGCCCACCTCGGCCTTCAACCCTGTTCTTTGTACCCTTAACCAAACTTCTTCTGCAGACCCTAGGGCCAAAGATCCTCAAGGTCAGGGTTAGGGTTAGGGTCAGGGTCAGAAATTTACCTACCCTATATGCTTGGTCTGCTCGCTTCTATCAACCTTTTCACTCATAACTAGCACTTACCGATAGCTGTTAGAATACTATTTCACCCTATGCCTTGTATACCTGCCATTTTAACCAGAGTAACCTTAATAGCTGCTCTTTCCTCACGCTTTAAGGTTGGCGGTTAGCGGTTCGACAACGTAGCGGTTAGCGCTGGCCATAGGACCATGACTAATCTGCCGATAACCCTGATCCTGCAAATCGGCCACCGGACGTTAAGTTGATCCATCCCACGTTTTCCTGCCTAACGCCAGCACAGGTTATCCTGCTGTATCCTCCTACGAACCAACAGCCTGTTGGTTATCACCCCCAAAGCCCCTGTTGAGGCTGTGTAACCTAAGCCGCAGGACGTCAATCCATAGATCGCTATAAATTAATGCATCAGCCCCTTTACCAACTTTCTCATCATGCCGCCCGTTGGCTCCCATCCGAATAGCACCTTCGGCCTAATCAGCTTAAACATAATGCTCAAGAGTTCACTTCACTATAGAAACCATTAAAATTATATTCTTTTATATATCCATCGTCAATTCATAGAATGGCGTCAAAACATGCCCACTCTACAGAGACAAGTGAGTCTTAGTGCCCTAATTGGTCCCATTCGCCTGGGAAGTAGCTGATCAGTACCCTAGACCTTGACGCTCGAACTCAATCTGACGAGTGTTTGGGGCTTCCCACCCGGGCTCAAGCTATTCGGTGCTGGAGCTCAATTATATTCATGCAGGGGATGAATATCTGGAAGGCCTATCCTATCTACCTAAATTATATGGTCGTGGGCTGGGGCGGCCTGAGTCTTTTGAAGCAGGCCGTCTTTTATTAGGTGCCTTAGGGATTTGTATCTTTGTCGCTGTGCCTATTATATTTCTATGTCAAAGGTAATAGCTATAGTTATCCTCTCTTCGGCTTATGCTATATTGATTATGAAGATATTTATCGAGATGGAACCTGGTGCCCCATTCATCGCCGACCATACATTGCTCGTGATATTTCAGGTTGAACCCATAAGTAATCCACCCTATGATTGATTCCTGTTCCTTTGAGGGCCCGAACGCAGCAATAGCTCCTTGGGCCATAATTAAACGATTATAGTAATCCAGTATATTCCACTGAAACCCTTTGTAGTCGCTGTTCTCGCTAGGGATCTCGATAGAACAAGCTACTTCATCGTACAACCACCTTAAGTTCTTATAGCTAAACTCCGGCAGATCGTTAATCTCGCTGTTCATCATCGCCTTGGCATCCAGGCCGCCACTGTCGAAGTATTGCTGATTATATATCTTCTCAACCCCGTCACGGCTCTGAAGGCGTCTCTCGTTAAGTTTTGTTCGTGGTCCAGGGCCGTAGCCTAATTTAACACGTCTTTCCATAGTGATTGGATCGATATCCATGATTGCGATATGGAGGTCTTGACTGCCATGTTGAAGTGCAAAGACTGGGTGTTGCTTCTCTTGTCGCTTCGAGAGTGGGTTAAGCTTTGGTTCGTTCCACATGCCAATATGCCGAACTTCATGGCCAAGTTGCTGCGTTAAAATATCCTCCATTCGACGATGGAGTTTAACGGATCGCGGGAATTCATTGGGGTTCCTTACATTGGGCCCAAGGTTCCAATCATGCATCTCCACGAGCTCGCCAAGTAATTCGCCTGCCGTTACCCTAGCTTTTGTATCAAGGCTTTTGGCAAGGGCGATCGACATCTCGCCATAACCCCTTCTTAGGGCTAGAGCTGCCAGAACCGTGAATACTGCACCCTTAATGCATGAGTACCTATTCTGCTCGACATCTTCGGACTTAGCGTATGCCCGACAAGATGTAACGAGTTCCCAAAGTCCAAAGCCCATGCCTGGGGTTCCGGCCACCACTTCAATGTTGATTGGCCATGCATTCCAAAATCGAATCGACTTCGTGGCCGATTCTGAACGGAGAGAGTGGTATTTGACTCCAATATATCTATATTACTATATATTAACAGGGTCCTCACGAATGCCAGTTTAACAAGACATACCAATAGCTGCACCCTTACTCGTACCTATTTTCGCCACATTTCCTCTGAGGAAATGGACTTATATGTAGTGCCATTAGACAGGGGTTGAAGAATAGAAGCAAGAGTATAATCTGGCACAAGGGCCCAGCATAAGATAATAATCGATACTCTCATAATGCAATAGTAAGAAAGGCTGGTTAATATTGCAGGATTTCTAGCGTTCTTATATCGTGGAGTCGAATATTATATTATTATATTATAATGGCGGAAATACAGTCCCCTTTTAAGCTATTAATTATCTGTTAGTTTATTGCTAACCTTACTCCATCCAGAACCAAACGCTTATCAGCTTATTCTTTTCCCCTTTTTAGCATCTTTGTTGGTGGCTTGTGGCTTCTCCGTCTTGAGTTGGCCGCAGACCCCCATATACAAGTCATGCGGTGAATGATTCGTATGATGATGGGGTCTGGAACATATAAATAGTATCCAGAAGCTTGTGGGATATGCGGTTAGAATAAGGTCCGCTGTCAGCGTGTGCGAGAAGCATCGGTTTTATGATACGCAGCTCCGTGTACGAGATATGATTGCTCCGACATGCCCCCAATTCCTGGGGCTTGTCTGGATCATGAGGCTGAGAAGCGTGGGTTTGTTGGTAAGCATATGTTACAGGATTCCAAACAGCGCAAGATACGCTCTAACACCCCTGTAGTAATCAGGGCGCAGCAAGCCACCGAACAAAAACGGCGATTTACAGTCTGGTGTTTTCTAACCAACGAACAATTCTCCCATCAGTATTAAGAATTCATAAATAGCAGCCATACTTTATAATATATATTTAAATATGTAAGCTCTACGATTCTGAATATTTCTATGAACTTTAAATCTTAATCTTTTCTTTAGGCTACCTATATTCATCTCTTGTGAATAGTTGAAAATCACAAACATGCATCTATCTTTAAAATATATACTTTCTCTTGCCTTTATCCCGTTGAGTCTCCTAGGCGCTATTGCCACACCGATAACTCAAACTGGCGAAGTCCATGGTCATCTTAACCAGCGCACCCCAGTCTGGAATTGGCCTCGTTGCACTTTTGCAGAGGAAGGGCAATGTACTCTCTATATGGCAACGGGGAAACCATATCCAACCTTCACACAATATCGCACGTTTGCACTTTTCGATCATAAATGCAAACTCACATCCCTTTATTATACAGACATAAAGGAGAAGATTGTCAATCTCAAAGGCCATCTACCAGGTGGCATAAGAATCGCAGTCGACGATCAAATGCAACCGGAAGGTGCTATATCTTATCGTTTAGTAGATACTCCTCTTGGTAGTGGCTTGGAGTGCCATGATTGGGGGAGTATGTGGATGGCATCGGCTGCAGGAGACATTTCCCTGTTAAGCAACATTTTCTATTAGCTACGATAGCCTGATATACATTGGTTGTGTTTAGTGAAAAAGAAAGCAGCATTAAGTCGGCCCTAGAGTATATAAACCCAACCTAACCTTAACCCCCAGCCGCTTAAGTGTTTGCTACCTCCCAAGAATGGAAAGTGCTGAAGAAACTTAACATTAATACAATAAAAAGCGAGCTTAGCTCTTGTCAATTAAACGGCAGGATTACCTAAGCCCCATGCCCCACTGTATATAATCTAGTGGGTGACAGTACTATTATATTATTTTTTTCTGGTAAAGCCGATCCATACGGATTCCATGTATAGCCTTGTCTAACTCCTGGGCTGCTGTTGCCGTAGATATTTTAATGCTTTCTTCGATATCCGCCTTTATAACCGCTTCCTCCTTTTCTAACTTGATCTTCTGCGCTGCGATACCCTTGAGGTCTTCAAGTCCCTGCAGGAAGCAAATTTCCACCTCATCATGCAACCTCACCAGGCATCGTTCCCCACTTTGATACAGCGATACTAGAGAAGGAACATAACCATTTTGTCCGAGTAGGGTTAGAAGTCGATGGCTCTGTTTTAACAGACGCCTCATTTCACCCGCGTCGACTTCCTCACGCTCCGCTGATATTTTTTGTATGGTGTTCATTGCCTGTATTAGATCCTCGAAGTCTTCGTCGCTTATCCATCTGGGGAAACGGTATCGATGCTCTTTCCATAGAACCGCCCACGATTCAAGATTAGCCGACGCTGCGCAATCCCATCCGCGCTCCTTTAGCGTATCTGCCAACACTGCTTTGGCGTATAAAAAGCATGCTTCTTCCATCATACATCGCACAGTTCCGAAAAACTCATACTGTAAGCGGAATGGTAGGAAGGCTCGACCTAGAAATTTCTTTCATGGCCCACTGGCACTGGCTTTGGTTAGGTCTTCAAACGACGAGCTCTCATATACAGACCCATACCTTCACCCCGTGCCATCGACGCAGCCATACTCGCTATACGGTCTTCGTTCTGATCGATGCCGTTCGCAGTTCTATCGTCGCTTGCTCCGTGACCCTTCATCGTGTCCTTTGGGAGGCTGAGCCCCCTCCTCGCGAGGCGAAACGGGCTCTTCTCGCTCGTGCGTTTCTTCGTAGGACGTATTAGATGCGATTTCCATGTTTGCTCCCTGTTCTGCGAATGTCCTTGCCGCTTCTGCCGCCTTCTGAGCTGCCGTCCTCTTCTTCTTCGCCATTGCTGTAATGGTTCGCTATCCGGTTCTTGGTGGCGAGGATGATGTTCGCTACTTTCTCGAGGGAGAGGAAAAGAAGGGAGAGAAGGAAGAAGTCGATGCATATGAGACATGCGAAATCGCGGTCCGGAATATATATAAACCACCGGACCACAAACATACAGTGCCCTTGAAGTCAGACTCTACGACAGACCGTCGTGCAAGCTTCGAATACGCTTCCTCAATGCAGCAGACAACTAAGATGCCTCTTCTAACGCGCTATTTGTCAACGCGTCTGCTTGCTCATTGTGCTCTCGCGCTACATGCCAAAACAAAACCTCCACACCGACTTTACGAAGCGTATCAATCCACTTATCTAATTCCTTGAAAAGGTCCGAGTTACGAACTATTTTCTGCTTTGCTGTCCAATAAACCCCGTCTTTTCATACCCACCGGTTCGGAACCCAGTCCGTGATCCCGTCTACCACATATGCTGAATCTGCTTTGATCACTACTAGATCCAGCCTCTTACCCCCAAACCGTTCTTTTTGTATATCGCATGGGCCACTTGAAGCGCAATAATGGCAGCCTGAAGTTCTGCCACCTGATTCGTCGTGCGAACACTCTCGATAATGACGCTTTTATTGTATTCGGAGTATTCCCGACAAACACACCTGCAGCCATTCTGGCTGTTGGTGTTCCATTGTACCGGCACACACCATCGACGGCAATGACTATGCAATCTAGATGCATTTCCCATCTGTGTAAGGGGTTTCACATCACAATTTCAAACGCTGCTTATACCATGCATTTATATATTGAGCTTCAGTGACTGAGACCTCAACACCACTTTAACCTTTGTCCCATCGTTTGGTTTTCCAGAGGCTGCATAAAGGAGGGAGGGATATGCGGCGTGGTATGGTTTGACCATTCATAAAGCAGTAACCCAATCGTTCGCCAAGGCGTCAGAAACCCTCGTTTAATCCCGGTTTGGACGATTGAAGCTGCTGCGTGAGGGTGGGGGTTTGTAGGTTCGTGGCCACCAAGCCAATGAGTGGTGGCCTATGGGCTGTGAACCAACCTTATTTAAAAGCATTGGTGGGAAGCAAACCCGGGAATTCGGACTGGCGAGGGTCACTACGTGAGTTCCTTTTATTCTAGCTGGCACAGTCGGACCTTTGTGTGATGTCGGCGTCCTATTGCAGGGCCAACCGCATACACAATCGTTCTTGGTATGGAACCCCGTGGGCACCCTATTGGTTGCGACCGCATCGTCCGGGTACTCACCCAGGCACATTTACAGGGTAGCGGGGAGCCAACTGCATAAGAGAACGAAACGATGAGATAACGACCCAACAGTAAATTGTCAAATATTCCTAGGACCTCCCGGCTCTTGCATGGGCTCGGTTAGGATTCCTGGATATGGATACCAACAGCATATAGGATCATCGTAGGCGAGGGCTTTCGGGCTAGTCGAGACAGCCACCTCCCGCTCTTTCCGCTCTTCCAGGCCGGGGTTCAATGGGATAAAGGCACAGTACACTGTTCCGCGTAAAACTATAAAGAGGTGGCCGATTTCCTCCTTCCAATCTCCAGCCCGACTCATCTCCTTAGCCCTCACCTGACCATCCGACCATCCAATCATCCAATCGTCCGCACCCTTTGCCAACATGCTCTTCCTTCCCCTTATCCTTGGCCTTGCCGCCAGTGTCAACGCAATCGACCTCTACCTCGGTTGGAGGGGCGGCAGCAACTACGTTGCTTGCCGTAACATAAACCCCAACGTCTGCTGCTCCACTGCTGCAGGAGGGAGCCCTTCAACAGCCTTGACTTCAGAGAGATCCCCAGGAACTGGAACATCCAGTGCCGTGGCCACAGAGGCCCCCAGTGTGGCTCGCTGGCCGAGGTCAAGCAGAGCAACGGCGCTACCGCAGTTAGCCTGTTCAACTCTGACTTTGGTGGCTCTGGCTATGGCTTCGTCTCTAAGCGCTCCACGGACGATGCTGTTGTTGAGACCGTAAGGCCATCTCTCTTGGTCTTTGGAGACGGGGCTCAATATGATCTTTCCGAATTGACTGAATCTTCCTATGATGAAATGGTATGTGCCTCTTACGTCCCATAGGCTTGAACCATAAGTGCTTTTGCTAATGACCATGGTAGTTAGTACCAGCTTTTCCGCTACCATCCTCCGAGTCATAACATGGCATCCTCCCTCGCTTAACCCCTCGCTTGACCCCTCGCGCTTCCAAAGAGTCTACCTGCTAATGTTCGTATTCTTCGTCTACAGTCTCCGAATCGCAGCTTCGAACGGTTCCTCCGACGATGTTCCCGCCAAATTCGACACATCCAGGATCGAGTAAAGGTTCGATATGGTGGCTTGAGCGCTTGGAATATATGCCAGCCTGGTCCGACGTTCCTCTTGCGATCACCTTGACTGCGGAGGGTAACAGGTTGCCTTGCATACTTAGTTAAACATTATAGAACTCTGCTACCTCATTCCCTACAAGTCCCATATCCCTTCCAGTGTGTGACTAAATACAGTAATCTGTGAAGTTGAAAATCCATAGCCCAATTTTTAAGAACAGCAGCTTTCGTTCAGCTCGGCACCCACACAAGCTCAATAATACCATCAAGTGCCTTCATGGGCCTTTTTCTTCTACCATCCATCGCTCATCATCCTTCTTTCGAACATATACCTGTAACACGGACCTGTCCTCCATGACTTGCGAGTCACGAAGCTCCCAAGCAATCTTCTTACCCGTTTTGAGGAGCGAGGGGCGCTGAGGGCCATACGTGTAGTCGAAGTTCCACACATGCTCCTCGAACAGCGGGCGAAATGTACGCTCCACCTGACTCAGGTCGAAGTCGATCCCATCGGGGTAGTGCGCAATGCTATAACCGTTGGAGATGATGAAGTTGTCCGCAGTAACGAAGCGCTGAAACGGGCAGTCCTCGCCGCACGTATAGGATATCTTGGTGGTATTTAGCGGGTTGGCCGAGTGCCACTTGTCGCCTCTCTTGAAATGATGAATGCTGTACGGCTTAAATCCGCCTTCGTAGAAACCCGATGCGTCTCCTACAAGATCGAGCTGCCAGAGGTCCTTCAGGTGCGTGAGACGTATGTCGGTGTTCTCGCATATGCACTTACGAAGGAGAATGTCTCCTGAGGACCCCAGCCGGTGTTGGACTGCTTGATCTTGGCCCTCGTCCGGCAAGCGTCAATGCGACTGGAAACGATACCCGCCAAAGGACGGCTGAGGAAGACTCCACCGCCTCCAAAAGCTTGGGAGCCGTGCACCTTCACGGCCGTAACGTCCTCGGATAAGGTGCCGATATATAACAGCCTTGTATGATCATACTGCTTGAACCGCTCGACGAGGCCATTCATCGCCGTGAAGAAGGTGTCGTCATCGCACAAGACCAGCCACTTCCTGTTCGGGGAGTCTTTGTGGGAGTAAAGCATAGGCACCAGGTTGAGGTACCGGACAGCCATCTCCTTCTCTATCCGGCTATCCCACCCGCTCACTTCGGAATCGATACCGGCATCGGCAAGTCGTTGCGCGACCTCCGTAAGCTCCGCATCCGTGACGTCAAGGAGGCGAAGGAGGAGCTTGCCTCCGTTAGACCTGCCTTTGCTGTCGGTTAGCCAGTAGGCCCACTCTTGGATCATCGAAGGGTCGCTGAGGCGCTTGTATGTGGTGGAAATGGCGAATATGAAGTCGGAGAGATCAGCATCGGCCGGGAAAGGCGACTCCGGGACGGAAACCTCCAAGGGTTCGCTGCATTTCTCTTCCTGGTCGTGGCCACTCAGCAGATCCACCACCCGGAAGCCTTCGGCGTCATTACCTGATGACAGGAGGTTCTGCGGTAGCGAAGTATAAGATTGACGCTCGATGGGCTTGCGCGTGAAGCTGATGTAGCGTCTCAAATACTCGACTTGATCGTCCAGCTTGTATCTGTCACTTATCTCACGAAGCCTGTCCGTATCAACATTGCAATTCATAACGTGGCTCGATGACGGCCGTGCGCCATGTGCGCTGGTGTTGATGGGTTTGGCTTGATCACCGCCCGAAAGTTTCGGCTTGACAGCGGATACATCTTTTAAATCAGATGTTTTTAGAAGCAAGTCTGTGGTATACGGTCTCGTTGATGGTAAGTTCCAATATGCTATCAAAAGAACGGCAATAAGCACAACAAGCTTGAGAGCTCTTGAGAAGGAGCTCCGTATGCCCCAGGTTGACTGGATTAATGCCTTCGCTAGGGTGCAGGCCTCGTGGCTTTCGCCGACCAATACACACTATGCGGGGCCTCTAGGCGGCCGATCCACCCTACCATAGCTAGGTAGGACAGTAAGCAAATGCGGTTGGGTAAAGAAGGGTGTCGGTATTCAGGGCATACAAGTAATAGAGTTGCCTACCAAAGTAGGTTAAGGGGCTTAAGGTGTCAATTGAAACGGCGAGGCCGAGGCATTAATGGCTGTTGGTTATGTAAATTTGTGGCAGAACCAACAGCCAAGCAATTTAATATCCTGGCTGGTGGTGGATCCTCGCTTCAGCCTGAGCCACTCAGCACGTGGTGGTGCTGTGGGAAGGAAATGCAATGGCTAGATCCCCTGTCCAACATTTAGATGGATGTGAAGTATACTGACAAATATTATGTATATAACTTAGGGGAAAAGGATGTCTGTAGCATCGCGGCGGAGAATGACCAATGCTGATTGGTCAATTTTATCATGGCTATCCATCACCGACAAATCGCCCGAATTTTAATTCTTTCCTAGCTCACTATCCGGTGACATGTTCCTCGTCCTGTCTTACTTGGTGAATCATGCTATTAAGTAACCTTGTTATTTTTACTATCGATTTCGTACTGAAAACCACCTTCGAAGGGATATGAGCGACGGATCGTCTAGACCTCGCTTTAGGGGCCCTCCGCCCCCAAGTAGGCTGCCCATAAACAAGCCATCAAATGACTTGGATAGGCCTGGAAGCACGAGATATAACCCCATTGTCCTTGACGAGCATAACGATACTGATAATTGTGTGGAGGGTGAAGATGATACTGGAGGGAAACACACGGCCGTGGCAGGCAACAAGGTCAAACAAGGGTAATGCTGGGAGTTACCTCTGGATACTCAACCAATAAGCAATCCGTCTCTCATACCGTGTCTCTGGTTGTTAGGAAGATAATGGTTTTGACACACCAAGGATAATAGCAAAACCAAGATGAGGGTGGAGGAAATGACAGTTAAAGGGATATCGACAATGCTCGTGCAATAAGCAACGGAGGGTTTTGCAATGTATCCAAGAACGCTCTGGATTATATTGTGCAATTAATCCTGGATAATCGATCCACACCGCTCTACCCATATCTGGTCATTGCTCTTGAACACACATGCAATAAACGATTCGGCGTCTTTGAGAAGGCGCGACAGCTCATTGTGCAATGCATCTAAGTCTTTAGCAGGAGCTAGCTTTGACTCGCTATTCCGCGGGCTGTCCTGTTGCTTTTCCACTTGAATCCACCCAATCTCGCGAAGTACCCGGTTACTGACCCCTTATGCTCTGTAACATCGTGTCTTTGTTAGTCGTATCACATCACTGTCCTATGATTCCTGGACTTACCAATTTTCTTAGTCATTTCCGAAATACGAAGGATCGTGCCATGATCCTCAGCGCCCCATGGGAAGTCTTTCGGTTGTAGGAACCAAAGCATCCGCGTCACCATATTCGCTGCCAACAGCGATTGTTCTTTCTGTTTGGTTTTTGGTGCCCCACTAAAACATCGTTCTTTAGGTGCTACTTGGGGTGTGACCGAAGATGAGCTCAGTGTTAAGACCAGCATTAGCATCAGGTCGCACATTTTGGTGCCAAGGATTCCTTGCAGGGTATTGTAAGCTTGCTGGTAATGTTCTAGAATTTTATGGTCGTCATCATTCTTTCCAAAAAGCTTCCGTAGCCTCTCAAAGCCTGCCTGGATCAATGGCGGGACATCCTGGAACGGGATATCGCATTGAAAGTTGATCCGTTGTTTCCTTGGTCGTTTCCGCAAGGTACTTTCGTGTTTAAAGTCAGCCTCAAGTGCTAATCGCTTTGAGCTGCCGGCCCGAGCCGTGAGCACTTCCGTCGAAAGAACTGAACCCGTTAAGCGCACGATCCGCCGATGAGTGAGTCTTTGTCGGTGTCGACCTGGCACCCATTCGACGCCACTCGAATGCATAGCAGCTGCGAGGCCATCTATCCATTGGTCTTTGTGACGACTTCTGGGCGTGTGTGTTGAATGGCGGCCTTTATCGTCGCAAACCAGGTGGAATGGGCTGGCGCGAAGGCGGCGGCAACCATGCTCTCTGATCCCTGTAATGCTTCGACTAGTTCCAGTGCAAAGTCTCGCCTGGTTTTGGTTGGTATATCTCGCAAGGAGCCAGAAGCTCCATCCGGCATGACCAAATCCTGGGGAGGTTCTCTAGTGCCCTGGGCGGGTTCACATGTCAATAAACGAATATCGCCAATATGATCTAGCATGACAGTGAATTTTCATCCTTACCTCCATCGAAACGGGTCGTGACAATCTTCCCAAGCTTTCAGTTCTTGACCTGCTCTGATGGAAGGCTCACCTCGACCACTTCGTATACCCCGGTTCAACTTTCTATGAAACTGAATGGCCATAAAGTTTGACATCTGAGGGATCCATAGCTCTGCTAGCACTTTTTCTAAGAACCGACTGGCCCCCGATATCCCTTGGATGGACTGACCCCTAAGCTCGGAGAACCACAGCTGACTGTGGCGGTTTGCCGCTACGAACGTCCCATAGTGAAATGCAAGCGACGCTACATGCATGAGCATCGGACGGCCATCCTGTAAGAGAGGCCACTGGCCGATGTGTATGACCCCTTCTCCTTCCCTAAAATCAAGCATCGCCGGGTCGATAAAGGGCCATCCTCCGTGTTGTAGACTTTCCATTGTTCCGAGTGATCTAAATACCCGTGATGGAAGTATACGAGGATCGCCTGTCAGACAAAAGTTTCCCAGCCTGTCCAGGGCAGCTACAGCTTCTGACGCTGCGAGCCCCAGACCTCGCGATCCAGCCATGGTAAATCGTCGCTCCATCTCCTCGATGGCTAGCTTAAATGTTCGAGCGAACGCGATAAGAACACCAGGGAAAACCGGAGGGAGAAACCGCCGCAGAATCCACGAATACGATTGCTTCTCCTTTAAGAAATATCGCTTCATCTGGACAATGGGCTGTAACACGGTAGAGAAACTCTTCTGTCCCTTTATGAGCCGTTGGACGTGTACGGTAACCACTTGTTCGAAGCGATATGAGAACTCTTCCGCCTCGATGGCTTTCTCGATAAGCAAGGCTTCTCTCTCAAATGGCTTCGACGCACCGGGGTTCTCCGGTGTCAACCGCCCTCGTATCCGATCTAGAAGTCTTGCTTGCTTGGCTCTAACCTTGGCCGCGGCTTTGGTGTCGACTTCTGGTACCGTCAGTGCTGCCGTTGCTGAGCCTTGACTTGCGAGAAGGGCATCGGCGCGATGGCGGTACACGGACTTTAGCGCGCAGTATCCTTGAAACTCGCCGAAGGATACAACATCAGCACCCTGGTTCGAAAAACTCATGTTGTCCTCTATAATGGCCAGGAGATTGTTCTTGAGGAAGGCGGGCGGCTTTGGTGATGAAAAATTGCCATATGCCGAGTGGAAGCCCAGCGGATAAAAGGTATAGTCTCGAGAGCTAGCATATTCCCGAGCCAAACAGTTCCTGTCTGCGAGAAGACAAAAGACCTGGTCTTGGTCCTGGTCTTGACCTCCGCCGGTGGTGCAGTGCAAGTTTGTAGCAACGGCATAGGATATACTCGTCAAGTGATCTAAATTGTATTTGTGCTCTAACTCCGTACGAAGTTGGAGCAATCCGGGGCTGAAGTGTTCATCTTGCGATTCCAGCGGGCTCCTGGATGTTGCGCCATTCGCGGCACCTGCAATCTGCTCATTTGGGCCTTGTACGAAGAGACTTGAGTTATCACGACTGCTTGGCTCAACTGCTTGCTCTTCCTCCGAATCAACTTCGCTTTCTTCTTCCATATCGCCCTGGTATCTTCGCTCCTCGTCGCTATCCTCATCTTCTTCTTCGTCGTCGTCGTCTTCGTCATCATCATCCGGTCGTATGCGAGTTTCCCGCGGGAGATTTTGACTCCTTCGGTCACTTCCATCTCTATGTTGGCGCCGTAGTCGTATGCATGAAAAGCAGGAAGGTTGTCGGACCAGAACGTTTCGTGGGCATACATTTCAACGAAACTGGCCCATCCGTCCATGAAAAATTCCTGGAACATGGTCCACTTATTGTACGTTATCTGTTGAGACGATCTACCGCCCAGCTTCCATGCTGCCTCAATTCCTTCGCCAAGCAGTTCGCCACTCGTGAAGACTGATTTGATATAGGACGCGAGCGCTTCGGCATGGTGTTTGACCATGCCGGTCCCATGCTTGGCTGCGTCACGACGTTTGCGATTGCCGTTCCCGGGTCGTGTGGGTGCATAACGATAAACCACTGCTCTCGCGTCGCGGCCACCGCAACACGAAAAGTTCGGTTTGTCAGGTCGAACGATATATTACTGCCTCGTTTCACGCTGTAAGGTGCTTGCCAATGCTGGAAGGAAATTGTCACGTTATCGAAGAATCGATCGCTACGCCGACTGATCGGCTGCAATGGGGCTCCTCGATGCAAATGAAGTCGAGGTAGAATATTGATAGTAGTTGTCTTTGTCGCTGGCGGGTCGCGAGCCGGCTTTTCGGCTACCATAATCCATGGTGAATGGTCGTTGAAGTATCGAGATCGCTTCAGCACCTTTGAATTCAGGCGCCCTGGTTTTCGCTATGAATTCATCACCTGAGTATATGCGGCATGTCAGTGTTGTCCCTCTAAATTGGTGGACGGCTCTTTTCCTTACATTTGTAGTGGTAGGTACCTCTTGAGCGATCAATCCTCCATGTGCGTGATTCACGCTCCGCTGTCGCAGATCCATCCTCAGAGCCCACCGCGGACTCCCTTAAATAGTCATCATCCGCGCTGTCGTGCGATGGGTATGCACTCTGCTCGTGGTCATCATCCTCAAGCTCTGGATTGCCACTACCCGACACAAAACTGGCTCCCTCCTGGTCAAGAGAACCATCGAGTATGACGCTGTTGGTTTCGAGTTCCCGTGTACTCATGGTGTTGGGTGGGTATTTGCTTGATGGTGGTATTATTTTAAGGTAACTCACAGAGACTGACCCTAACCCAAGACTTGACGACTACGCAAATCTCGCTACGCCCGGGGCGAAAGGTGTCTCCTACGTGTCAAGCATATCGGCTTAGTAAAGAACGCGACCATAAATGAATGAATAGCATTGGCAGTTCCTTTCCTTTTCTTTTGGCAAAGCAAAATTTAATTGAACCATGTTGACCTAGCTACACATCCGATTCGTCCACCAGCACTTGACGTGGCGTGTTTCCTGCTGCCCGTCCCAATGCAAGCCAGCTATTAGCCTCAATGACGAGATGGAAATCGTGTTCTACCACATTGTATAGGGTAAAGGGTCAAATGTATGAAAGGAGGATTAAGACGCAGCTAATCGGCCTCTCCAACCTGACTTCCTCGCCGGCATGGGACTAAACGGCAGCGGATTTCGGGAGCTACTAGGTTCGCTCTGGCTTGAGCCTACATCCGTTTGCGTTGGTTTTGGCTGCCGTCGACGCGCATCCTTGCCATCATCCGGGCCGTCCCGCGCTCTAAGCGGTTGCCCCTTTTCATTCGCCTGACTCTCTCTTTGCTTTTCTGTTTCAGCCACGGATACCTGGTCTGGACCATTTTGCGATTCTTCTCCACCATCATCTGAGCGAACCTCCTGATCCCCGATGCCCCATGCTCAGAGGGCACATTGGCAGCTACACTCATGGTGCGCACCGTTGGATCATCCACTGCTGACTCCCGGGATGCGGCGTCCATCGTCGGTCCCGGCTCATTCGTCTTTGTTTCTGGCTCCGCTTGAGCATGAGGAGATTGTACTCTTTCCCGGTCGATTCTATAATGACGCGATCCGCATCTGCTAGCTTGTTTTGCGACGGCCCGTTCTGATCGTCACGAAGAGCTTGGCGACATCGATCAGCCACCCATTTTACGATGCATCCGTCGATCGCCGCTGCAAGTTGACCAGAGGCTTCCTTGCTGTTCAATGCAGGGTTTTCAGCCACCTCAGGCACGCGTGAAGCTAGGGCACATACAGCACGCGTTACGGCTGAGCATCCCTTGAGGCTATTGGCGGGAGATAAACCCAGGCCATCGCCGCCCTTTGAAGCAACTCCACCATGGACGAAACTTGGGGCCAAGGGAAGTTTCGACAATATGAAGCAGGTTTTGCCAGAATCTGTCAACAAACCTCTCTGCGTATACGGCGCCGTTGCGGTCGTTCGGGTCCGGCATGGCCTTCAGATAGCCTTTTGTCACCGGGTGAGTCAATGATTGCTGCCGCCGACGAACAAAATCCAGAATCTCCTGTTCGAGCATGATCGACCGCTTATCTGCAAGCCTCATCGCCTTTTCATCCGTGCCGTTCTGTAATCGTTTGATGAAGCCCTTCTCAGCGGGAGCTTGTTTGCTTTGCGCTTGTCCGCGACGACTTCCGAGTCGCGATCGATCCACAGAACCACATGGATCATTACCTCCATCATGGTCTGGCATACGTCTTTGGCGTCTCGAGCAGACTGTGAACATCCGGGAGGCGGAAGCTCGGATTCTCGATGAGAAACTCGTACAATTCCCGATACGCCGCATCGTCCAGTGCAGTGAGAAACCGAGCCGTCCGACGTGCACCAGGCCCGACTCGATCACCATCCCCTTCCTTCGGGTCGTTGTAGAATAACTTTCGTATCGCGCTCGCTGTCACATTCTTTTCGCCTGCCGCCAATACGTACACCATCTTTTTCCAGTCCGAACCGCGAACGTATTTGGTAGCATCTCCTGGCAATTCCTTGAGCTTCTTCCCGACGGCATCGGTTATTGTAAAGCAATACTAGAGTCTCTCAGCCTTGTCCATACTTCGAGCCTGCCGATGTTATCGGGCGGGTATTCATGTAAACACAACTTACTGCATCAAATCTTCTGCTAGCTAATTGCTCCCACTTAGATATATTAAAGGTGTCTTTTCCGACCGTGGTACTGCAGTAGCTTGTAATCTTAGACGCCCAGCTCTTGTTGTTCCATAAAGTGCCTAGTCGGCCGGTGGGAAAATTCGGGTTTCCACCGAGACGCAACAAGTCAAGCATTTGGGCTTCAACTTCGCTTTTCTTCCCATGAAACAAACTCGTCTTGCTTGGACGCCATGACAAGCTGCATCCAGATCTGACCATGGCTGTCTGGGAGCAACAGGTCGCTGCGGTTGACTCGCAGTTGAAGGTTGAGCTTGGGTGGAAGCGCGTCTAGTATCTGATTTAATCATCTTGCTTCTTGAGAACCTGACTTGGTTTTGCCCCTGTTATTTTGGGGCGTGGAGGTCGACTTACCTTTGTCGTAAATTATGCCGGTCCACCAGAGCTCCGTGTCTGGCAACTTCTTGCGTTTCACTAGCCTTCGCAAAGCTGCCACTCGGTGTTGACCATCCATAATCTCGAGTGGCTCCTGATTGATGTCCAGCCAACCATCAAGGTCGCGTAATTCTTGTCCGTCATCTTGTGAAGTTGAGTCTTTTGCTGTTGCTCCTTTATGTACTTCTGCATGGCTTGTGACGTACACGACACCAAGATGTAGTTCTCCTCGCTAGTTCGTGCTAAATTCTGCTCAAACACTTCATCGAGATCAATGACATGTTTGTCATCAACCTGACGGTTCTCTCCATTTTCCCATTCAGGCGTGAGGGCCTCGAATGGTATCTTGGCCACCATGAGCTGGTAAGGCTTCGCTTGACGTCGGATTGTTTGGGTTTCATGAAATGCTTGACTGAGTACGCCACCGCCTTTATCACGCTTACTCCTCGCGCCTTCTTTTGTTGTTATCTTTTCCCCATGAACTTCGGACGAATTGGCTTTTCTCTTCGTCATTTCTGATGTCCTTTGCGCTCACAGGCTCAGTGTCAATGATGCTGAAGTTATATGATGAGTGTATAGGGTAGGGTGGTGTCGGGTAACAACTCGGGGAAGAGTTTCGGCGACAGGATGCATAAAAATGGAAAATAGAGTACTCTGCATGACCTTGG
Organism: Albifimbria verrucaria; assembly: GCA_020081605.1. Classification (NCBI taxonomy): domain Eukaryota; kingdom Fungi; phylum Ascomycota; class Sordariomycetes; order Hypocreales; family Stachybotryaceae; genus Albifimbria; species Albifimbria verrucaria. The sequence continues at coordinate 18,073 of JAHREC010000014.1, forward strand.
CCCTGGTTACAAAGCCGCAGGGTGTCTGAGGGCGCCACCAGCATATACCTTGTTCATGCGAATGTGGCTGAATAGGCATCAAGCTAATGTCTCTCCCCGTTGCAAGCCCTGCTGAAAAAGGCGCGACTGTACTGCTGACGCGCGTTTTAAATACGAAACAAAAGGGGGAGAAAAGAAAAAGCAAAGTGAAAACAACAAACACGGTCATAAATAGAAGACATTAAGTACAAAGAGGCGAAGGCTGCTCTTCACTCCACTTCTGTTTATTTCATCTTTAGGCACACAAGAATAGTCCACCAAGTGACTTCCTCCAGGCGAGATCCTCGACAAATGCTTTAATATTAATATTAAGTGCGAATCCAGGAAACTTGCACTGATGGAAACTGCGGGTACGATTTCGTCGCTATTCATAGTGTGTTCGGGACCTTGCCATCGGAAAGACTAACTACTATATTTCGCCCCCGGGGCGAAACTGATTCATTTACTATGGTTCCGAACCAGGACATCTGACATGCAATAAATAAATCGGTTTGGCAGGGTGAAACACATACGACTGTTTGTAGGGAATTGGTTGGAGTTTGGTAGAAGGGCCCGTATGTCAGTTCTCGCCCCGGGGTGAAATATGGTAGTTAGTTCCACCATCAGTGGCACTCAGTTGTTGCATGTCGTTCTATTAGAGTAGACCCCACTTATTTTCGCCCCTGGGGCCAAAATTCACCTGATGCATTACGGCCCGCCCCTACGCCCCATTATTATTATTATTATTATTATTAGTAGTAGTAGTAGTAGTTGTCGTAATTTAGTAGTAGTGGCAGACACATTCACGTATGCACATACACATACACATACACATACACACACACACACACACACACACACACACACACACACACACGCACTTAACCCTATACCCAAGCACGGAATACCCTCTACAATTATTACTTAATACAGAGGGCTGCTCTGATGTATATGCTTGGTCTTAAAGGCGTAGGCCCAACCTTCGATGCTCTGCCGCCGTGGAACAGAGTTAAAATAGCTAATCAGCTATATAGCCCCCAGCCAGGTAAATCTATGTATTTCTGAAGGGGCTATTCTAAGATATAAGCAAACCTCTTGTTATGGGGAGTCTTCTGGCCGAGCTTCAACTCTTCTTTGACCGCGGCGGCAGGAGACGTGAGCATGCTGTGGGTAAATCGGAGCGAAGCCGAACGCGAGGCCAGGTTTGAAGCCAGGCTTGAGGCCGTCTGCGTAGTCGTGTATAAAAACAGTCATCTGGTGCAACCTTCGGTGAGACAATGAGGCGGTACAGCCCAGGAAAGTGGAAAACATACTTCTAGGGTCAGCAGCCAGTCACCCATGATCTGACTCAATGGAATTGTCTGAAGTCTCCGATAACGCATTCCCAATCACAGTTCGTTGGGTTACGTCGCTGCTGCCCTTGAGCCAAAATCCCTACACCCGTAATCATGTCGGCGCACTTTGACGGATACCTCTCTTTGGGGGCGAAGGAGTACAGATCGATCCATTCTGGCCCGTAAACATGGACGGAGAAGAAGAATACGTGCCACCATTCTACGAACCTTCTCATCCCCACGGAGCCGAACCGCTCTCTGACGGCAACACCACTTGGGGTTCGCATACCTCAGTGCGGGATACTGGGTCGACCTCAAGAACGCCAGTGACTCCAGCCTCCGACGATTGGATAACGGCGTAAGAGCAATTCTTCCTACGCTGCAAGTTGCAAGGGGATACACTCGAGGTTATACGCCTTAAGATGATTGAGGAGTTTGGAGTTGAGAGAAACCCCAATGTACTCAGTAAGAAGTACACCAAACTGAGAGCATCTTATAAACGCCAAGTGAAAGAAAAGGTGAATATACACTCCTTACTCACTATGCCGGCCAAATACACTAACTTCGGTTCATAAAGTTCATCGTAGAAGCCTCTCAGCGAGCCCTTCTATAAATTATTCAGGCCGTGGCAAATGAGCTGGAAAAGTCCTACCCTCCTGGTGTTACTAGAGAGCTTGAGTATATGGTCTTACAAAAGCTCCTAAGTTCTTGGAAGGTGTGATTGCAGACTTATGTATGTCGCTTACGTTGCCTGGGCAGCCTGATAACGAAGAATAGTTTGGGATGGGTCTACGCCAGAGGTTGGGACTAAGTATATGTGAAAGCACGGTGAATCATCGTAAGGGTTACTGACGGAGTTGGTCTAGCATGTTCAGGAATAGGGTAAGGGGCATGGATGGTTGATGAGTTAGGTAGCATAGATGGGGCGATCCATGCTGCCTTCGCTGTATAGCCTATTATTGCGTACCTTTTAGGATGTAGACAGATGGATAGATAGATAGATAGATAACCCAATATCCCTCCAATACAGTTTGCTACTTAAGTACGGTTAATAGGAGCGCTGCTAACCGAACTGCTTGGATATATGACACCCCCGAACGTCGTTATCTCGCCAAGCCATAATATGTAGTCTGTCTTATTGACGAACCTTCTGGCATGCTTAGTGAGAAATGCTCTCGGAGCCGAGGCAAAGAACGCGCTGTAGTATAGAGGTAGCATCATATCTGGGAACGGGCATGTTGATAGATCCGACTCGGGATCTGCCCTGCTGCATATCGTTTGTGGTAGATAGTATAAGAAGCATGCTGTGTAGGCTGCCATCCATTGCTTCCCTTCTTTCTTGTATAGCTGGAGTGTATTCCTTTTGGCATTCTGCTATAATGAACGAAACCTATACTTATCGGCCTTATGATCAAACGGGGCTCTACCCTTAACCCGACAGAGGAGGCAACACCCGCTCATAGCCTCTAAGTCGGCCCTGAACCTGGTGAGTAGCTCTTCATCCAACATTCGTTGCCATAATACAGCCTCGGGGCCAGTGCACACCATGCTAGGGACTCTTCTCGCTATACACTCTGCATGCTCCTTGTCAAGCTTCGGCTGACCATTTTAGCTAGTATGTGAACCATCTACCTCGGCCACCAGGGGTAGCGCAAGTGCTAGCTCCATAGCGGCAGGTCGCTTCTCCACATGGTGTTATGGGCACACTCCACATAATTCATCCTCGCCCAACATACACCACCTCCAATCCGACCGCATATCCAAGTATTGGCTCATCACCGCCCGGCAGCAGTATTCTCCAGTCAAGTATAGCTGCATAAACTCCTCATCTGTATCTTCTGGATACCGGCCACCGCCATACAGCTGCCAGTTCGCGCTCAATAGGATAATTAATTCTGCGGGATAGCCGTCTCGACCAGCACGACCGGATTCCTGGGAAAAGTCTGTCATGCATCTCGGAGTACCGGCATGAATCACCCATCGCACATAAGGATAGTCAAAACCGACGCCCAGAGCCGATGTTGCTATAATGATGGGGAACCTGTCGGCCCTAGCCACTTTTTGATAGCCAAGTCTCTCTCCTCCTCGTCCATGCTATCCTAGTCGCCAGTGTACATCTCACAGCATAATGCAGTAGCAAGCTCCTTCATTAGCCCGACTGTTTGGCAGTATACGATAATTCTGGCTTTCCGCCCTCCTGGAAGGGTTTCCTCGGGGTCCTCACCAGCACTCAGGATAATGGCTTCAAAGGGCTACACCAGCTCCACTAACCGTTTGCACAGCCCTCCTGGCCCCGTATAGCAATGCAACCGGTATCGAATATTCGACCGGTTGGTAGACTCCCGGATGATATGCAGCCGAACAAGCATATTTCTCTCAATAAATGCCGGCTCGAGGTCAGGCGGCAGGGTTGCCGTTAACCACACAGTTTGTGTACGAATCTGCCGTACGAACGAGCCAAGTTCACGCATGCTCTTCCGGAACGTGGATGTCAACGTTAGGTGGCTTTCCTCGATAATGATACAGTCGAGCTTCTGTTTCATAACTAGTCTGTGTGCATAGTCTAGGAAGCTTGCGGAACAAGCGGCTTCCGCCGAGACGAGCACCAGAGGCGCTGACCTTGCATCGCCGGGCTCCCACGTAATTATCCTTATGCCAACTTCGTCAAGTCGCTCGAGCAAGTTTCCACGCAACGCTACAGTCAGCACTATTACGATCGTCGTCCCCGCGCCATCTAGCGACGCCGCGACCATAAAGATAAGACTTTTGCCTGATCCGGTGGCGAGCACTGCAACGACCTGCTCCGCTGCACCTGGACCCATCGTCGCCAATATGGCATCCCTCTGGCCTGGACGTCGAAATTGCATCGTTGGGTCGTTGTACAGCTTCCGGGCCACCGCCTCGAGCACCTTTTCACTATGCATCGGCCTAATCCGGTACTTTGTCTTCTTATACGGACTTAAAATCCTCGGCTCTTCTTTGATGCCCGGTTCGTCCCATCATCGCTTTCCGCTATGCTTAGCCTTCTCCTCAGCCAATAGCTCGTCGAACCCGAAGAACCGCCTCCAGCTCTCGGATGCCCGATGTGCACGATGCAGGATAGTGTTCATCGCCAGCGTTGTCGACCCAGCATAAGCATGGTTTAGAGTCCGATAAGAATGGTTGCTTGCTTCGGCGAGATCGACCATCAGATCTTCCTCTTCGACAGCCTCCGGTGCATCGATCTCATGAAGGGCGAAGTTGGCTCGCTCCTTCGCCGTGAACTTCTCTTTCACTATGGATGATGTTACCTGCCGCCACCATGCCACCTTGAATTCAGGCACTTGGGATCGTGCGCAAGCTTGGCTAAGACACTTGGATATCGATTCATCATGCCATACAGACCCATCAAGCTTGGAGAAGAGGTACGGCGACAACAATACATTGGGTTTCATCTCCTGCAGGAATACTAAACGCAGTGGCTGCACCATTGCCATGTATATGATCAATAGCTCGGCGATGGCTGATAGTATAAAACGAATATTATCCTTATCCCTGTCCATGAGTTCACGGGACTTATGGTGTCGGATATGCATCATCAGCATTTTCTCGTAAAACAACAGACTGCGGCGGGCATTGCCTGTATTGAACCACAGTATAGTAAGGAACTCAGGCACCCGAATTAGAGTGAGTGGCGTTACGAATAAAAGCGGAGCCGCCGACTTAAGGAATTCTTAAACGTCGGCTTCATAAACAGCTATGGCTCGTGTACAGAGCTGTTTCTTGCCTGCCTGGCCCACGCCTTCCTTCTTGTCAACGAAGAAAACATTTCTTAAATCAGGTCTCTTCCCGATTTCATTCAACAATATTTTATTGGCACCATGAAGTAGTTCCGCGTTTCTTAAGTCCGTTATCCACGAGCCGCCGGGTTCCTCGCCATCCAAGTCATCGCTTACCCTGTACACCGGTATACTCAGAACATCCCATGCCCCAAACAGCAGTGAATTAAACAATATATCTCGTGCCCTTCTATACTCGGTTAGCATAAGCCGCGGGACATGGTCTAAAACTCTCAATGTCGTCCCAAGGTATGTGATTTCTTTGCCATCCAGTGACCAACATGCCTGTCGTCTCGTGATAGCTGCTCAGGCTACTATCGATATATAGAGTCGCCATTGAAGAATATAACCGAACACCGTCTCGCCATCCTAATACAAGAAAGTCGTGCATAATTTCTCTAGCTTTTCCATTATACAGTCTTCGTCGGATTCAGAGAGACGGTCATGATGGCAGACAGCCTCGAAGATAACCAACTGCACCATCCAGATAAGCGCGGACAGGTTACCGCTATAATTACCGGGATCATACCAGCAACCGAGCGCTTTTCTTTATCGTATCGCTTCATCTTGTACATCATCCCCAGTCCCTTTCCTCTCCATCTCGGTCCGCCCCTTATCTTTACTTCGTATATTAACCTTGGTACGGCTGAGCATGGCGCAAAAGCTGAGCACCGGCGACTAGAAGGGTTGGCCCCGGACTGTATGGCAGATTAGATGCATATAGAACTTCCGGATGGCAGGCTTGAGTGCCTCGTTCTCTGCCTTCTCCTCCTCCTCCGTGGTCGGCGCTATGCCTGGTCCGAGCTTACGCAAGATTTGAAATATAGAGTCCATTGCCCTCCGCTGCTCATCTATAGGCAAGATCACATCTTGCAGCAGTCTGACTTTCCTGCCTTTATCCTCCTCCTCTTCTGCATCTGCATCTTCCCGTGTAAAATGCCCGTCCTCCATGTACACTACCCGGTAGTAGTATACAAGCAGCTCCTTCATCTTCCTAAAGTACGTTACCAGCGTCGATTCGTTCTTGAAGCATCTAAAGGCAATATCCTTTCCTTTTTGCCAACGCCGGCCGCGAAGTTGCTGAGCATCTGAGCGCGTTGGTGCGTCATCTTCCTCTCCAGCGACTGATCCGACACGAGCTTATATCCATCCCTAAACAGTAACTCCGCTGCGGACAGTATACACAGTAGGTCTGTTTCCGAATCATACACGACCCCGCTGCCGTCTTCTCTTCCGCCCGGCTCGATCGTGGCTGCTTGCGTAAGGGCTCCCGGTTCTTCGGTAGCCGAAAGGATGCGCTAATCTCTATATCCAGTAGCCCGTATAGGTATATCGGGAACCCAGTGTGGATCAGCCACCTATCCATGGTCTGGCAGTCCTGGCCAAGGCCTTATACTGTGGCTGCCTTCTATGCCATCGTACAAGCTGCCCCTTCCACTCTATCACACAAACTAGCAAGAAGCTCCGTATCAGGTCGCGACAGACCACGCAACGGCGAAGACCTACGAGATGCAGCCGATGCTATCGCTTTGCCTTCTCTCCCCATTCGGAACATCGTCGCCCTCGTTCGTGACCACAAAATAGTCAATCCTGCCTTTGGCCGTTGAGTACGTCTGCAGCGTGACGGCCTCGCCAGAGGGGCGGGCCCCGTTTATTCTATGTTCCGAGGCTTTCCTGCCGTGCCGCTTGGGAAAGTGATCCTCATTAATTCCAATCGACGAGTTGCTTCATCACATCCGCTGATACATATATACCCAGCGTATGCGGCGAGACCCTCGATCCTTCGGCATGGCTGCCTCCTGTCCGGCCTCCTGCGCTTTAGCTCATCGGCCCCTAGCAGGTCGTACGACGACAGCAGGTGGATGGCTGCTTTCAGCTCTTCACCCGTTAGCTGGTGCGGCTCAGCATATAGATGACGTTTCCAGGCTAAATCCCTACCCTGCTCTGAGTTGCCAGGGATGAGGCACGTTGCGCATTGTCGGCATACGACAATACGATGCTCTGCATTATATATGAAGCTATCCGAGCGCATTCTGGGTTTTTTTTTTTTTCTTTCCACGTTCAATGCATATACTATTATTAAAATGTTTTTACTATCGTTAGAAATGCATCTCTGCCTTCCTTCCTTTTATATATTTATTTTAATCTCCCTTGCCTCCATCACCCCCTCCTCTCTAATAACCACCCTACTCTGGATAACCCTTGCCTTGCTCGACCCATCCACAACCCACAATTAGCGAAACCGCTACTCACTAATCCTAGTCTACCCGCCTACATACATATACTCTTACCTTAGTCAGTCCATACATCATACATAATTGGATGCTTGGCGTCGAAACCTTAATCTAACCTCCCTTACTCCCACTGTCCATCCTATCCATCCCATCCTACCTTCCTTTCGTCCTTCTTCTAATACGGTTCATTGCTATAATTTGGTATTTTCTCTTTTTTAACCAATCAGCTTTGACTTTTTCACAGGAATCCTTTTTCACCGAACAACCAAAATCCAAGGTACATGACTCGTCTGTCTAAACCCAAGTCCCCACGCCATACATTCCCAACCCATTCTATACATTCCAACCGACCTTAACCCTGTGTACCTTTTTCCCTTTTTCGTCGAAAACGTCCCGTCTCATCATGGCTAGGCACTCGTCGTAGACGATGCTCCTGAGCCCGCCTTCAAGATGCACATCGGCTGCCCATTGCAGGAAATCGTCGCCCGAGGCCGCCTCCGCCGATATGATGACGATCCGAGGCCAGCAACTGCGCGCTTCTGGCCACGCCTTGCAGTCCAGACCGGCGTCGAGGCAGCGCGTGACCAGCTGCCTCTTCAGCTCGGCGTACGGCGCAACCACGACGGTGATCCCGGCTCCCTCCAGCATCGCCGGCACCATGAACACCAGGCTCTTCCCTCCGCCCGTGGGGAGCACGGCGACTAGCGGCGATGCCTTCGCGGCGGCTAGCCGTACGGCCTCCTCCTGCTGGGGTGTCTTGAACTCGGCTTGGTCATCCCGAAGAACTTTCCTGAGTGCTTCTAGTAACATCGTACGCTGCTTTTCCTCGTCCCTTTCGAGGCTTGGTTCCACCTTAAGGTCCAGTATCTTCGGCCGCTTAGTGTGGGGAGTGTGCGGGCTTAACACAGTTGTGGTAACGGCGTCATACTCTTCATCAGGCTTTCTTTTCCTATGCGCTGACGTCGATGCGGTGAGGTTAAGGCTCGATGCTCGCAGCCCGTAGAACTCGTGCGAGCGGTGACTGACCTGCCGGAAAACTCCTAGTGACTCCGCCGTCATCCGCTTGACGATGTCAATGGTAACTCCGTAATTGGCCGACGTTCGTGTGCTGTGAGCCGATGCTAAATCATCCGCCACTTCGTATTGCTCAGATTCATCATTGTCCTCGTCACTATCATTCGCATATATTTTTTGCCAATGTCCGATCGGGTAGGGCGTATATGTTTCTTGTTGATGGCGATGGAGATATGGCGCCAGTCCTGTAGGGTAAGCCTCACACCCATGTAATGGGCGGACCACCTCGCCATGGCGCTGGAGAACCGGGCGCTCTCCCACGGTCCGTTCTCGTCGTGCCATATAAAATCGCTAGGTGGCTTCATCTTCCCGTGCATCGCCCATCGCTCCGCTTCCAGACGGTCGGTGAACGGCCTGACGTATGCCACGTACACGGCCATCAGCTGGCTCATCCGGGCATCTAGGAAGCGCGGTATGACCTTGGGCGAGTCAAAGTGGGCCAGTGACTTGTGATACTGCGTTACCAGAACCATCTCTCCATCGATGACGAAGGCGCCCCGATCACGGTTGATCCTGTTGACCAAGCGTAGACCTGCGAGCTCTTGGCCGCGCGCCGGCCCTCCCCAGGTCATCTGTGCCCCGAGCCCCGCCCACTCCATAAAGCGCCGGACCTCTCGCATGTAATTATCGACGGCACCCCACCTCCACGCGCCCCGGCCGTCCAGAAACTCATCCCTCCGCCTGCCGCTGACTAGGTCTTCCAGCATTTCCTCCTCCTTCCCCGCCAGGCCGTTGCTGTGGATGAAGGACTTGCCGCGCTGTGTTTGCGTGAGGTTGTCCTCGATCTTGTGCAGCGGGATCTGGAAGCGAACGTCGTCGCCTTCCTTGAACATGAGCCTCCCCACAGCAGGTCCTCCGCGTCCGTGATCATGTCGGCGACCATGGCCCGGATATCGTTCATCGCGATCGGCTTGCCCATGAAGTACATCAGCTCGCCGTCTCGGCTCCACGACACCATCAGCCGGCTGCCCGTCTCCTTCGCGATCTTCCTGCCGTAGAGCAAGAGGCTGAGCGTGTAGCCCATCGGCGTGTATGTTCCCTTGCAGAGCCAGTCGCGGTGAGCCAGGCCGAAGCGCTCCTCGAGGTCCGCCATCTTGTCCCTCTCGGCCGCCGGTATGGCATGCTCGGCCAGCAAGGCCCTTCCGACGTAGACCAGGCCGGCCAGGACGTACGTGAAGAGGTGGGCCGGCCTGAGCTGGTTGGACTCGCCGTCGATGCCCAGCACGGCGACGAAGTGCCAGAGCGGGCTCTCGAAGGGGTCCCCGCTCAGCCGTTGCATCCAGAAGCTGGCCGACACCGCAAGGATTTTATCACCTAGCTCGGCGTCGAGCCGGGCCTCCCGTTGTTTGTCCATTCCTTCTTCCCCTACTTCTTCTTCTACCCTATCTTGAAGGTGGGTCCATAGCGCCTTGAGATCGCGCCGTTGGCCTGCGGTAAAGGAGAAACCGTGCCTCTCGAGCAGGTCGGCCTCGGTCAGCGGCAGAACCCGCAGGCAGTAGCACAAGAACCGTTTCCAGTAACCTAGGTTTCGATCCATGCTGCTCTTCTCCTGCAGCGGCCCGAATGGTCGGCTGTGGGAGTCGTTCGGGTGCGGGCTGGCCAGCAGCAACCTCGTCATGAGAGGCATGCTCTTGATGCCATCCACGCACCGGTCGAAGAACATGCGGTCGGTGGCGGTGACCAGCCGGAGCAGCTCATCGTCTTCCGGCCCCGGCATCCGGCTGCAACGGTGGATGTCGCCGAGATGCCGTCCGGCGAAGTGAACGCTCCAGCCGGCACGTTTAAGCCAGTTGGTGACCTCATGCCTGCTTGCCCCGTCGGCGGCCAGCACCTTCGACAGCTCCTCCTGTTCCGCCTGGTCCGCTGCCCACCGCCGCTTGATGTCGTCGACTATGGCTGGCAGCGGGCCCCGGGTTGCGGTCGGCACTGGTGCCACGGCATCGCCACCGTCCCCGGCGCCGTCAGGGCCGTGATGCAGAAATAGTGCATGTCCGACTTGGGCGCTACGAAGAATGTCTGCATCCATACGGTGGGCGCACGAGGGCCGGTCTTGTGCTTCGAGCCCTGGAAGCCGTGCTCCGCGCTGTGATGCAACCTCAAGGTCTTATAGCTCCTCGTCAGGTACTTGCAGCCGGCCTGCTTGTCGCAGGTGTACCCGCGGTGCGCCGGTAACCCTTGATCGGTTGCCTCGGGTTGGAGGGACCGTGGCGGAAATCGTCCTTCGATGGCCTGCGGATGTCGAGGCCGGCAAACTTGGCGGCGATGGCCTTGCGATCCGCCCGTGTCAGGGCCCGATGCTTGTCCCGCAGGTGGCCCGGCAGGTTCAGGATGGCATGGCCGTGTACGCTGCAGACGAGGGCATGGCAGTCTGCATGATACAGTAGCCAATCGTTGTCTGTGTCGAGGATCCAGGGAGCCGCCGCTGCTGCCGTCTCTGTTGCCATACTGCCGGCATTCTTTAATACAGTACTATCATATCTATCATATTATTATTATTATTATTTTTATGGCGTCAAAGGCTACTACTCGTAGCAGCAGTAGCTAGTATATGGAGGAAGTGATAAAATCCAGGGCTGGTAACCTGGTGTCCCAATATATAATATATATGTATATATATATATTATTATATTAATAGAGACATATAGGGAGTATGGCGCATATGGGGAAGAACGATAATATCATGGCAGGTTGAAATAAAAGAGAGGGGCTTGGCTTAGCTTGCACTTGGGCAGCGGGTGGGTTCTTAACCCCCTTTTTTCCTTCCTTCCTTCCTTCCTTTTGCTAGCTGTTCTTTTCTTTTCTTTCTTTTTAACCCTTTTTTTTTTTTTTACGTTGGCCTGGGGATCATGGAACTTAGGGCGATGGAACTTAGGACCCCTGTCGTCGATCTGTGGGGAACGCGTCGGGGTCGGGGCCAATCAGGATCCCCGCCGTCATGGAACTTTGGCCCAAGTTCCGTCGGCCTCATGGTCAGGGAGGTATTATTATATATTTAGTATCCTTTTATAGTTTATATAGCCTAAATATAGTCCTTAAAGCTATAATAAATAAATAAAGGGGCCTAGTAGTAAGCTAAGTTATTAAGGAGCCCTATATAGTAAATAGGCTCTCTATAACTCCACTTATAACTTAATAAAGGCGAAGGTCTAGGTTTAGAGGTATATTAACTACTATCTTGCTTATTATCCTAAGAGCTAGAATAGGAAGAAATATATTTAAAACTATTTTATATTCTTATATATTTAATTAGCTTTAATAACTAGGTCTTTTTAGCTTAAATTAATTAAAGATTCTAAAAATTTAATATTAAAAACTAAATATTATAAATAAAAATATATAAATCCCTTAATTATAATCTATAATACTATTAAATAATAATATAATTATATTCTTGAATAATAATAAATTTAATAATAAAAACTTAATTAATATTTAATTTAGCTTATTATTATTATTAATTAATTAGCTTCTTATAAATATATAAAACTATAATAAGATTAGTATTAATAAGAGAGATATATAAAGTTCTATTCAATATTCCTATATAATATTTATTAATATTCACTTAGCAGAGAAAAGTCCCGATACTTTAAACCTTAGAGCTAATAATAGCTATTCTATTTAAGATATTATAATAAATAAGCTAGAGCTAAGGAGCCTATTACTATCGAGTCTAGATAATAAAGACTATATTATACCCTAGTTATCTATATCTCCTTGCTCTCTACCGGTGGCAGAGCCGATCCTTTTACCTAATATAACCCCTGAAAGCAGCGTGCCTATTCAGTTAGCCAGGCAATTGCCTGAGTCTATTACGCCCGGCTTATAAACCCTGCCTAATATAACTATATACCTATCTAAGACAGATACACTAAACGAATCTACAGAGAATATATTATATAATATTATAATATTATATAGCTAATCTTGCTTCTTATTAAAGTATATAAAATATTTTTAAATATATAAAATAGATACTTCTTAGAGTATTAGATTCTATAGTATTTCTGCTTATAAAAGCAAGGATAATAAAAATAATAATTAATTATATTTAATTAAATTAAGGCTTTATTAAAGAAAGACTTCTATTTATTATATAAGCTATAGTATAGTAATCTCTAGAATTAATTTAGTAAATCAGGATTAATATTATTATAAATATTAAAAGACTATAGTATATACTTAGAAAGCTACCTAGGATAATTCCTATAATCCTCCTAGTATTAATAATAACTAAGATAAAGACTAAGCCCCTTAACCACTAGTATATAATAGTTTTTATAGGCTATTTAGATTAAATAAAATAGAAATAGATAAAGATAATAATAATATTAATTAATAATCTTCTGAATCTTCTAGATACTAGAAAGCTATTTATTCTCTGAGCTTAACTATTCCTAGAAGGTCTACTAAGAAAAAAATATAGTTAGCCAGCAGCAACCTCTTATAATAAAGCTCTTTAGCTATAGACCGGTATAGTATACCTAGCCTACTATATACCTACATTAATAATAATAAGTTATATATTAAAACACCTATAGCAAAGTTCGAGGAATAGCCACTTGGATAAGCGGTTCTAAAATATATCACCATTGATAGCTTGGTGACTTTTTAGCTACAATTTACTTGGGAACCCTGCGATAAAAACCAGGGCCGTGCGCCGGGGGTTCACGCAAGAATCCGTTACCTAGAAAAAATCCGTGGCAAAGCAAAGCGTGTCAACGAAGAACTATAGCCCCGAAGAAGATTCTTCGCTTATCGTACTAAAGGATCAGGGTCTGTCATGGAACGATATTCAGGTAGAGCATGGGAAACAGTCCCCAGAGCGGGCAAAGGGCTCTCTACAGGTCAGATACTGTACCAAGCTGAAACGTCGATAGATCTAGTCAGCAGAACATTTCGTTAAGCGCTCCTCATCAAGATCGTATAACGTGATTGTGGCTGTGGATATTTGACTCTTTGACGGAACTTTTAAGTCATTCGACTGAGCAAACCGGTTTGTTGCGCCTAGATAAACAGTATCGGATAACTTCGCTAAGTTGTGGCATTTGATTGCACTGATTAGCCCCAGCCATCCATACACAAACACCTACGCAGCTGGACAAGTTGCTCTCTTCCGCGAACGCTCCTACCTCAGTACAATCACTTACACTGGTTCGCCAACCCTATTCAGTGGAGATAGCAGACGACATGCCAGATATGGCTCGGTCATCTCCTTTGTTGCAGCATTCGAAGATGTGGGTATAGCAACCGAGTGCCGCGCGCCGTTCTTGATGAGGCTCGCCTATGATGGCGTCAATTGGGACAATCCTAAGCTCACAGCCATCTCTTACTGTTTGTAGTTCGGGTCGACATGGACTCTAGAGAGCAGTACATAATAATTGCTTGGCCACCTGGCCGTGGCCATTGGCTAATGCTATGACCAGTGACATTAATATGTTATCATCCGCAGTAGTAGAGTCAACTACCTCCTCAAGAAGTAGCTTGACAACTTCAACGTAGCCTTGAGTCGATGCTATAATCAATGGCGTTAATCCATTATTATCCGGAGTAGTAGGATCGGCTCCCTCCTCGAGAAGTAGCTTCACGATCTCGATATGGCCGTTATCGCATGCCATCATCAGAGGCGTTAATCCGTTTAGCTTCGTACTTGCTCCTCTCTCTAGAAGCAGCTTAACCGCCTCAACATGGCCGCCAGCTGATGCTGCAATTAGTGGGGTCCATCCATTATTTACCGCGTCTACATCAGCTTCCTCCTGAAGCAATAGCTTCATTGCTTCGATATGACCGTTCGCCGATGCTAAAATTAGAGGCATCGATCTACCATTATTCATAGTAGTGATATCCGCTCCCTTCTCAAGAAGTAGCTTCACCACCTCGGCATGGCCGACAGCTGATGCTGCAATTAATGGTGTTGATCCATTTCTATCCGCAGTGGTTATATCAACTCCTATCTCAAGCAGTAGCTTAACCGCCTTAATATGGCCGCCAGCTGATGCTATAACCACTGACGACCATCCATTCTTATCTGAGGTTCTGATATCAACTCCCTCTTCAAGAAGCCGCTCCACTACTTCGACATGGCCGTAAAATAATGCTATATTTACTGGCGTCCATCCATTCGTCTCTGTAATCATGATATCGGCTCCTTCTTGAGAAGGACTTTCACCACTTCAACGTGGCCGCAAGCTGATGCTGTAATCAGTGGTGTCCACCCTTTGTTGTCCGCGATGGTAATATCGGCTCCCTTCTTGAGAAATGCGTCCACAATCTCTATGAACCCGTTGCTACAAGCAATACCAAGAGCTGACCTCCCAAGACTGCTTGTCTCATTCACGTTTTGATCATTGACGAGAGAAAGAGCCACTTCCTTCAAGTGCAGCTTTACTGCGTAGTACAAGGGACCGGGTGGGGTCGTCTCGGCATTTGTGTCTTGTCGATCCACCTCCTCTGTGTCAATCAATGTCCTCCAGGAATCCCAGACAGGGTTGTTCCTGCTCAGGAACTTTACAGAGAGCCTCTCTATTTCCGTTTCGTTGTGCACGCCTAAGCTGGCATGCTTGTACCAGGTCATAGCCGCATATTTTCGAAACGAAACACCAAGAGAGGGCAAGGAATTAGGGGAACGTCTTCCCAAACTCTTGCCAAGCCGATATTTTGAAGGCAGGCCTTGGCAAGCAAGCTATTCTGTAGCCTCTCGTAGGAAACTTGCAAGCGGTCACTCGTTTCAATCCAGCCGGGGATCGGTAGCCGACAAAGAATATATTGCCGGACGGAAAAATGCGGTAAATGCACTGTTCGTCTGCCTGGCAAGGATCGCCGGCATCATTCTTAACCTCTAACAGAGGGCCGCAAAGACGAACGATTTCGCTATTGATATAATCTTCATCCACAGCATCAGGAAAATCTTCTGGGAGCAGGTCTTGTGACTCGAGGATAATAGCAGCCTCAGTAATCTCATAGACAGTCAGGGGTCGAAGTGCCAATGCGGTCCAGCGCAGGAGGGCAAAAGCTCGTTCCATTTCCCATTCTCTGAGCTGAATGATCTTTGTCCAGCTGTGATCATAGAGATGATCAAGCCCAATAGGTGTGTTCTCAATAGCGTGCTGAAGTTGTTTCGTATTCATCCCACTCCTAAGAGTTTTCCCTTGCATCTTAATCCAGAGGAATTGACCTTGGCATCGATCGGCCATTGCCTCGCAAAGCATCGACTGGACATCGGCACTTTTGCTGCTAAGCTTTCTGTTCACAATGGACCGAGAATAGGCAGCGGTATCTGATCGGACGTCTTCGGGCACAATCTTATACTCTGCAAAGCTCTTAAATGTATTGTCTACGAGAGCGTATCGGATCTCAGGCTCGTCGCGACTGGCAAGAAGAAGTCGAGAGTTCGTTTCGATAATTGCACTTGTAACATCATGGAGAAATTTCGCAACAGAAACACTGCTGTTCTCTAAATAGGTACATTCATCTAGGCCGTCGGCAATGAACGTGCAACCAGGCATAATATAGAGGAGCTGCCTGAAGAGCGTGATGATAGTTGCGCGGGTTGCGAGAGAATTCGAATCAGACTTCCATCTCTGACGGACATGTTCAAACGCGACTTCCTGACGCGATACGATCTGGGAGATCCATGACCGTAGCGCCATGTAAGGGTCTTCGCGGCTGTCGCTATCGGATGAAAAAAGAAATGCACGACGGGCGTGCCAAGTGAGGACGAGAGGTGTTCTATAATATGGGCGCAGAGTATTGTTTTTCCAAATCCTGCAGGTCCGTTGACCCACAGAAGTTTGGGTCCCACAGAGGCTCCATGAGACAGCCACTTTCGAAAGGAAGGCCGGTCGAGTATCCAGTTGCACGTACCATCAACCCTCTCCCGGAGAGAGTCGTGGTAGCGTTCACTTGGAGAGCAGTGGCCGAGCCAGGAGTGAAGGTCTCGTCGCGCCTCAGCTCCATGGAGTTAGCTTGCGCTTAAGGAAACTTGACGTGGCACGTACCTTGGATTTCACTTTCGATCCGGGTCAGAATCTGCCGTATCTCAAGAGGCCAAGTGTTCCCTGACCTAACTGCCGGACTTTGTTAGAAGGCAGCCTCGTTCCAGTCTGGGCATATACATACCTCCTGGGAATGTGTCGATATAGCATGGACCAGGATTTTCTATTGGCAATGCAGCCTGGGTCGTTGGAGGCACTAGGTTATATAATTCCTGCACCAACTTTTCGAATAATTCAACCTGCTCCACGCGCCCCTCTTTCCCCAAAGCGATGGTACATAGGTTCGTCTTCGCGTAACGTTGACCCTAAATGCCCGTGTGCTGGTGTATTCCTCGCATCGCAAATAGTCTTGATGATGATGCCTAGCAAATCCACCACCAACGTCGAAGTAGCTTTATCGTCGAAGGCAGAGTGATGATCAGGGCGAAGGCTGCTTTGCTCAATCCCCACGCTTGAGCCCCACCGCTCAAAGCGGGATTTGGCAACTTTGAAGCGAGTATCTAAGATATGCGAGTCGGTTCTAAATGTCTGGTAACATTGTATCATGTTGAAGGCGTCCAGGCACGAGCTGAAAAGTCCAGCGAGTCCGGCAACCCCAACAACGAGGCCAGCAGCCTCCTGGTCTCGACTGACCCTGCTATGCTGAACCTCTTCCAGCTGGAAATAATACAAAAGCCTTTCCCCATTCAGGCTGTAAGTGAATATATCGGGCACGCCACCATACCCCTGAGAACCCGTTCAATGGCTTGGAACTAGGGCTTCTAGCAAAAGCTTCGGTCAGGGGACCCGGCAATAGGCCTTCAGCCCCCAGACGCTAATTGCTCGTTGGCCTGTAGTTAGCTTGCTCGAGGGTTAAGAACGCCTGGCGCTCGGGCGTTTGCATCGATTAACACCTCGTGCGTGCACTGCTTGCTCGATTTAGCGGACATGCATATACCTTCTGCTATTACCATTTTCACATTCATCTACGGAAGATAGAGATTATAGTCCACCCCTATCTCGGTCCATCGCCTAAATTCAGGCCATTATTGCCTCGACATTCACTAATAATTCTTACTATAGCATAGAAGCTATCCTAAAAGCAATAATATTACCATCGGCTGCAGTTTTCATAGTCAGAAACTATCAAAGGGATATTTAGGCCGAACGATAGAAGGCTATGCGCGCGCATCCCTGGCAGAGCATGCAGGCTCGCGCCCCGTCTGCAGGCAGGGGTGATGGAATATTCAGACCAAATATTCAGGTGGGAACAGTCATGGTTCTGCCTGTCCAGTAAATTATCACGATCAATTCCTGGGTCTCTGTAGCAAACTGGCTAAAAGTAATGTAGCCATGTTCAGTATTTCACCGAGCATGTAGTCTTGCAAAGCGGCTGCTTTGGGCTTACATTACAACCAACTTCGTACCCCAAAGCAGACATTGAATATTCCCTTTTCCTATTTTGAACAGAACACTCATCGCTTTGATCCGAGCGAACTTGAGCCGCTCTATCAATTCTATATAGTGCAGTGCCCAGTGAGATGGCGATGAGCATGCGCAATCTCAGCATTAGGGGATCTACTGGAGTCAATTTTCAGGTGTGCACGCAAGGCGCCTGGACTAGTTTGATCGGGTAAGTGCGAGCTGGAAGCAGTATATTCTTTCTTTAATTGTGTCCTTCTTGGACATGATCGTATTCGGTGATTATTACTAATTGAACTGCTAATCCCCGGATTACATGCTTAACTGTTGAAGAGCGGACAGGAACCCATACGTTCATGCATCTATGGCCTTATCTAATATGAAGGATCTTCGCTAAGCTTGTCTCGGCTCATGGTTCCTCAACCAAGCGCTCCTTCGCCCATCCATCCATTCATTCATTCATTAAACGCGCTTATAAGCACTTTTCCTTACTCTTTAGCAACTCCTAAACCATGTTCCGCGTCTTGAAGCTCACCAGTGGAGCCTGTCCCATCCCTCAATACGGATCCATACGCTGAGTCAGACTGTGGCGGATCAAAGCAGAGGGCCACAGTTCCTAGGCTATCATCTGCGAACATGGATCCGAAATGTTCTTCCGACACAGGGATAGCGGGGTAAACAGGCTGGCTGCCGAACATGTCCGCGCTCTCTAGGATAGAAAAATCCCATCCTGTCAAGACAGCAGCATCCTGGGTAAAATCTTGCTGTCTGCGGGGCGGTCCATTCTTGCAGTCCTTTTGAGCTATGTAGCCCCGTAATGTCATGTAGCTTTCTTCTTGAACAATCTGCGACAGTCGTTGTTTCGCGTGTTCGGCCATGATGTGGAATTCCTGATTCAATCTGACAAGCACTCGTTTGGGAAGGTCTTGTTTGAGATACGCCTCGTACTCTTGAACATCGATAAGGGTGTGAAGAGCGCGAGTGGTTTCGGCGACGTGAAAATCTTGATGCTGTCAGTGACATGGCTCCATCGATACGAGCACTGAAGCTGCTGAAGAAACTTACATGCTTCTGGAACCGTTGTTTCGTCCACATCTGGAAACAGTATCTTGTAAATGCATTTCCATCTCTCTGATTCACTGGTTTTCTTTCCTCGTCTCGTTCCACAAATGTCATCCCATTGAAGCTGTGTCATAAAGCCTTGGCTAATTGATACGTCCACGACTTCGCATGGCGTTCGAGCGCGTGTATGATCTTGCAGTAAGCGATTGCTTTGGAATTGAACGCCGCATCGACCGCAGCAGTTGTCTTTAAAGTGTCTTCTCTTCAAGTGCTCTCTATTTCATGTCAGCCTCTGATAGTCAAATAAATACAGGTGGCCGGGTATTTATACTTCATCCGGTGAATCCCATCAAAACCTGGCGGTGCGCTGCAATATCTCCAAGTTGAAAATTCTAGAGGATAGCGTTTGGCAAACGGACAAGAAAGCCTCTGCTTGCGCGATTCTTCCATTTTCGCACGTTTGTTAGGATTCTCCTCACTATCCTGATCGTCACCTTGCATTCCGGAGTCCTCATCGCTAGTTTCTCTGCTTCTTTTCTGTGTGTTTTTGCCCTGTGTAGTGCTACCCACACTATCTGCCGCATCTTGTGAGCTGGAAGACCCTTTTGATGCGTGCGAGCCATCCCCAGTTTCCTGGCAGCGTCTTAGCTTTGAATCAATTAGCCGCTTAAAGAAGTCTATAACAATATCGATAAGGTCATTGCCTCGGTCGCCTAAGATAACTGTTGCCAAAATATCAGGTGAGTTTTCAGATACAGAAGCTATTGAGTCCTCGACGGAACAAGTCTTGTGAGAGGACGGCGATTCGGGTGTGCTTCGATTCCATCTGGAATCTCTAGCGTTGGTGGTTTGAAGATGGCCTGACCTATCGGCGCAGGTAGGCTTGATTTTCCAGCATCGGCAGATTCAAGAACAGGATTGCGAACTGTCTTTTTAACTCACTTCGAAGGGCTGCCTGTTGTTTGGTGCGGTCATGGCGGGGTGAAATAGAGTCTTTCGATGTTGTTGGGTCTATCTTAACAGGCTCCACATTATTGTGTACCCGTTTGAGATGGTCCCGTAAGTTCCACTGGCGAGGAACCCATGACCTGGATTTGAACGTTCGCATCCTGCATGATTGCAGAGAAACGGCTTATCTCCGTGACCATGCAACGCATGTGCCTCGCGTTCGTGCCTAAGGAGACAAGCAGTGGATGAAAACCTGTTGTTCTCACATCCCTCCACCTTGCATCTATAAGGTTTCAAATGAGAATCGACGAATTTACTGTTCCCTGTGAGTGACGCGCTTCAGACGAGGAAGAAGAATGGGCCAGGGCTTGCTCTTACTGGTAATTGCACTTTAATTTTTCTGGCTTGTGATTACAACTTGGTTGTCCCTCCCACGGGCAATGGTAGAGTCCATCAAGTCCGGGCCGGGCTCCTTGATAAAGAGGGTGGTTTCTGGAACCCTCGGGTTTGCCATTGGGCTTCTGAGACAGACGAGATTGGGGGTTCATGATGCTAGAATCATCATCCCAAACTAGGGACGGAACATCGGCTTCATCGATGGTTCCGATTTTAGAATCGGCCCAGTCGGATGATAAGAGAGTTCCTACAGCTGAATCTGACGAAGTCTGAGGCACACTGAACGGCCCAGAAATATGACTCAGGTATCTGTGCATTATCAGACTCTTTGCCGAAGTTGGGTTAATCCGCGTGGGTAAGTTAACATCCTCCAAGCTCTGTGGAATCTCAGGTAGCCTGAGGAGTTCGATAATGCTATTGGTAGCGCCTTCCACTGTTTCTTCGCTCGCCACAATCTGGCTCAATAACTCTCTTAGCTTATCCTCCTCTCCGCCATTAGTCAACTGTGCATTGACAAATGATGGCTCCTCACTACAGGCACCGGAGGCTTTGATCGACAGCATCGCGGCAGGTGTAGCTATCAGCCTTGGAGGATTTATTGTAGGTATGGGTCTTCAAGAGGTAAATTGTCGAGGTAGCGCATTAGATTCTTACGTCAATCTTCAATTTCAAAGACCCTTCGTTACTTGGAGAGTTCTGGGGCCTCAAAGTCGATGGAATTCATTCCGCAGCCGTCAATAGTTGGTAAAAGCACTAGCCGGCTTCTCTCGGAGCCACGATCGAGTTTGACACTCAAGTCTCAAAGCGGCGCTCGTCGATTGTGAAGTGGGCGTTGTTCAGCTCCGGAAATTGGCTTCAATGGATAGCGCTATAAGAAGCCTAAGTAGTGGCAGTGAGATAGTTCTGAGAGACCTGGTAAATAGCAGTGTTGTTCCAATCGTGGATAGATCGTGTTTTTTTGGCTGACTATGCGAAGATGGAGGATTGAAAGTATACAAGCTTTAGAAGCAGAATTTTTTTCCTTGCTTATACGCCGAATGCGCAGCTGCGTAATTCGCGACACGTGCCGCAGATTACGGTCAGCATAATTTTAATAACAAGTAGGCTGCAGCATATGTGGCTGTGACTGTTCAGTCAGCCAATGCAACCGAAGCATTGGACAGCACAAAAGCCTCCATTATCGGATACAGAAGGGTCCAAACCACTGCAGAGAGCAGGAATCCCAAGATATTATTCATTGAGAGGAACGTAATAAATTACCCCCAAAACACCCATCTTCTGGTCTCGATGCTCCCCATTGTGGAAGCGAATTAGGCGATGTCCGAATTTGGGCTCGGACCACAGCTGACGTACCCGTGCAACGATTCCGATGACAGCCTTTGGAAGCCCAAATTTACCGTGGAGGATTTCCGGGACGCCGAGTACCACCTCACCAACGACGATATTTATGACCTGGAGTATGAAACGGATAACTATGAAAAGCGGATTGAGATGTGTGACGAAAACACCCGGCGTATGGCTGAAGGTCTCCCGATCCTCCTTACCGACAGGCAAATGGCGTACGCCAAGTGGAGGACGTATCGAAAAGCTGATCTCCCAGAGCCCAGTACCTTCAATGCCATCAACTACACGCCTCAGCAAAGTCTCCGCGAAAAGTTCAAGGAATATAGGCTGTAAATTATCGTTAAGATAGCGAGTAGAGCAGTACGACCGAGCTAGTATAGTAGGATTAAGGTTAAGAGAGTATATACATAAAGTAGAGTTTATAAGTTATTATTATTACTAGCCATTATTAAGTATTATTAAGTATAGCTATAATAAATACTAGCTATAAATTAATATACTTAGAAAGAAGGGTAGGCCTAGTTAAAGCCCTATAGGGTATATAATAATAAGGCTAAAGTTATAGATAGGCTAAAGCCCTATAGGGTATAAAATATTAATAATTATTAAATAAGGGTAATAGTAATAATAAGTAGAGTAAAGCTCCGTAGGGTATATAAAAATAGGATTAAAGTTAAATATAAATTAAAGCCCTGACCGCGAGGCCGACGGAACTTGGGCCAAAGTTCCATGACGGGGAGGTTCCTGATTGGCCCTGATCCCCAATGCGTTCCCCACAGATCGACGACAGGGTCCTAAGTTCCATCGCCCTACTACCCCAATGGTCTCGCGGATCAGGTCGTGATTCCAATGCACAGATCTCTTTGTGACCCGTACCATCCCTACCTTGTATCAAGATTATAATAGGATAGGCCCCATGTAAAATCAGGTCCTGATACGCGGTCCAACGCGAATCGTTAATTCTTGACGCGATCCACCCTTTACTACTCTGTACATTCCCTTTATTACCCGCGTATCACGACCTGATCCTACAATTCAACCCATTTTATTATCACGAGAATAAAGTAAGCCCTATCGATGAGCTTCGGCAGCAAAGATGACCTTCCGCCTTCCTAGCTGTACGACAAGGAACAAAATATGATTATAGCTTTATTTCCCTCTCGAAGAAGCAGTTGAAGCGTCTACTAAATGCCCCACGTACCCTGATCACTAAGAAAATCCCCGTTGGCGATGTATAGAGCTAGAAGCAAGCTACTTGGCTGTTCTGCGAATGTCTGAGGAAACTCGTGTTACTGGATTTTGCTTGGTTTTAATTGGATTAGATCCCTTTAAGATACTCGCCACATGGCGATCAACACTCAAGGAGATACTGCTTCTGTGGTAGACAAGGTGCTGGAGTTGATCAATCGGCTGCGGAGGGAAACCAAGCTGGGCTACAAGATTAAGCTTAAGCAGAAGATGTTTGCCACACTAGTCAAAGTTGATTCATAGAATCTGGCATCCTAGTATCTTCTTGCATTGTGCTTGACGTAAAACCGCCAGATTGTTTTTGCTTGTTAATGTGTCCGGATGCTCCTTTCCTAGTACTTTCTCTCTCTGCACGAGCACCTCTCGGAATAGCTGCTCTGACTCGTTGTATTTGCACTGTGCTTGACGTAAAACCGCCAGATTATTCTTGCTTCTCAGTGTGTCTGGATGCTCCTTCCCTAGCACTTTCTCTCTCTGCCCCAGGGTCTCTCGGTATAGTTGATCCGCTTCTTCGTACTTGTATTGCTGGTGCAGTACACCTGCCAGATCGTTCTTGCTTGCTAATATGTCCGGATGCTCCTTTCCTAGTACTTTCTCTCTCTGCGCGAGCACCTCTCGGAATAGCTGCTCCGACTCGCCGTACTTACATTGCCAGGCAAGCGAAACCACCAGGTTGTTCTTACTTGTCAATGTGTCCGGATGCTCCTTCCCTAGCACTTTCTCTCTCTGTGCGAGCACCTCTCGGTAAAGCGGCTCCGCTTCATCGCTTCTGTCCTGTTTCCGAAGCGAAACCGCCAGATCGTTCTTGCTTGTCATTGTGTCTGGGTGCTCCTTCCCTAGCACTTTCTCTCTCTGCGCGAGTACTTCTCGGTATAGCTGCTCTGACTCGTTGTATTTGCATTGTGCTTGATGTAAAACCGCCAGATTATTCTTGCTTGTCATTGTGTCTGGGTGCTCCTTCCCTAGCACTTTCTCTCTCTGCGCGAGTACTTCTCGGTATAGCTGCTCTGACTCGTTGTATTTGCATTGTGCTTGATGTAAAACCGCCAGATCGTTCTTGCTTGTCATTGTGTCTGGGTGCTCCTTCCCTAGCACTTTCTCTCTCTGCGCGAGTACTTCTCGGTATAGCTGCTCTGACTCGTTGTATTTGCATTGTGCTTGATGTAAAACCGCCAGATTATTCTTGCTTGTCATTGTGTCTGGGTGCTCCTTCCTAGCACTTTCTCTCTCTGCGCGAGTACTTCTCGGTATAGCTGCTCTGACTCGTTGTATTTGCACTGTGCTTGATGTAAAACCGCCAGATCGTTCTTGCTTGTTAATGTGTCCGGATGCTCCTTTCCTAGCACTTTCTCTCTCTGCGCGAGTACTTCTCGGTATAGCTGCTCTGACTCGTTGTATTTGCATTGTGCTTGACGTAAAACCGCCAGATTATTCTTGCTTGTCATTGTGTCTGGGTGCTCCTTCCTAGCACTTTCTCTCTCTGCCCCAGGGTCTCTCGGTATAGTTGATCCGCTTCTTCGTACTTGTATTGCTGGTGCAGTACACCTGCCAGATCGTTCTTGCTTGCTAATATGTCCGGATGCTCCTTTCCTAGTACTTTCTCTCTCTGCACGAGCACCTCTCGGAATAGCTGCTCTGACTCGTTGTATTTGCATTGTGCTTGATGTAAAACCGCCAGATTATTCTTGCTTGTCATTGTGTCTGGGTGCTCCTTCCCTAGCACTTTCTCTCTCTGCGCGAGTACTTCTCGGTATAGCTGCTCTGACTCGTTGTATTTGCATTGTGCTTGATGTAAAACCGCCAGATCGTTCTTGCTTATTAATGTGTCTGGGTGCTCCTTTCCTAGCACTTTCTCTCTCTGCGCGAGTACTTCTCGGTATAGCTGCTCTGACTCGTTGTATTTGCATTGTGCTTGACGTAAAACCGCCAGATCGTTCTTGCTTCTCAGTGTGTCTGGGTGCTCCTTCCCTAGCACTTTCTCTCTCTGCCCCAGGGTCTCTCGGTATAGTTGATCCGCTTCTTCGTATTTGTATTGCCGCTGCAGCACACCTGCCAGATTGTTCTTACTTGTCAGAGTCTCGGGGTGTAATTTTCCAAGAATCTTATTTCCATCCGCTATTACTCTCCGATATATATGCTCTGCTGCGTCGTTCTGATTTTGAGCGTAGAGGATAGACGCAAAAAATCTTTAGTGATGAGCATGTCCCGATTTGGCGCTTCCCACGTTGTGATCTCCGCCATCACAGTGTCGAGGGTGTCGTACGCATCTTTGAACTTACCACGTAACTGTTGTAGGCGTATATTCCAACAAATTGCGTGTACTGCCTTTGGATGGTCCTCGCCTGATGCGTTCTTAAGTCTAATGAAGACTTCCTTCATCACGGTCTCGGCCGCCTCAAGTTTCCCCTCTTGAAACAAAAGACTGGCAAGATGAGAATAGCTTGCAACTGTCGCAGGATGGTCTTTCCCAAGGGTTTTTGTATATCCTTCCAGGGCCTGTTGACTGATTTGTTGAGCTTCGAGGAATCGTCCTTGATGTTCCAGTGTCCAGGAAATCCTCTCGAGGCAATCCAGCGTCGCTGGGTGTTCTTTCCCAACCAGCTGCTTTGTCACTTTGAGTAAATGGTTAAACAACTGCTCAGCTGTTTTGTGTTTACCCATGATATCAAGAATGGATGCGTAGACGCTCTTGCTACCTAGTGTCCCAGGGTGATTAGGACCCAGTATTTCCTCCATGTCGTTGATCAAATCCTGGATCGTCGCCTCCGCCTCGCAGTATTTTCCATGATGCCACAGGAAGAACACATGATCTTTGATGCTTTCCATGGTGTCTTTATGTCTCGGACCGAGGACTCTCTTACGGCCATCAAGAGCCTGCCGGAGAAGATGCTCCGCTTCCTCATACCTGCCCTGGCCCCATAGAACACTGGACAATGTGCTTGCACTAGTCAGAGTATCCTTGTGTCGAGGCCCAAGAGTCCGCTTGCGCGCTTCCAAAGTTTTCCTGAGTAGTTGTTCAGCCTGTGCGTATTTTCCTTGATGGAGAAGAACAGTAGCAAGACCATTTGAGCTCATTAAGATATCTGTATGCTCTTCGTCTAGTCCCGCCATTCTCTGCTGAAGGGCTTGGCGATGCAGGCTTTCCGCTGACGCATATCGTCCCTGCGTGTCGAGATACCAAGCAACATTGAATTGCAGGGTTGCTAGCTTGACGCTCTTCGTCGATGGAAACGCAGCCAGTATTCTTTGGGCATGGGGTAAAAGTAAAGCACATTGAACCCAGTTCTCATGTTCTCCATTGGGGTAAGCTTTGCATAGTGTTACTATTGCTGAGTCCGCCAATGTGCGGTACTCGTCGTGTCCTTGTAACCACCCTTTTACACAGAGCTGGACCAGGCGATGCATGTCGAATGCTTCCCCGTCATGACTCGAATGTATAAGGAGTAACCCTTCAGTGTACTCAGTGCATCTTCAAGTTGGCTCGCAGTGCCTAGCTGCTGTTGAAGGAGTACCTTCGGGATGCCTTGCCGATCATAGAAACTCATGAGAGATAGTAATTGAGCCGCCCGCATGTTGTCTTGTCTGATCTGATCAAAAGATATAGACCAAGTCTTAAAGACTGCGTTCTTGCCATCTGCGTCTCTTCCAATATCCTTGAAGTCTTGGTTCAAGAGATCGATTGGGGCCGATTCCGTTTCTTCATAACGCTCTAGGTATTGATCGAGGGATTGGGACTTCCTCTCAATTACGGCCGCTGCTTGGACAATTGCAAGGGGCAAATATACCAACAAGTCAAACAACTTCTTCATAGACTTCTCAGAAGCTTGCGCAGTCTGGAGTCGGTCGGTAAAGAGCGGTTTCGCTTCGAGTACTCCATTGGAGGCACTGATATCAAGTCCCCTCCCCGACGAGATCCAGGCCAAGCTGTTTGTTCCTGGTAGTGAAGAGTATAGCGCTGTTGGGACTTTGAGGAGCAAGTCCCAAAGACATTGGGGTTGATGTGTCGAATCCGAGCTTGATTCATTGGTCAGCTTTCCGAAGAAGACGCCAGAATCATCGGCATTGTCGAGAACCATCAGCCATGGACCTCTCAGCCTTTTAGACATCCACGATTTGACCAAGGCAAGTATCGATGTAGATGGGTAAAGGTTTTCTGGTATGCCTATTTCGTCCGCGATTGAATCGAATCCTTGCTCGATACGGTTGCGATTTCCCGCATGGATCCAGAAAATCGAGGCGTTTGGATGTTCTGCACGAAATCGATAGACGTATTCAAGTGCTATCTGCGATTTGCTTCATATCGTCAGACACGGGGTTTTGCGCAGCAGTGTAAAAATACGAACCCAACACCGCCGAGGCCAAATAACGCCAGCCTTACATGGGAACTCTCTCCGATGCGGAAACGTGACAGTAGCTCTTCGAAGAAATGCTCCCGCCCAACAAATCTGCTGTTTTTCGGGTAAGGCAGGACCCCTACAATCAGGGATTAGCGTACCGGTGTGTCTTGATGTTGTTCATGGTTTGGTCGGAAAAGCGGACTCACAGAATGGGCCTTGCTTCATTTCCAAATCTTCGCCGACTAAACCATTCTCCACTGCTATGCGCGCCCTTGCCTCCGCCGTTATCTTGCTTTGGCTCAAGATTTGGAGAGGATTGCTCCGACTGATGCCGCCAAGGGACAAGACAGGATTTAACTGCGACCCGGGGACCCGGATGAGAGTATCGCGTGCAGCAGTGGATATATTGAGCGCATCAGCACACATCCTTTTAATCTCCTCCGAGACGCTCAAAAATGAGCGATCATTTGGGCCGGAGAACTTATTCATTTTGAAATGGTCGGCTTGGAGCTGAACCCTAGTGAAGCCGGGAATGCAAGCGGATGCCTCTTCTACTACCTGTCTCTAGTGTGAGCTAGGACGTGCAAATGGACCGCAATGCATACCATTCCTTTGATCACGCCGGAGACAAACCTCCGTTGTCCGTAATCTGACTCGTAAAGTTCGAAGAAACAGGAGGTTGCAATGGAGCGGGCGTAAAGCATCCGGCAGAAGTTATGTAGTTTGTCTAGAAGACCAGGATCATCATAGGCCAATTCCTAATGATTCCATCGTGTGAGCCTGCTGGCTGCATGATGACGGTGAGGAGAGCGGATAGGAATTGAAGTTTCGTGCCGCGCAAAGGCGAGCCGAGGAAGACGATGCCGACTGTGCAATTCGCGACGTCCTTGAAGTCGTCTTCGGAGTTGGCATACAGGAGGCCCTACACAGTCATAAGCCATCTATTGTAACGGACTAAACACAGCCAAAGCAAACGTATACAAGCGGAAGAAAGCGGGAAACTTACATGCTGAATGACGTTTCCACCCAAGCTGTGCCCGACGAAGACAATGGGTCGGCCAGCGGTTTCCCGGCGAAAAGCTTGGGTACTGCGGACGAGATCCTCTCCACACAGCTGAAGGCGAGTCTTTGGCGCGTCCGCATGCCATCTGGAATTGTAGTTGTAGAGAATGATCCGCGACCTTGGGACGACTGCTGGGAGCATGTCGGGGTCTTCTAGCCATTTGACGAGGCGACCCGGATCGGACTCGTCCTTCCATGTCCAAGACCAGTCAACGTTGGCTCCTAGGCCGTGGACGGCGATGATGCTGCAAAAGTGTTAGAACGGCGCCCGAAGAAGACGTCCTGCGAGCGTACTCGACTTGAACATCGCCTTCCTGGCTCTCGTATACCACCTGGAGAGGCGGCCGATTCCTCTGAGCCTGGATCGATTAGTAGGTGATCAGGGCGCGGAATGAAAGAGGGCCCTACCATGAGGAGAAGTATGTCGCGGGCATAGGAAGTATGTAGTTTAGACCGGATCTGCAGGTGCACTCGTAGTTGTAGCAAGCAAGAGAGACGAGGCGTAGGAATTGGACAACCGTACAGTTCGCCAAGATTGGAGCATTGCGTCGACCCTTTCAGAAAGGTGATCTTCGGCCAAACCTACAGTTAGCCAACGACGCTGCGTCGAGAGTTGTCAGCCACTCACACACAACCTGATGTGGCTGCACGCTAACTTTGAGGGCGCAGCCATATGATTACGCCACGGGCCATGTAACTGTATGCTGCGACTGACAGTGGCCAGAGAGGTGATGGTGCATTGGAAGATTTACTGACGGTTCGGATGGCTAGTCGCCACCTTTCGAGGATAATTCAAATCTTAGATTTTCCTGTGAGTGTGCTGGCTGAATCAAAAAGTTACCTCGCCATTGGTCTCCCTGTTACCGAAGAGTAACCCAAACTGTAGTGAATCTAACCGCCTCCTGGTCGCTGCCCAAATATAAATCACCATCTGAGGGGCAGCTCCCAGGCTTCTAATAAGGTTTCCAAGACGCCAAACAACCCAACAAAGGCAGGGCCCATAAGAAACGTTTGCGGAAAGGCGGAAGTCTGACTCTGAAGGAAGGGCAGAATTTGCATGAACAGAAGGAGGTAAATGTGCGGTTAGAAGAAAGTCGTCGAAATGGTCACCAGAAGCACAGGCCAGGAACGAAGGAAAGGCGAAGTGGCAAGATAGTGTCTCAAAGATAGAGTTTTACTTGATTTGAGCCGATTTAGGGTGTTGTGGTTAATTTTGCACTGGAAGGGGCGCGAGGGTGCGGCTTGGTACGACATTCACTTGTCATGTACATTAGCTGTGAGCCATCCTATGCCTGAATTCTAATGTTCGTATTAGGTTTCCCTGTTACATGTTTTGGTTAAAGCTTAAAGTCAAACATTCTAAAAGGTCCGTCTGGGTATACATGAAAACCCAATTCTTCTGGGAATCAAGACAAAGGAATTGGTTGTATTCTTCCAAATTCTATTAGCTTGGGTGAATGGCTTGCCCTGGATGTACCGAAATGCACGGGCCAACGCTGATTCCCAAACCCGGCCAATTATCTACTACCCGTTAAGCCGGGGGCAACTAAGTAAGCTACTCGAGCCAACAGGTAGGTATAATTCTTCGTCTCCTCGGTCGCTCTTTACCACATAAAAGAAACATCAAAACATTAACTACCCTACTCTCAATAGCATAAACCAACTTGGAATCAATTGAAACTCACTGTGTAATATCACATGAATGTTGTCTTTTGATGCATGGCCCCATGGGTCATTTTACTGCTGAAAATGTCTACGAGTTTATCTTCACTGGTTTTCTACGAGTCTGCCCCGTGAGATTTTTAGCGCGCTCTTTGATTTGTATGGTGTTTTCTACGAGGCATCATGCGAACGGGCCAAGTGGAGGTTACAACGTAACACAAGAAGACAATGAAACACAGGATGGCCTTTGTGCAGGAGGTTGAGCACCAAGCGATGAGACGATGATCCGTGGGCTTGGGTATCGGGTATCAAAATGTACTGAAATGTGAGCTAGATTATGTCAAGACCCTGTCTCTTTGAATGTCCGGAGCCTCCATCAGGGTCACGAGCCCCACAGCGTCTTAGTCAACGTGTCGGTACATAAAGTAACTTAAAAATTCCCACAGCTAGCTAGCTAGGTATTCAATTCATTCAATTCTTACATCATAGACATCATGCCGGCCAGGAAGGTCAATACAGTCAGGAAGGTCAGACAAGGCAGCCGTCGCGGACAAGGGCCCCGACAAGGGCCCGGCCGGGCCACAAGATCAGCTAGATATCTAATGTCAATACAGATATCTAATAACCGGCAGGATCAAGCTATGGATAGCACCTTCCGGCCATATATGAAGCCCACGGACGCTGTTGGCAGCCAATTTGAACCATTCAATGTCCCGGACCGCGAGTTCCTCGTCAGACAGCCACTTCCACCAACGCCTTCACAGCTATTCAAGGTCTTCCTGCCGGAATATATAGTCGAACGATAGGTAAGCTATTCGAACAAGGCTGCAGCAGCTATGCCGAAGCCGGCCAAGAGGAGCCGGGATAGCCGTTGGAAGCCTACGAATCTGGATGAAATATATCTCTGGATAGGAATCCGGATCTATATGACCCTGCATAGGGATTTTGAATACGAGGACCTTTGGAAGGCCCCTATAGCTGACGAATTCGACCCTTTCTATCCCGTCATACAGTTCATGCCTTTCAGACGATTTATCTTGCTACAGAAGTGGTTCCGTTCTTATGATCCGGATTGTATTGAGGTAGGGGCCCGGCTCCCTTCAATAAGGTCAATGAATGGTCCAGCTATATGATGGAAGCCGCTGTCTCAGCTGTTCAAATTGGCAGCGTAATTGCGATAGACGAAGGGATCGTCGGCTTCAAGGGACGGTCCCGTCATAAGATAACTATCAAGAACAAACCAACGCCCACAGGGCTCAAGGTCTGGGCCCTAGCGGCTCAGGGATATCTTCTTTCGTGGTTCTGGCATCAACCCGGGCCACGGTTCGGACCTGTTGGCCTTCCAACAACAGACCTTCGATCCCTAGTCAATAACAGGGCCTCGAACAACTGCTCGTCAAACAACGGGCCCTCGAACGGCTCGTCAGACAACGGGTCATCTGACGAAGGGTCAGATAGCTCGTCAGACGATATTATATATAACTCTTCGTCTGAGGACTCGGACGATGAGAGCCTCGAGGAAAACGGGGCCCTAGACGAGCCGTCAGACGAGCTAGCTGCCGAGCTAATAAGGGATATAGCTGATGATAGATTGGTTAATCTGCCGCCGTTGAACCCGACCCAGACCGTCGTTGTGGCCCTAGTAAATAAGCTGCCTGTTGAGACATATCATAATATTGTAGATAACCTCTTCTAATCGCCGAACCTATTCAAATCCCTTAGAATCATAGGGGTCAGGGCCACAGGGACCTGCCGTACAAGCTGTGGGCTGTATCGTCATATAGTTAATCTTAAGGAAATCGATAGAAAGGGACAATTGCAGTGGACCTGGGGCCAGCTCGAGGCCTGGCCCACGCCCGACAATAAGGTCAGTAGGAAAATCAGGGCCCCAGCTAGTCACAGCTATAGCTATATATATATATAGCTATAGCTATGACTAGCTGACTAACTGACTGACTGACTGACTGACCGTCTTGAAGGTTAACCAGATAGCTTGGAAAGACAATACCTTAGTGTTGTTTTTATCTACAGTTTACACAGGCCATGAGACCGTCATACGGAAAAGGAAGAGACCTAATTCAACGAAGCCATATAGTCGTCAGATCAAGCAGAAATTCGGTCAAATGTCTGTCTTACAGCTATGCCTTCCGTCAATAGCTGCTGACTATAATGATCGAATGAACGGCGTAGATAGAGCTGATCATCTAAGATCAATCATACGGCCTAGACATCGTCAACGCCGGGGCCCGGCTCGGGCCCTGACCTGGGACTTCCTCCTTCTAACTGCCCTTGCAAATAGCTTCATTTTGCAGCTTCAAGGGCGGCCCAGCTGGACGCCGGAAAGGTCACAAAGTCGGTGGCTTCGAGCTTTATCCAACGATATCTTCAAGACCCACGGCAGGGCCGGCTCATCAAGGGAGAAATATATAGCCGGGGACACAGTTACCCCGTTGAACAACATCAGCCGGGCCCTAGAGGTCGGGCTCCTGTCTGGCCTGTCAAGGCATTCGTATTGGGCCTAGGAGTCAAAGTTCTCAACGCCCTAGAAAGCAGGGCCCGTTGCAACAGCTAGGTGCGAATAGCATCAATAGCCAGGTCCCGGCCCGGCCAGGAAGAAAAAGTGACACAGCCTCGGTGGGGCTGTCTGACTTACAATGTATCCCTTTGTAAAAAGCCTAAATGCTGGGACTTCTATCATCAGCTAATTTACTAGCTAGCTAATGTCACTAGTTTTTCCCGGTTTTAATTGGATCAGACCCATGTCCGATACCTCAATGGAGGCTCCGGACATTCAAAGAGATGGATAATTGCCTTCGTTCCCTTAGAAAATGACTTCAATGCCTCTACAATTGATGCTGGAGAGCTACTCTTATGCCTCCTAATTCGTCTTTCAATATATCCAGACTGAGATTCGGTTTCCCTAACTGTCTTTGCGGTTCTTGAAGTCCAAGGGGCCGGAAGCTCAGGCTCATCGATAGTAGGCGTTGGAGTTCGTAACCGGATATCAAGCTTCGAGATCACATGGTTCGCATCTAAAGGAGCAAGTCCGGCGCCTTTAAAGCTTCCCTGAATATTCAATTCAGTCATAGCAGTTTGATGTGCCTTGTGGAAGGCAGGAAAGAACTCAGTCTTGGAAACGTGTGTTATCCCCAGAGTGGCGCATGAATCATTATCAATCATTATCACCTAGATAATGAGAGGAAATGATTGATTAAAGGGATGCAGTAATTATAATGATCATTGTAGGACTAAGAATGAAATGATAATGATTTAATGATCGAAGATCCACAATGACCAGGTCCTGCCGCTGATGGGTGCCTGTCGCATTACGTCTCGTTGAGCACCGCTGCCACGAGGTCCTTCAGCAGTCCATCGTAATCATCCAATAGTCCTGCTCGTAGCCATGATCGTACGGCTTGTGTGATAGCGATTGTTTCGGCTTGAAGTCGACAGCGTTTCGCCGAGACCATATTGCCGCACGAGGAAAAGACCCTCTCGCATTCAGCGGCCATGGGCGGCACGGAGAGTATGTCTATGGCCATACGCGTAAGGCGAGGATAGTCAAATCTTTTGTTGAACCAATATAAGAATGGATCGCAATCTTTCTCAACAGGATCGGCTAGTTGGAGCCACCGATCAAGCTCATCACCCGTGCTATGCGGGAAATTTCCATCGCTGTCGATTTGAAGCTGTCCAAGTACGAAGAAAAGGTATCCACTGCCTCTTCTGCCTCCTTGGCTCGTTTTACTGGCCGTACATCGTCGAATGGGTTCCGTTCGAACTGAATAGGCAGCTCTTTGTATTCCTGCCAGATGTCGCTGAGGAGCTGTTGTGCTTTCTCAATCCACTCTGGTCTCTCGCGATACGCTCGGCGGAGGAAATCCCAACGAATCGCCGGGTGCAGAACGGTTGCCGCGTAATAGGCAGGAGACTGGTCAATAGTGCTATAGTACTTGTTCAGTTTGACCCACGCAAGGTTGATATTTGTCTTGAAGTGGGCAGGCTCTGGTGTACGGTCTGCGTCAAGCTTCGCCTCTTCCAAATGGCCGATTAGCCACTCGTACGCAGGGCAGATATCCTGCATCAGCCCGTACGCAGCTTCCTTTCCCCTTCCGGATTCGTTGCTTCCCATCCCCTCCAGGTCCTTGACGCAGGCTTCGAATTGTCGCAATATGTTATGGTAGTATCCGATAGTATTCCAGTCGTCCTCGGTAAGCAAGGTATCGGCTTCGAGACATGAGGGCAGCGAATCGTGGCGGGTTCCCTTCCTCCTCGGCTTGGAAACTTCATATAGGATGTCCGAGATTATGGCCTCGATATAAGGACGCAGCTTAAGCGCACGGCTCATCATATAGAATTGAGAAAGCCACCTGGTATTGTTGTCCACGACGACATCTAGTGAGCCAGGCCATTTCTTGTCTGTGTCTTGCCTTTGGACATCCTGTAGCATCTCTGTCACTCTGTTTGAGCGGTTTATCCACGCCACGAGGCTGTGTAGCTTTCCAATTGGGCCGCGCTTCGCCCACATTGCAAGTGTATCGGTGTCAAGATCATTCTCAATCACGCCGTCCGCGTCGTCTTTCCCTAGAAGCATAGCCCTGGCTACTAAATGAATGACATGGCCAAAGCAGCGGATCCGCCTTGACGTGGCGTTAGCCCACTGAAAATGCTGCGCCAGGTGATCCATCGCTTTGTCTTAGAGTTCTAGATCCGAGCGACTACGGCCAAGCCAGCGCCCCACCAACAAGGCATCCATCTCCTCTCTAGGGCCATTTTGAGCGCGAGCTCGAAAGGCAGGCTGTAAAGCTAGAACAGAGTACGATAAAAACCCTACATCTTCTTTGGTAGCTCTTGGTTGTGTTAGGGCTCGTCCACTGCTTTGTCTTCAAGTCCATCCGCTGCTCCGTCTGCCGATCCATAGTCTAGCCCATCCTCGTCTAAGGGTACCATCTCCCGCTCATGCTCAGGGTCCTCCATTATGGCACCAGCCAAGAACAATATTGATACCACGATCCGGACCGTCGCCACGTCCGCCCCGTTCACGGTTGAAGTCTTAAGGCAACAAGATAGGGGCAAAGATAACTCAAAGCCAGCAGCAGGCGCTGCCAACGCCTACTACGGCAACAGCAGTAGTAACGACAACGACAGCAACGACGAGTCAATGATGCTGCTGCCGGCCACATACCGCACTCCTGGGAGCAAAGATCAGCCCGGGGACGACATTGTGCCAACAAAGGATAAGATCGAGTTGTTCCTCCAGCACGAGCTGCTCCTAGAACGGCTCAACGATGCACAACAGTGGCTCTGGGTGTGCGGCCGGCCAATGCCGCCACGGCCACTGCATCACCAGCTCCTCCTCATGCGGGACATTGCTATCACGGAGAATCCGGGGCTGCACCTCGTGTGGTCTAGGAGCCGCATTTTTCTCAAACCTATCCCGGAGTGGCTACTGGACCCAGCATTCTGGACTGCGCACATCACCGGGTCCGACCCGAACAAAGGCGAGCTCGCCCGGTGCGCACGGGGTTTCCTGTTTTCGTACTGCGCCCTCATCTCGTACAAGAGCGATTTCCGCATCGCCATTGAAAGGGGCTCCTGCCGCAGGAAGTCACGTGGAAGGGCTGGAAGACGCTGTCGGCACAGGTGCTGGAGAGCCATTGCTACCCGGCCGTCAACCCGCGCTACTGGTACGGTGAGCTCCGCCTTGATCGGCTCAATAAGGTCTATATGTTTCGCCTCGGCCATCTGTTACGCGGATATTCGTCTGTGGACTCTGCTGCCGTCTACATGGACCTGCTACATAACAACTTTGGCGTCCTCGCCGCCTTGCTGGCGTACATCGTCGTCGTTCTGACGGCCATGCAGGTTGGGCTGACCGTCGACAGTCTGAAAACCAACAGCGCCTTTCAGAGCGCATGCTACGGCTTTACAGTCTTCTCCATCATCTCTCCGCTCGGTGGCACCCTCGTCATTCTTCTCCTGGTTTTGCCTATATTCTGGGGCAACTGCCTCGCGACAAAGAGATATAAGGCTCGTAGGTATGAACATATAGGTGTCGATAGAAACAAAACAAGAGGCTGGCCTCGCTTTGCACATCCCAGCTTTTGTAACATGGATCGCGAACTAGAGATTTAGTGGCAAGCTCTCTATGGGCGCGGGTCCATTAGCCGACTTATTAAAAATCAGAAATACAATCAATGTTGCAGGAGGGACTAATGGTCGTGATCATGTACCAGTATCCCACAGAGAGCTAGCAGTTTGCCGATCTTCCGCTCACTGAACCGCCAAAGTTATGGTGGAAGCAATACGGGCCTTGACAGTGAAAATTTGGAGATGGGAACTGGCTGTTCAATGCGTCCCTCTTTCCGGTGCTGGTGCCTCCTCCGTGTGCGTTCTTGTCTCCACTGGGAGACCCACCCTGGCCGCTCATCCTTTAGCTCGCCATATCAGGGCCAAAGGGCTGGAAATATTGGCGAGCAATACTGTTATGCTGTCGAAATTGGTCATATTAAACTGCAAACGAACCCTTAAGCCCATGTATACCTCTTGCTCTTGCATTCTCGTTGAACCGTGAGGCATGTTTACAGTTCTAGACAGGTACGTGTTAGGGCGCCGCGACGTCCATTATTCAGGTAACTAAGGGGCGAGGGCCGTTCAACGGAAGAAGACGCGCCACCCTGAACTGCGCCTCTCATAGCTTCACTTCTCTGAACTTTAATATTTGTAGGAAATTAAGTTCTACATTCAAACGCTTGTAGAAAAACAGTACAACCTTAGCCACCGAAAGTATAAACTACCCACCCTTAGTTACAGCCACCAAGCTATAAGTATTGTTTGTGTTTCCACAAAACATTTTGGAAGGAGTGGAACTGCTCAATACTATTTCATCACCTTCCTGGTTTTCACTATCTCACTTCAATTTAGTCTCACCTTCTTAAATGGCGGCCCGTTCCCGGCTTACTTACGCTGATGTTGAGGCCTTGGCGCTCGATATATCCCCTAGGCAGTTCGTAGGCCCCAACGATGTAGCCGCCCCACAATGTCTTAGTCAACGTGTCGGTACGTAGGGGGACGTAAATAATCCCCGCAGCTAATTTTCTATGTATATAATTCAGCTAGCTCTTACATCATCGACATGGCACCCCAATTGACCGTCAAAGGCCTCAGACGAGGACAAGGCCCGGGACAAGATAGCTGCAGCAAGCAGGCCACAGGAAATGCTAGATATCTATTAGAGCTGCAGATATCTAGGAGCCGCCGCGAGCAGGATGTGGATAACACCTGCAGACCAGATATCAAGCCAGAAGACAATGTCGGGGCCAAATTCGAACCCTTTGATGTCACGGATAGCGATTTCCACGTCCGAGACCTTCCAGGGTCTCCCTTAAAGCTATTACAGGAATTCCTTCCTGTCTCGATAGTTGAGAAATTGGTTGACTATACGAATAAGGCCGCAGCAGCAGCTATAGCAGCAGCAACTAAGGCGGCAGCAGCAGACAGGGCCGCAGCTAACAATGGCACAGGGCCCTAGTAATTTATGCCCCGCGTCGGTTGCCAACCGACGAATTCCTTTGTTGGTAAATGCAAGGGGCGCTAGCAGGATATGGGGTAACCGACGATCTGTATCTAGGGTAGCCGACGAACTCCAGTTTAACACCAATAAACAATACGATAAGCGGAAAAAATCATGGTAAGTCTGTAGATGATAATACCAGTATTACGGTAAGGCTGTTATTTCTCTCTTGGGACTCTTTTGAAGTCAATAAAATATTATATTTACCTGGACCCTATCATATACAACTTGTGCCATGGACTCAATGGTTTTTGAAATTACACCATCCCCTTGAGGCCGGTAAGGCTCAGACTATGTAGCAAACCAGTAAATTAACCAATTAGCATCGGGTAAAAACCAGATACATAGAAAACCTAGTAAATTGGCCGATAATAAATGTATCAGCATTGCCCCATGTTACATATAGCTACATCACGATGATCACTATTATCTTGTGGTTTTAAAGTTCTTTTACGTACTGATACGATGACTCAGGCGTTGTGGGGCTTCTACCTAGCCTGAGCCTTACCGGCCTCAAGGGGATAATCCAAAACACGCTAATGAAAGTGTTGTCCAGGGTTTTTGCAAAGTGGTGTCAAGGGTTTTTGTTAGGAAGCCCATGCCTTCACTGGCTCGATGTCACCCAGTTTCGGCATGTGGGGTGGTCCCCGCAGGTGTAGTTTAATTCGACAACCAATGATGGCAGTATTTGCACTTACGACACGTCAGTACCCGCAAACCCGGTTCATGCTGGAAGAGATCCATTGTGCGCAAGTAAACTAGCAATGGTATGATGAGGACTGAGTTTTCATCATTGTTTGGGTTCTACCGTGACCCCTTTATCCTCTGTTGCTGTGGTTTGCTTTTGCTTGAACCCAGCTCTAAACCCTGTTAGCAGCCGATACTGTTCACTTTAACCATACTATTTCACCGCCTTCAACATAGTTTACAAATGTAGTATTTCCACTCATATTGGTCCCTAGTTCCTAGATAGCCGATATGTGTTTTTTTAAGCTCTATACTCTCTTGCTTGTTGAGTAACTCCTAATCGCCGGCTCCTTGATATTTAAATTGCCGGCTACCCTATGTCTTGCTAGCGTGGTTCTCATTTCCCACTTAAATTAATCGCCGTTTACCAAACCCCGTTCACAATTGATGGCAGGCCACTGTTAGACTGGCCGGCTTGGAAGCCCTATAGCTCTCAGAGCCGCTGGCGACAAGCCCTAATAAACGATATCTTCCGTGTGTACGGGCAAGAGGGCTCATCCAGACAGAAATATGGAGCCGGGAATAGCCTCATTCCAATAAACCAGCATATCTTAGCTAAAAGAAGTCCTTCTCGCTGTCTTGCCTGTCAGGGCATTCAGATCAGCTCAAGAAGTCAGTCTCAGCATCGTCAGAGCCGTACAAAATCTAGCTCTCAACGCCTTAGAAATCAGGATCCGTTGGAATAGCTAGATAACGATAGCCTCAATAGCAGGGCTAGGCTACAGAGGAGAGGTACGCCGACCCGGTGGGGTTGTGGGACTTGCAATGTAGCTCTTTGTAAAAAATTCAAATGCTGGGACTTCTATCATCAGCTAATTTTCTAGGGTGTTAATGTCACTCGATTTTTCCCGGTTCCGATTGGTTGAAAACCCTGTCTGTGACCCAATATAGCCTTCACACTGCCAAGGAGATACGGTTTGCAATATGTCGATTGTCGAAGGTTGTCTTGTTGGCACTAGTCCAGCGAATGATTGGTGTAAGGGTCACTTAGGTAGAAGTGCAAACAGAGCGATCCCATAGAGTATGTTACTGATACCTGCTCGAGTTCCTCAGAAGGAGCGGCACTCTCTCATCTATCTCCTTGAGCGCCTTAAGGAGCCAAAAATGTCACTGACAATGAAAATGACCAATTAAAATCGGGTAAAATCTAGTGACATTGAAGGCCTAGTAAATTAGCTGAAGACATATGTATCAGCATTTAGCGTGACTACCTAACACTACATTGCTACAGTCTCAATCTTCGAAGTCTGTCTGGCTAATTGAGGATCATTTAGATGTTACTTGGCGTATTGATACGATGACTAAGCTGATGTGGGGTTACTACATTTCCGGCTCCTTAAGGCGCTCAAGGAGATATACTGGTTCTGCCATTGAGGAGCGCTGGGGGCACTGCGCGTCCCGGCGCTCCCTGTGTGGTTGGTTGTCCCTCTGGGTTTACAGCTGGGCTAGTCCCAGGCTGGGTGGTCCTCCTGATCCTTGATTCGTCTTCCCATTTGATTGTTCCTTCCTTTCCAATAGGCGGCCATTTGCCTGTGCAGGGATCCCGGTGGTAGCGACTCCCGCACAGGCTAGACTTAATTGGTGCGCCATAAGATCGGTTGAACATTTCTCCGTAGCTGAGTCATAAGGTCAGCCAGGGACACACTTGGCTGCGAAAACCTGGTAGACGGCTGCTATAGCCGTCGGTATAGAAACAACCAGCGCTAGAATAGCAATGATATCTGTTCTCGACATCGAAGCGACATAATGTTTGGCGACCCTATATATGTTAGACTAAATGCCTCAGGGATGATAAGCGAATGGCTTACTGGAATATAGCGGAGTCACCATATGTCCCGTGCGGCGTATTAATACGGACAACGTATGGAGAGCCATTATATAAAGCGGTTGAGTTAATTGCTGTGCGTGGAATGACCAGGTTGGCCGAACTAGCGCCACATTGCGGGTGGGGGTTGATCTCAGCAACAATAGTGTCAGGGCTGGTTGCCGATCGTATTGCAATATAGCAACTATCGTAGCCGGGATCGCTGCTTAGAGTCCAGGACACATGGATGCTGTCGCCTGGAACTAGGGTCTTTGAAGCCTTGTCGATTTCGAGGGCCGTGAAGGAGTAGGGAGGATGGGACTGCCCACTGGCTAGGCCTGAGAAGGCTTGGAGGCCAAGGGCGACTGATTTAAAGAAGATGGGAGGAAGCATTCTGTTTTGCAGTATTGTCTGGTGAGTTAGAGATGGATGGTTGGTAGAAAAAGAAGAGAAGAGAATTTATATTCTTCGGGAGGGCTCTTTATGGCGTGGCTATCGCTTCCGAATTGGGGAATTATCAAGGTACCAACCAGACTCTGGCCTAAAAAGTGGAATCAGGCAACCGTTTTGACAGACGATCGTACCTGACTTAGAAGGGAGTGTAAGGTGGGTAGGTTCGTGGGAGTGGGGGGATAAGGGTGGAGTGGTGGTTTTAGAATCCTAAATGTACTTGTTGTAACTTATGGTGCCTGGAGGCTTACACCACAAACAAACATAGAGTTTCAAAGTGATACGCCACAACACTTCTTCTCACAAATGTCATCCTCCTCCAATCAGCATCTTTTGAACGGACGACCTTCACAGACACCGTTGTCGCCATCGCACTCATTAACAGCTTTCACGAATCAACCTGAACGATACGAACTAAGATGCTTTATGACATCGTTAATCGCACTATCCTTCAGCGAGGATGGGCGTTAGCACTCATAGGCAATGTGATATTTAAATTCAGCTAAATGACCGTTTATCACGTGTCTCTAAGGTGGTGACTGGCGGCAAGGCCGAGCTGTGGGTGGCTAAGCAAAGTCAAACGCCGCTGTTCGAGACGTGCGGTCTCTGGCTGACACCGAATCGCCTTGTTTTCTGTAACGTAATTAATAAGAGGACTCCAATCAATCAACACAGTCCGATAAGCCCGGGATTCGCAGGCCTAGGACTGACCCAGCACAAGCATGGTATCAGAAACCACTACGTGTGACTTCCGAGCACTGCCACTGCGAACGGGCTTTGGGCTCCTTCCCGACCAGCAATTAGCGCCACACCGCTGCCTCGGTCAAGGAAAAAGGCAAGGGTATATTCTTGCTCTAAGAGAGTTGAGCTTGGTTTGCTTCTACAGAGACGGTGACCTTCAGGACAGGCTAAGGTTTGGCTTGAAAGCTTGATAGTGGTGTCATGCTCTAAAAAACAGAGAAAAAAACAAAAGCTTCCCATGTTCAGAGCATCGTGGACACTGTGGTGGCGGTGCCGCCACTTCGGACTAGGCAGAGAGTTTTAGTTGGTGAACATGTATATTGCAGGGCTGTGTGTATGATTGCTGGTGATTGGGCGCTCTTTTGTAGCGATAGGCATTGATTAGCCTGTAGTCTTGCCAGCGTCTTGGGCCGGTCTAGACCTAACCTAATCACACCAGTGGTCTAATAAAGGTTCGTGCCACCATGTTGTCACGAGATCTCCAGCCGTCGGCCTAAAAATGGCCCATCATGTTCAACCTCTGCGAATGTAAAATGTGGTAGTTTCGTGTACTGTACGAGTAGCTTGCAAATAACGCCGACGTACCGTCGCACTATCCTGTTCTTTGCTGCTCACAAATCGGATCTTCATTACTGTTCATACTGCAGGACCCTTGTAACCACCTCTCGTAACCAACGACCAAACCAACTCTACTAGAGTTGGTTTGTGAGACCCGCTAAGGCGAGAAGCTGGCCTTTGGGAGCGAACGCTATGGTTTGGACCAAATCGTCATGAACCTCGGGTATCTGGAGGAGAGTCCCTGTATCTGGATCCCAAAGACTTACTGTGCCATTATTACATGCTGCAGCGAGAAGCTGGCCGTTGGGAGCGAACGCTACCGCCGTGGGCTCACCGCCGTGGGTCTCGAGTACTTGTCGACAAGAATCCCAGGTATCATCCATTCTAGGTTTTAATACTACCCATTTTGGCTCTTCTTTTCTAAATATCTTTCGGATTAAGCAATTAGCTGGGCTAAAGACGAGAGCCGATTCATATGTTTGAAGTGGGGCATTCTCAATGATCCATCTATTGTGGAGAAGAAAACGGCATAAGTCCTGAACAAGATCTACGAACTGATGATTAGATGATCTTCCTTATATTTATTAGTTTTGTTCATGTTACTGCAGACCATAAAATAAAGACTTACTTTCAATAATCTCTCCAGTCTTAGCGTTGAACGAACGCCTTTTCCTATGTGGTGAATGAGGCTTAATGCCTCCAACCAGTAAAGGCAAAATCGGCGAAGGGATTTTCGGGCTTGCTCAAAGAGATGTTCAACATGGCTTATGCTGTATCCATCACACATATGGCTGACCCAATAGGTGCAAGAATATCGTACAGCGGCTAACGGATCTACCTCTGGCACCTCGACCTCATCGATCATGCATCCGGGTTGGCACAGATCATAGACGTCGCGCTTGAGCACGCTTCGCGTAGCCTCTAGTGACCGTTCCACTATTTTGCAATGGACTTCTACCTGACCGATGGGGAATATCTCAGCGGCTGCCTTGCTCAAGAAGTCCTTAGCGGATTGATGAATAATGTATACAAAGTTATCGTCCAGGACTGTGAGGAATGAGCCACATAAAGCCACAAGCACCTGCATATGCTTTGTATTGTCTGACATGTCTTTTGGCAGTCCAGATACAATAGGCAGTTCGGAGAGGTGGAGCGGACGATATGCTAACGTAGCAGCTGAAAGAACACGTTGACACAATTCCCAGTCCTGGTCTTGCCGCATTTTCGCTATCATTGTCTTGAAAATTTCGTAAAGACCCGCGGGTGCTTTTTCGACCACATCTTCTATGTGCCAGGGTCGCGCGTTCCGACGCTCCTCAATGACAATAGCAACCCACAAAAAGGTGCCGTTTGCCTTTTTGCGCAGGGCATCCCGTACTTTGCTTCTCAAATTATGGTTTTCTTGTAACGATTTCAATTTTTGAATCTTGAAATCGATGTAGGCGCTCACAGCCCGAGATATCTCTTCTGCGTTTTGCGTTACTTCAAGACTCAACCTCATCCCCGAGCCGTCTGTATTGAGATGCTGCTCAATTTCGGGCTTGTTGCGACTTGATACAGCCCAGAGAATGTCACAGACATATCAGTTAGTAGTTTCAGGAGCTGTTGCTGATCGATCATGCACTCATCAAGCGCGTCAATCACGAGGTAGACTCTCGTGATGCTTTTGTCGCTGAGCATGCTCTTTAGCACCTCTGAAAGTGCAATTATAGCGTTTGAATCTTCAAAAGCCAGTACAAACACTCATTGGCCTCTTGCAAAGCTAAGCAGGGGTGGGGTTGCTGGCCATCAGACCTTGCTGGCAATTTCTTGGGGTCTGGTAGGTTCAACGAGTTCACAAGCTTATTGAGCCCTTTTCTGGATTCTTTACTGCAGCCGTGCTTTTCTCCGAGATGCCTCAACACTCTATCGCCATCTGCTTTTAAGGTAAAACTACACTGTTTGCATTTGATAGCAGGTTCTGGCTGGTTAAAGAATAAGCCAAGTGAGCTAAGAAACTGAAGCTCTTCGGCGGTTG
Source organism: Albifimbria verrucaria (assembly GCA_020081605.1). Taxonomy (NCBI): domain Eukaryota; kingdom Fungi; phylum Ascomycota; class Sordariomycetes; order Hypocreales; family Stachybotryaceae; genus Albifimbria; species Albifimbria verrucaria. Next base: position 61,895 of record JAHREC010000014.1, read on the forward strand.
GCGCTCGAAAGGACGTACTAAATATTGGATTAGGGTCGAGTCCATGCATGATTCGCTGTTGCTGTTGCTCGAAGGAGCCAGCTGAGTCTTTCTCATGGGAATCAGAAGGTTAGCAAGCGTGGGGAGCGAAGGTGTTTGAAAGCTGGGGTTATAAAGGTTATGGATTATACATAAGATTGAAAAGGCCTCACTAGACAAGGTTGGTTGACCCAATCAGAAAACTATAAGACTTAGTACTGTGGATGAAAGGGGCTCAGAAATGAGGCCTGTTTCCATTGACACAGCAACACATTACACTTAGCGTGGAAATGGGGCCTTTTTGCGACCATCGAAAAGGCTACTAGCAACAGGGAAAATAGTAGAAGTCTGGTTGGTCAAGTAGCGGAAACGGACCCCGAGTCTGAAGAGACTATTAGAGTAAGTAGTAGTAGGAGTCCGTCCATCCTCTTCTGGAATATTAATGTCGGAATATCTCGACATGTCCATTCAATAACGCTTCATAGACTGGCATCTTTCCGACTCTGTTTGGAATATTGATGTCGGCCCCTTTGTCGAGAAGCAGCTTGACTACCTCAATATGTCCATTCGATAACGCTTCATAAACTGGCGTCCATCCGTCCTTATCTGGAATATTAACATCGGTCCCTTTGTCGAGAAGCAGCTTGACCACCTCAACATGTCCATTCAACGACGCTTCATAGATTGGCGTCTTTCCGACTCTGTTTGGAATATTGATGTCGGCCCCTTGTCGAGAAGCAGCTTGACCACCTCAACATGTCCATTCAACGACGCTTCATAGACTGGTGTCTTTCCGACTCTATTTGGAATATTGATGTCGGCCCCTTTGTCGAGAAGCAGCTTGACGACCTCGACATGATGATTTATGGATGCTGCATAGACTGGCGTCCGCCCGTACTTGTTTGGAATATTAATATCGGCCCCTTTGTCGAGAAGCAGCTTGACCACCTCAACATGTCCATTCAACGATGCTTCATAGACTGGCGTCCATCCGTCCTTATCTGGAATATTAACATCGGCCCCTTTGTCGAGAAGCAGCTTGACCACCTCGATGTGTCCCTTTCCTACCGCAGCCTTCAAACCATCCTCAGTGATAGTGGTCTGATCGCCACGTCGGTCGAGAAGAAGAGCCATCACTTCCTTGCCATTCTTCTCGTTACTAACCCCAGCCTCTATCACCCCTCAGTAATGGCGATCTGGTTGCCCCGTTGATCTAGAAGAAGCGCCATTGTTCGTTCGTCGAGCCGCTGTGCTATTACCTCCACGGCCGCCGTGGTAATCGTGATCTGCCTCCCTCCGCGACGGAGCATGAGCGCCATCACCTCCTTGCCATTCTTCTTGTTGCTTGCCGCAGCCTGTACTACACCCTCAGTAATGGCGATCTGGTCACCCCGTCGGTCGAGAAGAAGCGCCATCACTTCCTTGCCATTCTTCTCATTGCTTGCCGCAGCCTCTACCACATCGGTAATGATCTGGTCACCCCGTCGGTCAAGAAGAAGCGACATTATTCGTTCGTCGAACAGTTGTGCTATCATCTTCGCCGCCATCTTGGTAACTGTGATCTGATCGCTTGGTCGGTCGAGAAGAAGCGCCATCACTGCTTCGCCATTATCCTCGTTACCTGCCGCAGCCCTGATCACATCTTCAGTAATGGTAATCCGGTCGCCCGTTCGGTCGAGAAGCAATGCCATAACCTCCTTGCCATTTTGTTCATTTCCCGATGCGGCCTTGATCACCTCTGCCGTAATAGTGATGTCGTTCCCCAACAATTCAGCAGGCGGGTCATCACTTGTTCATCAAAAGAATCCGCTATTGCCATGACAAGCCCCTCGGTGATCCTGATTTGGACTCCTACCCAGTCGAGAAAAAGTATCATGAGTTCCGTACCACTCATCCAGTTCTGCGCTGCAGCTTTCACCACCTCTTCGGTGACGATTACTTGGTCTCCCCGCCTTTGGAGAAGAAGTTTTATCAATTCCACGCCGTTCGTCCAATTTTGAATTGCAGCCTTGACTACTTCCTCGGTAATACTGATCTGGTCCCTACGCTGGTCAAAAAGCAATGCCATAACTTCCGTGCCGTTCTTCTCGTTTGTTGCTGCGGCGATTTGTATCTGCGGATGCACAATCGAACCAGGCTTTTCTCGACTCAGCAGAGAAGTTATAACTTCTTTGTACCCTGACCTAGCTGCCTCCTCCAAGGGCGACACCCCATCACTATCAACATACTTAGTGTCGATATAGTTTGGAGTTGATGCCCGGTAGTTTTGTGGGTCGAGCGCAAATTCCACAAGACCGCGAATTCCCCAGTGGCCGGCTACGTGAAATATGGAAAACTGTGACGCAATGCGGTTATCAAAACCGCTTCTGTAGATTGCCAACCAATGTTCTCGACAGTCGGAATGAATCTTAAAGAATGTGGCTTCCGAGGTCTTTATCGTGAACTGTGAATGGGCCATGTGTGCATGGTTAGCCCAGAATTGGGCTGAGTAGGATCGAAAGCTGTCGTCTGGCGCCATGTCGGGCTCCTGTTTAAACAACTGGATGAGCTGATCGACGCATCGGTGCGCAAAACTGGCATGCGCCTCAAATACGTTGATGAAACTATCGGCAGCAGGTCCTACCAGAAAGTCCTTGACGGATTGATGTAGAAGGAGCACCTTGTCCTCCTGGATAATCACCATCAAACGACAAGACGCGACCACGTCTCGTGTGAATTGGATCCGGGTTTCCTCATCCTCTTCCTCGTGCAGCTTACAAGCTACTGAGAGCTCTGACAGGCTAAGTGGTCGCAGGGACGCCAGGACGAAGCTTAAAATGCATCTTATTGTATCCCTTTCGCCTTCCGGCTTAAGAGCCGTGTCTAGAAGCCTGTTATAGAGCGAGTGAAGTCCCTTGGGTAACACCTGGAGGTAATTGGCGGCATCTTTCGAAGCTATCACATCCAACTCTTCGCAAGCCAATCCAATCCACAAGAAGGTTCCTTCTGCCTTGTCCATGAGAGCGGTTTTGACCTGGTTGGTGACCTGGTTTGAGTAGTGTTTTCTTTTCCTAAGGTTAGCCACCTTGTCATCGATAAACCGCTCAATATCTCTCTGCGATTCTCGAAATGAAGTTAGATTCCTATTTGTGAATTCCCCAAGATATTCAACTATCTCAGGATAGGGTCGACTAGTAATCAATATCCGAATATTTGAGGGAGAGTTGCAAGGGCTGAAGCTCTGCCGTAACTCCCTCAATAAAATATCTTGGGATTCTTGATCGCATTCGTCTAGGGCGTCAATAATGCAATACTTCCGACCGGTTGTCCTATCTGCGGTAATATCGATGAACATCGCCCAGAGAGCGTCGAACGATTTGAAAAGTTCCGGGCCGCGGTCTGCATACTTCGGCAGCACATACTTGAGAAGTGACGAGTGTTGTTGGACGAGCTGCCAGAGAAGCCCTCTAATGACGGACGTAGCTGTCTTCCGCTTGTCAAAACTCGAGTCACAGAAAAAGTAGCTGAGAGTCTTTCCGTCCGTGGTTGAGAATTTATTTGAGAGCTCCTCGGCAAGGAAGATTGACATGATCGATTTTCCCGTGCCTGGATTCCCATACAGCCATAGGATGTTGGTGGCTGGTGTCAATCCTTGGCCAGTACCTAGCCAGGTAACGAGTTCTTCAGTCTCGAGAATCCATTCACATGTGCCGGCAGCGCGATTGCCCTTTTGCGCTTTAGGGCGTTCTTATCCTCGGCCGGGTCAGTCAGAAAGAGGTCGCGGCGACAATCTTCGGGTCCAAGACTATCGCTCGCCAGATGCACATGGAAGCTGCTGTAGACATGGAGTAGCAAAGTCGTCAAACTTCTGGGCTTCAATGATCAGGGTTATGGGCCACTTACGAATTAGTCACTGTGCCCTGAGCAATGACAATAGTCCGGTCGTTCGCGAATTGGTCAGCTATCGGCGTTTTAGACGATGCCATTGTCGGGTGCTTTATCAATTCCTGATTTTATGCTGATTTTGAGGTTCAGCCTTGCTTGAGGTGTTACATGCAAGACGGTAGTGTTCAATCTCAGTGCAAATGAAGGTTAATAATTGAAATGCAGTCTTGGTCAAAGGCGGTGGGACGATGTCACAGTATTCTGCCAGTCTCGTGAGAGTGCCTTGACAAAGAGTGGCTGGTCAAGGTTCATTACTGTCTCATGGACATATTTTAATTACCATGCGATGAGAACACACACACACACACAGAGTCTATTATGCTCGGCGACTTGCGTTAGAAGGGCCACTATCCGTTATGTACATGTTCCCTTCCATCATTATGTCCTAATCTCGCCATAACCCATGTGCTATCCACTTGTCCATTTCCTGCCTTCCCTCTTCTGTCATCCCGTCTTACGAGACCTCCAGGTCTATCTTGCAACAGCGAGGCTGCCTAAAGTCTATTCTTCAAGTGTTCAGGCGATGAGAACAATACAATACAATTTATTACGCCCGGCAACCTGTTCAGGCCGAGAGGACACTAGTCACTAATGCGTACATACAATGCCTGATTTTCGTCCTCGACTCCCTTCAGCCCATTCTCTGTGGCATTTACCCTCAAGCATATACCAGACCTTCCTTTGCACCTTTAATCACAACACTCACTTTTGTAATCACAATTTTCCATTCTGTTCCGCTCTGCCTTATTCTCCCGCGGTTTTAATAGCGTTGCCAGCGAACTAGCTTGAAGGCTATTCTTCAAGTGTTCAGTGTCCTATCTTCGGCGGCTGAAGCGACGTCCACTCTTGTGCCACGGGTTGTTCGGTCGAGGGTTTGAATTAGTCACCTAGCATAAACAGACAAGACTTTTTGTAATCCAATCTCAATATCGCATATCAAGCCGACCTGTGGCTATGGCAAATCGTATGGTTGCGCGGACTGCTTTCATATCTGGCGTCCATTGAGCGCCATCTGATCGTGATTTCCTCCCAAGTAGAACGAAAGGTTTCCTCTTTGCGTCTCGGTGCATTGCAGCATTTCAGTCCTGTGCACTGTCCATTTCCTGCATCGAAAGAGAAAATGCTCCACTGTTTCTATCGCTTGTCCGCACGCGCATTGCTGCGATGCTGCTATTCCAATTCGGAAAAGGTATCCGTTGAGCCTGCTTATGCCTGTCCTGAGCTGTGCCAGTATGCTAGCTTCCCTGCGCGATAAGCTATCGTATAGTAGGCGAGTGTGTTTACCAGGAGCGCAGCATCAACCTTCTTGGAAAACTTCCCAATGTTATCCGGTATCCGCTTATTTGTGCGTTGGCTTGATCGAGCTGTGTTCAGCGTCGTTGATCGCATGCCGGGAAACTGCAGGGGCGCGGTGGCACCGTCTTCGCTCGCACTTCGCGCCTCCTTCTTGGCCATCTCCAGCAGCCCGTGGTCAGCGCTTTTGGGCATCCTTATGATAGCCACCATATTTCCCTCATCTTCAAGGCATCAATGGAGTCATATGTGCATCTAATGTATTCTTGACCGGATTGCTGGCGAGGGTTTCGGATCGTCAGCACGACCGCTTTATTGCTCGTCAAGAGTGCGACACTTCGGTACTTAAGGTCGGGCAAGTGTCTTAACGCATATGCCATCGCCGCCAGTTCCCCAGCGAATGGGTTCTGCTCTGTTCTTATGCCGAGTGTGAAGGAGAAGCGCTCAAGGTTTGGCCCTCCACGTACCGAGGCCGTAAAGTCATCCACAAATGCTATCGCTCCTCTATAGCAGTCAATGCGCTGCTGTACGAGGTCTGCATTGAAGAAAAGAAATAGAATAGGCGATAGAGGGGATCCCTGGGGCAGTCCAGCTTGTGGTAAAGCTCGGCTCTTGGATATCTGTCCGTTGACCTGAATGGTTGCTGTACGATCCGAGCAAAAAGCTTCGATCCAGCGTAGTGGGCCTTCCGGGATACCTCTTGCTCGCAATCTTTGTATGAGTCGATCCTTGCATACTCCGTTATAGGCTCCTTTAACATCGAAAGTCACCAGGCTGAGGACCCGTCGGCCGCGCCAAGCTGCATAGATCTGCTCCTGTAGCAGCATCAATGCTTGCTCGGCGGACCGCTGTTTGCGGGCACCAAAGTGGTTTGTTGGCAGTAATCCGTGTGTCTCGACAGCATGTGAAATCCTTTCCGCGATAACCGCCTCTAGTATTTTGCCTAGCGTAGAGAGGAGCGATATGGGCCTCCAAGCCTTTGCTATCGAGTAGTTTTCCTTGTTCGGCTTCTTTAGCGGGATGATTTTAGCGTGTCTCCATTGCTCCGGCAGCACTCCTTCCTCCAGCGAAGCGCGGAACAGCGAGAAGACCCGGTGCTTAACAGAGGGCCAGATCTCTTTCCAGACTGCGGCGGGTAGTCCGTCCTCGCCAGGTGCTTTCCACGACTTTGCCAGGAAGAGCTGTCGCTCTACCTCTTCCATGGTAATGCCTGGCATGGCGATGGCGGCCCCCGCTGAGGTCGCACCCCTTCCTCCTCAATGTGATCCGGCAACGCAGGAAAGAAGGTAGCCAACATCTGCTCGGCTTGCTCAAAGTTGTTGGTCGTACGCGTGCCATCAGCCCTCGTGAGCTGGGGCACCTTGCCGAAGGCCGAGTTATCTCCCGACTTAAGATACTTTGCTGCCTTCCATATATTATCATTATCGGCTAGAAATTCGTTCCAGTGTGCCTTTTTCTACTGTCTGATAGCGTCATGGTAGTGCTTCGCTGCTCCTCGGGCCGTCAGCTCAAGCTCTTCGCATACGCGCCCTGCTCGTCTCACTGCCCTAGCGCGATTCCTCCAGTGTGTATATATCTGTCGGAGCTGTGTAAGGTCCGAGGTCCACCATCTTTTGTGTAGGGTGATGGCTTGGCTTTGGGTGTTAGTGCATGGATCGCCTCCAGCACCACCTTCATAAGCCGGTCAGTCTTTTGCTGTACGGTGTCGCCTTCCGGACTAGACTCTAGTCCCGCGGTAACTCGGGCGTTGATCTCCTTCCATGGTGCGTTTTTAAGCAACAGTCGTTTCTGAGCTTGAGGCTCCGGAACCGAAACATCAAACTCGGTCTCGATGGCGCGATGATCGGACCCGTGCTCTGTACCGTGCACTCTACACTTAACGGCTGAAGATGCTAGATCCGCAGAGACAAGCACTAGGTCGACCGTGGTCTCATAACCCCCACCGTTCCATGTCTTCGTTCCTCTTGGCAACAGGCTTGTAAGGTCGAACTCACTCATAAGGTTGATGATCTCGTCCGCCTCACCTTGCCTCACAATTGATACATCGTCCCCTCCCCATAGCTGGTCGTGCAGGTTAAAGTCTCCGACAACCACGACATCAACTAGCCTACCAGCTTGTCTTCTTGTGCTTACTATCACCTGGCGCAGGGTGTTGCAGGTATCTTGCAGGGCCTGAGCGTCTCTTCCCGGTACATAGGCAGATATGACCAAGACCAGTCGTTCAGGGAGTCGCAAGATGGCTGCTGTCATGTCCGACATTTCTATCGGTATCTGCTCTGCCTCTACATCCTTGTTCACCCATAACATGCTTCGGATCGGCCACCTGCCCTCCTTCCGAGCTGTCGGGACTATCTTGACCCATCTGGAGTGTCCCATGGGTACTGTTAGTAACTTGTCGCCTTTTGGTGTGCCTGAGGCTCTTGGATGGCTATCACTGTGTGGTCTTGAAGATGCTTATCGTTCATTAGGCTTTCGTGTACGGTATCCTGCTTTCTTACATTCAGTTGAATCACCTGGAATAACCTACTCATGCCGTCTGGGGTGAAGCTTCAGGCAATTTCTACTGAATGCCTCATGTGGACCACTACAGAGAGCACACTTGGGTATCTGTGCCTGGCATTCTCTATGATGGTGGCCCTCGCCGGCGCATCTGGCACATACTCGATTCTTACTGCAGGAAAATGCCTTATGGCCGAGTTCTTGACAGTTGTAGCATTGCTCCGGTCCATTGAGCTGTTGGAACACACTCGTATATGCCGACTCGCCCGCAACGAGAAAGTAGTGTTCCTCCAGTAGTCTCCTGGCATCCCTGTTCTTGGTGAGGTACACTACCATGGAACCGTATGTCTTCGGGTTGACCTTTCGGCTTAGCCAGACCACCTTGGCAATCTGGGCTTCATTCTCCTGACTTAGCGTTTCCATTGCTCCGGGAAGGACGTTGAACTCCTGGTCAAAGACGGCCGTGCGATCCACACTATCAACTCTGATAGGGTACAATTGGTCTCGGAGAACTCTAGCACCTGGAGCTTTCCTGGCTTCGAGGATGGTCTTGATCTTTTGTATCTCACCTTCGTCCCTACCAATGATCCTGAGGCGGTTGGCGTTCCGTCCATCTCGGGTTACCGCGACGCACCGCCAGTGAGATTGGTCACTTGACTTTCGCATCTCCTGTTCCAGGGTCCTGCGAATCATTGGCGGTGTAGCGTCTTCGATGTGGTCTTCCGGAACTCTGGACGTGTCCACCGTGCAAAACACCGATTCTGGCGTTGCCGATCGGGCGGCAGGTGACGATGGAGCGGACATGCTGAGGGGTGTCATCCTAGCCGCATCTGCATACGTTTGGCCCGGTGATCGTGGTGTCCCGGCTTTGCTCAGCGAATCCAACTGCAGCCGAGTCTGCTCCAGCTCACTATGAACCTGTGTGAGCTGGTCTCGGACGTGCGATAGTTCTTGCGCCATCTGAGCTGTGGCCCTGGTGACCTCCTCGGCCATGTGATCTCTGATCTTGGCGAATTCGAGCTGAAACTCGGTCTTCATCGATTCGATTTTCCTGTTGAAGTCCTGCTCCAGGAGTTGCCGCAAGCTCTGGATTGCCTCGACTGCGCCCCCAGATGACTTGGAGGCAGTCTGCTTCCGAGCTCGGTTTGGTCCGAGGGCTCCTCACTGGTCTCACCTTCCTCCTGCCATTCCATATCAGCATTTTGCTGCTCTGTCTCCAGCGCCTTCGCCGTTCTGATCCTCTTCCGCCGAGGGCGACGATATCCCCGCCCGAAGCATCCGAGTCTCGTCCCATGACGACGATGACGTCTGATGTGGGGTTCGCAGCACCAGACATGCGCCAAGGGTCCAAATCTCTCCACAACTCGATTATAAGGGTTTAAGGGTTTACAACAAGGATAGATAAGAGTTATTTCGAATCCCCTCCCCAACTCTTATCGTTGGTACAGTCTCCCATTTATTATCGACGCAGATCAGTTAGCGTACAGTGCCAAGCAGATGTTGCTGACATGTGATGGCCTGGAGTGGAAAATTACTCAAGCCACACAGTCTATCACCGAGGGCTTGAAGCATGACGGACAGATTATGGTGCAAGTCTGTCGTCAACACTGCGTCCCACTTGTTTCTAGAGTTCACCTCAAGGATCTAGACCAAAGAACGACTGTCGATTCGGAATGCTCATCGCCAATTATCGTTGGCATTCCGAATATGTGTGCCCCGTCAGCTACGAGGGGTGAAATTTTTACAGGGAGAGTTGATCGGTGTGATGAACGGGGTGCGTCATAGCTGCTGTAGGGTAGGTAGGGCGTAAGGGTTCGAGCAGTTTGTACGGACAATTAATTGCAAGTGATAGACCGCCGGCGTCGAAATAAATGCTCACATATAAAGAGGACTGCCCCTCGTCACTACCTACAGTTCGATTTATCACTTCGACGACTTAATCTTAGCAGGCATTCCGTTTGTTGTATCTTTGCGCAAGAATGGCTGAATCTATCGTCAAAACCCTTCGTTTTGAAAGGAAGGCAGCCGACGGTTAGTTCGATTCCCGAAACAGCCGTTGGATGTACAGCGTGAGATCCTTTTCTCAGCGGTACGCGTGACTGTGGCCGGAGAGGCCGACAGGAGAAATCACGAGATCAACTTGTTCTTGTCTCTTGGGCCGAACAATACCTTTGTCAACAGCATCAACGCTGTGGTGCCGGACAAGAAGCCATCCATCAAGGGGCCACAAGCTCTCCCGCCTGGTGCCGGGCTTGGTGTACAACCTTGATCTAACCGCCAAAGGATTTTCAGCCGACGAGCATGTCTTGATCACGGTCGCGCTCCTCGAGCTGGACTCCACCATTGCAGATGTCACGCGCGACATTCTCAGAGATGTCGAGTCAAAGCCGGGTGGCGCAAATGTCAATGCACTCGCCTTTGGGTTCTCCGAGGCGTCCTTTGCGCATCTCGTGGTACGCCAGATAAGCGAGCCGGAGGTGGAGGTTGGCCCGGCACCTTTCCTCAAAGGTCAAGCTAAGCATGGCGTCGCTGTCGTTTCCGTGGTACCCCGTCGTATATATTGACGTGGATGACGAGGAGCTCGTCATCGCGGGTCATCTGCAGCTCGCCTTCTACCGCACCACGGACCCGGCACCATTCCCCGAACCTGTCGCCGTGATTTTGACGCAGGTGTCGGTCCGTTGTAGGCCAGCCATGGTCACGACAACCAAAGACACCCTCCAGCTCCAGCTTCGGTCCGCCAATCTATTAGGCTCGCCCTCCATCGATATCAGGGATTCGAGTGTGGCGACTGGCGTCCTGGGCGGCGGCTTTGCGAGTACTACCGAGTTCGAGGAGAAGGTCAACGGCTATCTGAAGGAGATCACTACCGGTGACAAGGAGGAGGGTCTAGGCTTCGCCCTTCCCGCGTACCTCGAGTCGCGAGCCCTGCCCGACTACTGGTACCGTGTGCTCAACATGAGTTTGAGCTTCCTGGGATTCAAGTACAAGACGGTCCAAGTGCACGGCCGCCCCATCTCGTATCTGTTCATTGTCTTCTCCATGAACAGCCTAGGCCTGGCGCCGCCCTGTTATTGCGAGGAACCATCGCCGGTGGAGGCGGCATCGGAAATGGACGACGACTCGACCCCGACCGTCTTCGAGGCTCTCTATCATCAGGCAAAGCAGGGGCGACCGCTGCCGGGGGCTGGGAAAGCTTTTGACGGCGCAGCCTTTGGGATGAGCCAGAAGACGTTCCGGGAGGCCGCGAAGCCGTACGCCAACTTCGGCCATGACCAGAGCTCGTCGACGTCGGCCGGAGGGGCCGTGTATGCGTCGGTGCGCTTCTGGTACCGCATCTCGCTCGAGACGGCCGACATCACGGCCGACATCACGGCCGACATCACGGCCGACGGTATCAAGGCCGCCGTGAGGGACAAGTGCGGCCACGACGTGCTCTCTGCGAGCGAGCGCCTGCGCATCACGCTCCCGAACAACTCCATTACATGGCGGCTCAACATTGGCGTCAACAACGCAAATCGCAGGGAGATGACTATCGCCGCCATCGCTGAAGCGCGCGTGGGCAAACCCGATGTCGACCTTGACCTCGCGGGGGCCCGCCGCCGCTGCTAGATCAGGTCATCCACTGGGTCATTGAGCAGGTTATCGAGGGCACCAAGGGCAGCCTGGACAAGATGGCATCCGATCAGTTGACCATCCGCCTCGTCCGCACCGTCGAGGGCAACGGCGCCATTCGATTGCGGTTCGTCGACAACAAGTTTTTTGCCGGCGAGGCTGTCGTGCTCCTGGGCCATCTCTGGTCCCGGAGTTGGGAATAGGTTTCCTGAGTCATTTGCGTTGAAACGCATTATTGGAGGAAAACTGACGGTCAATTCTTCACCACCCTCGTCTTTCATGTTCCTCGCTCGGGGAGCCCATGCTCATCTAGGTATAGCCTCTGCATTACTCTACATCTGCACCATGACAACCTTGCCCCCTTGTCCAGTCGTGAAGGCACACATGCGGTCTGATGCCCCGCCCGCACCGAGACACCGTTCTCATCCTCGTTGAGTAAATTTAAGCCACCGAGGCAGACTCCATCGATCTGAACCAACAACTGGGCTATGTTGTACCTTTCGAACGGGGCGTAGAAACTTGTTGCGCACTGGTCGGTAAAGTAAGCAGATGCTTAGTATATCACGAGGAAGTGTAAGCTTTAATTTAAAAGAGATTAATGTATTCGTTTCTAACAACAAGTCTACTCTACTCGGAGCTTGCACACTTGTCGCAGCTAAAGGATATCTCCGTATCGTCATTCTCCATGTCCTGTTCCTTATCATCTTGATGGTAAGCCTTCGTAATCGTACCAGCATCGTTTGTAAGCCATATCTCCGGTGTTGGAGTGCCTAGTTCCCTTTCCTCCTCCGTTGTGGGCTCGAAAGCCTCGGGGAAGGACTGCAAATGGAAGTACTCCGCATCTTCTAGGTCTCCCTCCCATTTACGATAGCCTGCGGCTACAGTTCTCTCTTCAAGCTGCTGAGTCAAGTGTTTGTTTGCTTCGATAAGCTCATTGAGCTTTTGACGCTCTTGCCAGTACGCTATTTCGAAATCTCTTGAATAGCATCGATGCTTGCTAAACACTTCATGCAAAAGGTGTAGCGCTTCGTAGAGTTTCGTCTGGATATTTAGAAAGTTAAAACTATTGCCGATCATGCTATCGGTAGCATTCATTGCAGAGGGGTACTCCGTGCTTGGGTATAGGATTAGGTGTGTGTGTGTGTGTGCGTGCATACGTGAATGTGTCTGCCGCTACTACTAAATTACGACAACTACTACTAATAATAATAATGGGGCGTAGGGGCGGGCCGTAATGCATCAGGTGAATTTTGGCCCCGGGGTGAAAAATAAGTGGGGTCTACTCTAATAGAACGACATGCAACAACTGAGTCCCACTGATGGTGGAACTACTACCCCAATGGTCTCGCGGATCAGGTCGTGATTCCAATGCACAGATCTCCTCATGACTCGTGCCATCCCTACCTTTCTTTTATCAAGATTTCTATAGTACAGGTTCCATTTAAAATCAGGTCCTGATACGCGATCCAACACGAATCGTTGATTCTTGACGCGATCCAGCTTTTTTATCCAAGCCAGTTGCTCGGCTTCAAAGGTTCAAGCTAATTAAGAAATCGTACTAATAGGACCATTCTGACAGTCCCCTGGGCTGGATCCGTTCCTGTTATGCTCGACTGCTGACATATCTCCTTGAATACGCGAGGTCTACATTGAGTCACGGACGGGGTCTGATCCGATTAGACTCTAGCAAAGAGTAGTGATATTAATTGACTAAGAAATTAACCTTTAATAGAAATCGCGATATTTCCTGAAGTTGTAGAGAGCTACATAATCAAGAAGATAGCTATGTGGGTTTTAGAAGTCTCAAAGGTTCCGGCAATTGCTACGTGGCATCACTTTTTGCACACTCTGATTGGTTCAAAATATTCTTGGTAGTGCTGTCGAGACTTTTCGAATTCTGCTGATGTACCTCTTTCTAATTGGGTAGTTTCATAGGAAGGGATAAAGTAAGGGTCACATGTAGTGATGGGTGTAAGAAGGGATGAAAAAGGGAATACAGAAAAGGCCAAAGGGTATTTAAGTCTAGATCCCACGTAACGCGAGACGCGGCTTTTATTGATGAGTAAGTTCGCTAGCACTTTTTAGAGAAAAACTGTATCCCGGCTGAGATGATTGTGGCGTAGACCGCAGCTTGGAGGCTTGGGCCCTGAAGGTATAGCTGGAAGATTAGCGAGTGTATTGCTTTCTCTAGTGAAATTTCTTTTTTTTCTTTCGTTTTTTCAATGTCATTAAATCAAAGAAGAAGTATAAGGCAGTAGAGGCAGTCTTGTTGCGTTCTAGATCCGTAATGATTGTTGAGCTGGGGATGGTCTTTCCACAACTGGGGATTCCATTGAGCCACAGGAAAGATTGTGACTTTCTCTTCCACGTTGCATATGCACTGCTATCCAGAAACCATTGACCAGTACCTTGACGATGCAACTTACGGGCATCTTCTAACTTCGTCGATGGGTCTGGTGGAGCTAGCCAGCTTCTGATTTTGTTAACTCGATTATCCGCGTAGATAAATGCACCTGTGTTTCTGATACCAGTGGCAATTTGAGGAACCTCCTGAACACCCTTGCCGACTATATAGCCATCAATGCTTAGATTGGAATATATCAAGTAAAGTATAGCTGTACAAAATCACTAACCAGCGTGACCAACCTCGCTTAGCCTTTTTCAGCCTCCACTTTGTTTGGTGGCATTCTCTTAAGCAAATATTTCGCATAGGCTGCGGCCACCATGGCCGCATACCCTTGCCAAACGTCGTTCTTGTGCGTATCAGAATAGTCGCAAGTGCCGTGAATCACAAGGCATGGGAAATGATTCATCAAGCTTGCTGCCTCCATCTCGAAGCATAGCATGTCTTTCTCTCGCACTAGTGTATCTCGCACGACTGCATCATTCATCAACTGGTTCCTGGATGCAATCAGACCATAGTGAATCATGGGATCATTCTCGAAATCAGGCTGATAGTTGCAGTATAACAAAAATAATGCTGAGAAGAGTCGGCAACGCATTGCTGCCTGGCTTGAGCGTCCGGGAAATTTTTTCTCGCAACAAGTACAGTATGTCACTAAGTGCTTCTTACTCTTAAGATGCTGTGTGAGGGTGTGAGGGACACTAGGGTTTCGAAAGACTTATCACAAGGCTTGCACCACTTCATCGTGAATACTAGTTTACTCCACAAGTAGCACTAGACAGTGATCATAGGGAAATATGATGCCCGAGGTACTTTTGGGACGGCTGTCAGCCCCGCATCGGCACGCGGCTAAAACCACGAAGTCCTACTCTCTAGGAGATAACATTGGTGCCTCTTTAAGTCTACGTACCTCGGTCACACGGTAGGCTATATCTTGGATGGTGCTTGCCGCTGCTTGCATAATTACATTACTTGCAGAACGCCTTTAATGAACATTTGCAACGAAGTATTTATACCAGCATCAACTCGTAACTTTCGATGGTGAGGAGGGTTTGGTATCCTGATCCAATCGAAGGTACAACTTTCACGTTGACCATATCAAATACCACGGCATGTAGTACTCTAGTTACTAACGTGTATCAGGCCAACAACTTTTCATTACAGTCACCAAGCAAACGAAACTCAATGGATAGTGTCAACGAAGCATCAACAACCGCTTCAAAGAAAAGTTCTATCTCGGTATATCGGCAACGGACTCCTAAAGACCGGATGATGCGGAGAAATCGAGGCAGATGACCATCGCTGTAAGGTGCGTTTCTCGGTGGCGCACCGTACGATAACGATATCGAGGGAGTAGATGGTACTATGAGTACCGTGCAATCGATTTTTTCTAATAAGCTCACATAGTCCTAACGGCTCGCTACACAAAAGTTACGGAAGCACTGCCGGCCGGTACCCACGTAATTAGCTGCTCAACCACGTTGCGTATTGTATGAACCAAGCAAGTAAAATGAGTGTACGCGGAGGCTGCTCTCGCTGAATGAACACTGAGGCCCTGTGAACGAGGCCCTGACCGCAATTTTTAACCACTCGACAATCTCAAAATTGGGTTTCAACAAATTTGCATTCCACAGAAACAGGGCAAACTGCGCTTCTTCAGGACAATAGCCGCTGTGCTTGACATACATCTTAAAAGATAAGATAAACTCGAGCTTTAGAAAATGTGAAATGATCCGTGGAAGGCTCTGATGCATATTAGACCAACTTTTCGAAGGGAGAAAAAGGAGAGAACTGTAATCACCGAACAGTCAATTGGTAGTACAGAGCGTAGGTGCTGTAAACGGGACACAATATAATTTTGTGGTGGAGGCGAAGTGAATACTTTGCAGAGCTGAAGCTGATAGACTCGATCCGCATCACTTATATCCTTTGGTCCAGGCTCAACGCCCAAAGTCTTGAATTCAAGGCCACACATTTCGGCGTAAGCATCCCAGTTCTCGGCCAATATTGTGTTGTAACCAGACCCAAGACTTAAGACCCTCTCATCCATTAGGCATTTTACTAACCAGACCTGCCTGGCAAGTATAACATCACTATCCGACTGCAACGTATACCGCCAGACGTTATCAATGATGCTACACGGCCCTAGTTGTTGGACTTTCGTTGCGCTGAGTTTTGTGTATGGCCTACAGGAGTGGAACGCAACGATGAGTAGTGCCTCAGAAAATCTCGAAGCGCCAACAATATCGCACTGCTCCCATCAGATATTGATTGCAACTCCAGGCATACTAAACTCACCTTGAGTTCTTGTAGTAGATGGAATAGGGCTCTAAGTGCCCAAATACCATGGTTAGAGAAAACAGTGGATTTGGCGAAGAGGTGGAATGACCTGCCATGCAGGTGTCAGAAATGTAAGTACTATTCTTCATCTAGCTAAATGGAATGATGCTGATAGAAGTAGTCGATGTCCCTTGTTGATTATTATAATGGCAAAGCAATTCAGCTCGGTGGGGCTTCCTATACCTTTCACAAAAGGGCATTGATGTGATAGATCATGATCAGCCGAAAAAGTGACATTTTGGTAGGGGCTGAACAATAGCGGAGGAATAAGCAAATTTATCGTTTCAAAACGACTTTGTGATAGGACTCTCCGTGCATGACGTAACTCCCTGAGACAGCTCGTTGCATTCTCGAACTAGTTCTTGATTTCGGGCCGTCTGTGCCCTTGTTTAGCTCAGTTGACACCAGCATAACTTTCCGGATGAGCCGGCGTCTGGGCCCACTTCTTCCAGGTCAGCAACCCTTGCTAAGCTGAACACAACTAGCGCTCGAGGTCCGATTTGTTCCAGCTGCGAGAGTCTAAAGGTGAGGACTAATCAAAATGTAACTACCACCGTCTCAGTTGATCATGCCATGCAGTGTGGTGGAATAGTAATGAACTTGTCTGAAGGGCATGCATTGGATAGAAACCACGATAAGCAAATACAATGGCAGCTGAAGGTCGGATCCGCACAAGCTGATTGCCCACAATCTACTGACAGAACTGTAACCTGGTAGAGTATTGTGGTTCCTGTTGACACAGGACCTCTTCTTGACTCGTATTTGGCACAGTTCTCTTCTTGACTTGTTCATACGTTTCTATTCCGTACCATGCGACGTGTGCAATAGGCTTGTTCTTTCTGCTTCGCAATCAACAATGCATCGACAAACTAAGTCTAGACACCGGCCCCGATTAAATTCCCGGACCGGCCAGGCGTGTGATAGATGCAAGGTGCCCAGTCCTGCGATAGTGACAAACTCAATACAATTGAGTTATCTAATCTTGATACTCGAAGGTTCGCAAGATACGTTGCGATGCGCAGCCTGAGGGTTGCTTACAGTGTGGGACCCTCAACCTCGAATGTTGCGTCACCGACCGTGTTACCGGCCGTACCGAACGGAGAGGCTACCTCCAGCAACTGGAGCGCGAAAAATCCAGCATGCTGTCCCACATCCGCAAACTTGAGAAACTGCTCGACGATAACGGAGTTGAGGTGAAGCGCTGGCAAGAGGAAGACCTGAAACAAAGCCTTGCTGAACGCTCATCATGCTCTGTTTCTCCCGTTGCAGACCGTGGGATACAACCACAGCCTAATGGGAAATTCTCCCAATGCCCATCCTCTGACAGTCCATCCTCAGGCGCATTAAGAGGGTCCCTCGAATACCTATCTTGCGAGAGGAAGAGCTCACAGCGGAAAGCGGTTCAGGCCCATTAGCCTTAGGTGTTGTTGGCGGTCTCCCATTGGATTTAGTCGGGACTACGAACCATTTGACTCATGCCTTTTCAATTGGCTTGGATATGGCACCCAGTTACGGTGTCATTGAAAACTGCACCGAGGCTTTACCCCAAGATAACTACTTTGAACCTTGGTCATCAGGTGGAAGTTTCTAGAATTGTGATAGGGGACGGTGGCTACACCGTTAGCTCAAGTATGTATTCCTTTAGCGTATCAACTTGGCCCAAAAAGTCTAGATGATGAGAATATACTGGTAAACCCGGACTCTCCTATTCCCAAAAGGGATTTTGCCACGTGCGACGGCTTCTATCATACAAGAAGGCCGCTTTCCCGGCCAAGTTCTCCTACACTGCCACTGCTGCATGAGGGGCGCACCATAACCCTTCGGTATCCCTAACAATACATCTGGCCTAATTTGCTGGTAGCAAGGCGCGAAAGTTCGTCGCAGTGAACACGCACTCAGCAGGTCCCAGCAATGTTTCAGTAACGAAGCAATGGCATTATGAACGTGGTTCCTCACTAGCTTTCGGGCAGCGATAGCGTCTGAGGGATGCAGCCGATCTCCAGCGACGTATAGGATATCTAACAAGCTAAGAGTATCTGGGGCGTTGGCGAGACATTGCTTAAGAAGCGCAGGTGTGAAGGTTGCCACGCGACGGTCGCTCACAAACGTAGTGTAGAGAGCTTCGCTATCTAAGGTAGTGAAATAGTCGATACAGACTAGGGTTGCACCGTTTAGGAGAGCGCTATATATCTCCCAGACTGAAGAATCGAATGCAACATTTGACAGGTGTGCAACATTTGCCGCATCTGGGAGTTCGCGGAAGCAAACTGAATTTTTCACAAGCCGGACAATACCACGATGTTCAATCATAACACCCTTGGGCTTTCCGGTTGAGCCTGATGTGAAGATGACGTAGGCAAGACTCGTTACTGACGGTTGATGAGAATGCCTTGGTGAGAAGCTTGAGCAATCTTGATATTCTACCTCGGCTAGAGGGAAGAATTTGATTTTAGGAGATTTATATCCGGTGTCTTCATATCAGCTCCTAGAAGGACCAGAGTGGGTCCAGGGACGGCTGATGAAATCAGTTCCAGACGAGCTGCAGGCGTCTTGATGTCGAGTGGAAGATAGGCTAGGCCCGCCTTCAAAATGGCAAGGAAAGCAATGATTGTCTGATATGACCGTGAGGAAAACACGCCGACCACAGTCTCAGCAGCCATATCCTGATTTTGGAGCCAGATAGCAAGCTCGTCTGATCTTTTATGAAGTTGTGGAAAGCTTAGTTGAGAAGATAAATCTTTAACAGTAACTCTCTCAGGATGAGCGGCCACCTGCTCGATGAAAACATCTATAACGTTGGAGTCGCGTGAATATTCCGATTTCTTGATGTCAAGTAAGCCCATGCCCCGCAGAGCCCCAGCCCTTCAATCAGTGGTAGGCCAGCGATGGGTGTCTCTGGCCGCGCCAGGCCACGTCGCAACACTTCCTGGAAGACATCAACTAGAGCAGTAATGCTTTGATGTTCAAAAAGGTCACTGGAATACACCACGTTACCGCCAAGATAATATTCTCCTTGGTAAAGGTGGAACTCTAGATCTAACCGGGTTGTAGTCGCTGCTGGTATAGATCCAGTTGTGAGGCCTTCCAATTTGATTTGTCCAAGGCCCTGCTGTGAATGGAAAGCAAATACCAGCTGGGCAAGTGGGTTTCGAGAAGCATCCTCGAGCCGGATAGGAGTGCTGAGACGATACGCTCGAAAGGAATATCTTGATTCTCGAATGCAGCAGACACCGTAGAACGAAACTGCTGGACCAGTTCATCAAAGGTCTCATCATCATCAATAGTAATCCGCATGCACTGCGTATCAACAAAGAACCCGATCATGTCCTCTAGCTCCGGACGATCACGATTAGCAATAGGGGTGTCAATAGTGGCGTCTGCCGCGCCCGTTAGTCGATAGTGAGCAGCACGGAATGTAACAAGGAGAGCCACCAATGGCGTTACTTGGCGTTACGGGCAGAAATCCTTGAGCTTCTGGTATAGGAGGCCATCTATAGCAAATTAGACAGCGCCTGCCTTGCCGGATAGTAAAGCGGGCCGTGGCTTATCGCAGAGAAGCTCTGCAGTAGATGAAGCGGCGAGCTGTTTGATCCAGTAGTCTAGCTGTTTCTGATGCTCCTCAACCTGCTCCTCCATTTTTTGCCATACTGAGAAATCGCGATATTCAATTTGCAGAGGGGATACCTGGGCTAACGGGTTATAGCCTTGACTTACGGCAGCATAGAAGATGGCTAATTCTTTTTGCAGGATATCAACAGACCAGCCATCAGATATAATATGATGCATGAGCAAAGAGAGAATATGATCTTGTTCGTCGTCACCCAGGCGATAAAGCGTTACCCTCCAGCCTGACTCAAACGCTAAGTTGAACGGAACTTCTTGCTCTTTACGGAGGACATCCAAACAACTATCGACTTGATCGGATGGTATATGAACGACTCGAAGCTGTCTAGGTTGAAAGGCATGAACAACCTGTACGCCGACACCATCGTGCTCTTCGAACGTCGTTCGCAGCGTCTCGTGGCGTTCCTCAATTGCATGCAATGCGGCTGTGAGGGTCGTAATCTCGAGCGGTCCACGTATATGTACGGCAAAAGGCATCAAGTACCAGGTCGCTGCAGCATTGAGCTTATCTAGGAACCAAAGACGGCCTTGTGCAAATGACTGGTTGACCGGCCCGCTGTACACGGCTGGATCGAATGGCTTGTAGAGCATCGAAGATTCCTGGATTACGGCCGCGAGGTTGGCAACAACCGGCTGATCAAAGATATCTTTGACAGATATACGAGTATCTAGGCGACGACTTATCCGAGCCGCGAGCTTCGTGGCCATTAGGAAATGCCCGCCCAGATCGAAAAAGTTGTCCGAGATGCCCACTTTAACTCCAAGTATATCAGTAAACTCCTCACAGAGTGCCACTTCCACTTGATTCCACGGCGCTGTATATGTGGAAACTGCACTGCTTCTTGGTGTGGCAAGGGCATCTTCAGTAAGTCGTTGGCTATCCGCTTTGCCGTTTGCATTAAGCGGCAAGTGGTCCAGCTTAATAATGAGTCGAGTCGGCACCATGTAAGATGGGAGTATCGCTCGGAGGCGTCGGTGTATCTCTCTTTCTGCATTCGTGCTAAATTGCTTTTTCTCTTCATTAAGCTCGCCATCCAAAACAGCGGCACTGTTACCATCCTTTCGTCGGACTGCAACAAAACCCACGACTTCTGGGTCATTGTCTCTTTGCTTTACAATGATGACTGCAGCATCAGCGACGTTGTCCGGGTATAGAATTGCCTGCTCTATTTCTGCTGGCTCGATACGATAGCCTCGGATCTTCACTTGGTGGTCTATACGTCCGAAGTGCTCAATTCGGTCATCGGCAGGCTGGTACCGAGCCCGATCGCCCGTTCGGTACGCTATAACCGTCTGTCCGGCAAGATCAATCTGAACGAACCGGCCGTCGTCTAACTCAGGGTCAGTGTAGCCGCGAGCAAGATCATCTCCGGTTACAACAAGCTCGCCTAGAACTCCAATAGGTACAGGTTGAATTTGCGAATCCACAATATATGCCCCGGAGTTGCTAGTCGGTCTTCCGATAGGAACGCCATTACCGTAAGACTCATCTGGGCCTATTGTATAGAGAGTACTAAACGTTGTGTTTTCTGTTGGCCCATAAGCATTATACAACCCTTGCTTGACTAGGCCTCGTGCCTGGACTGCATCATTGGGCCGCATCACATCGTCTCCTACATAGAGATGATCCAGGCTGCTAATGATGGCCGGAGCTTCTTCAAGGAGCTGCCTGAGGAGAGATGCCGTAAAGAAAGCAGCCGTGGCGCCCTTACTGCTAATTTCTTGACTGAGAGTAGCCGCCACAACTCGATAAGAACATATTCGAAGTCCCAGTAAAGGATCGCTACGGTACCCGCACGTCCTTTCTGCTGCTCTCACCATGAAAGCGGCACCGCCAGGAGTCTATCTGACCTGGTCAATGCCGAACTATGATGATCCTCAGACAAGAAGCCCCGCGGGCAAGATTGTTGCCATTGCTCTGATGGTTATGACTACACTCGTTCTGGCCCTTCGAGTTTACTCAATAATGTCTGTCCCCAAAGGATTCGGTTTGGACGACTTCCTAATCTTTGCAGCATATGTGAGTTCTTCACATCCTTCCGTTCTTGATGGAAGTCCGCCTTTTCCCCGTCTGCGTGAATTCTAAAAGATCATTGATCACATCGATCAAAGACTTCGATGCGGAATGAACCTTGGTAAGATTTTCGCGAGCCTCTTGATCTATAGGCTTATCTAGAGCAATCTCAAAGTAATTGATGATTGCATTCAGGGATGTGCGAATTTCATGAGCTGAATTTGCGAGTAGGCGAGTCAGCTTGCTACTGTGAAGTGCCGCCTCCTTCTGCCGCCAGACTTCAATAAATTTTCCTGTCAATCTAGTTAGTGGTTGCCGTGTCCTCCTCTTGAGAGGACGGAAAAGCTATGAAACATACCATAGATAGTGCAGAGTACTGCCGCCGTCTCCATCTGTTCCTCATTCCATGCTCGACATTTTCCTACGATTGTTTCATGCCATGGCTTAAAGTTTGTTCTTGGCTGATGAAAATCAGAGGTGCCTAGTCGAGTGGTATTCTCGTATGGATTTCCAGCCCATTTAACCTCTTCCAGTGGGCTCTGGCGAAAAAGACTATGAAATCATGAGCGCCAACACTCAATGGAATATATAGTACTCCTGCGATGACTCGAAATCCTGGAGAGTACCGAAGATCAGGAAAATCTTCTTTAACGTCCTGTGAAGCGAGAATGGATGTTAATCTGCGCGTACGTAGATACTCGACCATGACCGACATCTCCTGACTTTGTTCAATAGTGCCAAGGACTTTGATGTCATCTTCAATGCATAATAATCCGAAATCGGCGTCAAAGAGCCTTAGGAGACCTTCTGATGAAGCAACGATATATCCGGCTACGCTTTTATCTGCAGGTGAAGTATTGACGAGCTTCTTGGCTTGTAGCCGAGAAGCGTATGATAGTCTCTCAATATTTTGGGATGCCATGTCACCGACAAAGCAACACATTTTGCGAATGGGGACCGACACTCTCATGCCCTGGACCCCATAGCTATGACAAGTCATCATACCCCATAAACTGTTAAAAGAGTTGATTGCAATCAACATGGATGACCGCACAGTCATATTCCTTAGTAACTTGAGGTGGGCAGGTGACATGGCACGTAGATAAGCGTGGCTCATGTTTAAAGCCACATCGAGATCCTCCTTGGACCGGCAAATAACTCGTGCAACTTTCAGATCCCGATCGTACAGTAAACGGATTTTGTTCAGCTGTAGAAGATCGCGAGCTTGGCGAGATAGGTCTGACGCTGGAAATTGGAGTCCTTTAAACGAGTCCTGGCTCTGTGTCGTGTCGACAAACTCTGCAACAACCTTCCCGTTGAAGGAGGAGTCAAACTGATGCATCATAACGCGGTGAAATCCCGTCAATTTCCTGAAAATGTAAACGAGAATCCGGAATAAATGCTCTAAATTCCTGGCTTAAGCGAAATGCTCCTGGACCTGGGACATAATGTCAAGGACTTGCATCTTGGCTTGTCGACCTCTGTTTTCTGAGAGCTGCGTAGTATCCTCAAAGGCTTGCTTAACATCTTTGTACTTTCTTCGATCTCGTCATAAATTCGATTAACGTTCAATGCGTCTTGATGTTGATCGGGTCCCGCCTCATCGGCCGAACGCAGTGGATAATCCACATCCTTCTCCATTTCGAACTCGCAAATGATTAAGTCTGGGTGAGCTGGATGAATATGCATGGCACACCACAGATTGGCACTTTGTTTTGAGGGCGGTCCAATGGATAACGTAAAGACCACAGGCCCATGGATGCCGGGACCAGCCTCTGCAGTTCGAATAAAGCTGATGTGGTCTAATACGTTATCCTGGTGCTCTTTCGTTAGGATGTCCACGAAACTCGTTAATTTGAAGAGTTGCTTTGGGGTATAGCCAAGAATTCTTTCCGAGTTCTCGCTGACGTAGCGTACCAAGAAACGCCCGTTGTTATCCTCGTGTAATGCCAGCAGCACGCCGAAGGCTTGAATAGCATCAGACGTGTAGATAGGCTCATCTTCGTGCGATTTGAAAGCAGGGTCAAATTCTGTATTGATCATTTGTCCCTCGCTGATTTTGACGTTGGTGAAATGCATGGTCATGGGACGTGCATCATTCGAAGACAGGTTAACAGGGACGTCGGACGCGTTGTGTTCAGGTGAAGAAGTGCATGTGGTACCTAAATTGTTCTCTTGCTCTGATAATATAGATTTTTCAAACACATCATCTGACGACCTGATGTTCGATGGTAAAGGCACGGTATTACCATGGATCGTAGTGTCATGTCTATGAACTATGACACCATCAACTATATTTTTCTTCGCGATTGGAGTAATTGCTCGTCGATAGATTGAGAGGCCTCGCACATATAACTGGTATTTTGCCTCCTTCCATCTAAAATATCGGTTCGAAGATTACAAGACGGTCGGTTCGAAATAACATGAACTTCGGTGGTTGTTGGCTCATAGTCCAATAGTCGTTCCCCGTTCCTTGTGTAGGCACTGGAAAACACATCGACAATCGGCAGTGTAGGGACGGCTTGATTGGGAGATGCATCTCGACGACAGACGTGCATCGTGGGCCCCGCGCTCGCTGGTGTTAGAGGGCGGGGAGTGATGCTGGCATGGACAGAATCTGCGACAATATTCTGAGGACACGGCTCGCTATGCCGGTGATTAGTCGGTTGTCCATCCCAAAAGGGCGTTGATTGCGACTAAACACTTACTGTTTTGTCGACTTGGATAAGGACTCGAGCTATTGTGCGCGGCAGTCGGTCAAGAACGACAAACCGGGAATGACGAAGTGACGCTCCCTGTTTGTGAGCAATTCAATATGGCATAAAGTGTAGGCGCTGCTATACCGTACTCAAATTCGGACAAGTGCTGCCAGTACACTCCGGCTTTTGGTAGCCGTGGGCTGCATATAGGATCAAGGTCACAATGGGAATTATTTGCTTGGCGATAAAAAGGGCAGCGCTCTAAGGAACAGTGCTCCATCACGGTCAGGTCTGTAGTAGGTGATGGAGAGGAGGCGAAACACACCATGTTGTGGAGATTATGGGCGATCCATGTGACGCTCGATCATTGGGCCGATTAATCAGTTATGTGGAGGCTCACACACTTTCCCATCGGAAATCCCATAATTTGTAAATTAAAAACCATAACAAAGTCGTTCATTTCCGCATCCTTTCGTAGTTACCGCTTCCCATTATCCTCTTCCTCACCTATGGGCCGAAGCAGTCAAAAGTTTCTTTAATGTATTTCTCTTGCTTAAACAGCAAACACGCTACTGCGTGTGATTGAAAGCTATAGCAAGAAATATTCATAGGATTTAAGGTAAAAGCGCTCTGCGACTGAACATACCCGTGCTAGCTGGGATGAAGGTGACTGATAAGAGACAACCATATTCACAGCATGGGGCGATCTGAGAGGACGCTTATTAGCCCCGATCTGCATCACCCATCTGTCCTGGGCCTCGGCAGTCACTGGCTGACGGCAAGAGGATCTAGGTGGTGGAGTCGGCAGATTATGCAAGCTAAACTGACATTTGCTAACAAATGCATTTGATGCTGGTTAATGTAGATGGTCAAGCTTTTCATTGCCCCGCCGATACGCTTCAGGCGTCGAAAAAGGTACGTGCCTTAATAGCTTATATTAGTGTATATGGGAAGCCTCCGTTAGAAACAAGTTCATATACCCTAGCTTCAATCTTATTGTTGCAAGTACCATACCATGAGTGCGTTCCGAGCATTGATCTAAATTCGAGTATGACAGCGAATTCCTTCCTCCAAGGTGTCTGATAGCTCCATATTGTGTAATTAATCCTAGTGGTCGGGCAAGGTAGCCTTGACAGCTCCCTCTACATTGGTGATTTGCTACGTAGCTGTATCAGCTAGTATTTCTTTATGTAAGGAGGATGAGTATATTGAGGACGCGGTTTCCTTGCTTTGTGTATTGTAGCCACGACGGGATGAATTGCGAGAGAAACCCGACCGATCTGGCTCGAGGTTTAGTTCAGATGTTGACATATCTTAGTGATTCATGGATATTCCTTAGTTATTTGGCCCAGCGCAAGCCGCAGCTGTTGCGGAGGTCTCTCTGCGCACTTGGCCCTCTTCGCCATTTAGGTGTGTTTCTGGTATGACAATTGGCACATTCGAGTACGATATTACCAACTCCTTGTCTCCTTTTCCGTCTCTTCCTAGTGACCAACAATCCTCTGGGTTCCTCAGCAAGAATACCGTTATCTTTTGCATCTACCTCATTTCAAATTGCCAGTCAGAAAATATAGTCGCCCGCAGCTCATCGAAAAGGTTGACTCTGGAGTTCAGCCTATCTCTTACGTACCTGGACTCAAAGCGCGTCCAACTGATTTTAAGTCAAGTCTGATACCAGATATGTGCTCACCACTCCTTGGCGTCATAACACCAGATAGATCACTTGCAGCAGTGCTCGCTGGGTGGTGTTTCGGGAGGAAGTCTTGACCAATTTAGTTTGAGCAAGAAGGAGCGAGAGCTTCTGCTCCTCCATCGCATCGCCCAGGGTAAAGAATTGTCTGACCCCATACACCTGACCCTGGCCGTTCTGGATCCCATGCTTGCAAGTGATAATCTTGCCTTCCTTAGCTTTTTCAGTCGCTCGGCCAAAGTCCAAGCTTGACTCCTTCCGCATCAATTTGTGCGTGCTTATACCAACTAGATTTATCCTTGGCGGTACATGGAGGGCAAACAGAGGTTGCGCGTTTACGTTTTAACTGAGATGCGGATGTTAACGCTCAAGGAAACGTCCTTGGTATTACTCTCCCATGCTGTGATATAAAATAGTAAGGCAGAGACTATCCCTACCTTGTTGAATGCTGGCATTCAGGAGCATCTAGATGCCATTCTCTAATAAATTGTCCTTCCTCCACGTCGCTATTTCAAGCCCGTGTATAGTCCCAATATCGCTTGCGCGCCATCGCGGCGATTGTGTTGCTAGTGAAGCGGTGTTGAAAGAAATTGAAGATGGCGAACTCGTTCCTCGTCATGACATACGATTTCGGCTGTTCTTGGATCTTGGCCCAGATGAGCGACAGTGCTTGTTCCAGGAATTTGCTAACGGCAGGATCCTGCAATCCGTCGGAACTGTCACGAGCAAGCTCCAAAGCATCAATCACCCCGGCTTCCTGCTGGGTCTGCAATAAGGGGAAGACATGACCGTCGTCCATACTGCTTTGTGTCGAAGGATTGCTGAGGTTGGCAATCAAGCGAGCGTCAATAAGACGGATTTAAGATTTAGTGATAGAAGTTGCCTATCCTGGGCCATAGAGGGTGTTTATATGTATTCAAAATGGTTCCTGAGGGCTTTCCCATTTAGCCTGCGATTGTTGGAGAGTAGGAGGGTAGAAGGATCCATAATTCAGCCGATTCGGTAAACATTAAAAGAAGCCAAGGTTGAATATGTGGGGTGGTCTGCGTCAATTTCGGAACGTGTGTTTACCTAGGTCCTATCCTTAGAAAGCTTTAAAAGTGGGTTTCTTTGACTGGGGACCGTTAGGTACCGATTTCTAGTTTCATCATTCGTGGAACATTTTCCTATGATAGCGCCCGAGTGCCGCCGTACGCTATGTTTTTCCTATCGACTAATGCATGCCAGCAAGTTGGACGATTTATTCACAGAAACAAATGATATCCCCAAGCTTCATTTTTGGATACATCATGTACTTGACTTTTGTTGTGTCAATCTTCATGCTCTGTAGCCCAATAAGTTATTCTCTAAACTACTTCTATGCGTACAACAAGGGCCAAGGGTAGCAAAAGCCTGGAAGTGAAACCTGGATACGTGATCGTGACGAAGCACGCGTGGAGGAAGCTTAACGGCCACTTTTAACGCCCCGCTACATGCTATCCTTCTTTAAGCAATCATAGCGGAATCTCTCCAGCTAGTAAAATATGATTATATCAAGTGGAGACGTCAAGCTCTGCACGCTAATCTAGCTTACTTGCCCTGCAATGGCTTATTAGTACGTGAACAACCGTTGCACCGGTATGCACTTCTCATGATTGGTAGAATGAGCGAACGCATTTGCAAAATCATTCGTATCGCCCTCCGGAGCCATGTCTCTTTGCCTCATAACCTTGAAAGGAAGATCCCAGTAGTGGTCTGTACATTTAGGTAGTCTAAATGAAGAAGAGCGCTGATACGATCCAAGTTCCTTTCACATCAACTAGTCTGGACTCTGGGATCGTTCTAAGCAGAGTGGGTATCAACCCCGCAAGGACATTATCGAACCGTTCTAGAACACTTGAATGACACAGTTAGAGAACCACCATCACGGATGTCGACAGCTGTGGGGCGCAGGCAGGATCACATCAAGTGTCCAAACAGGTACGTATCCCAAAAGATCAACCACATGCGGGAAAAACATGGAGGGTTAGTGGGCAATAGGAAACAAACGCGGGAGGAGACAGGAAGTTGGTAATATCACGTAGGATTAGGCAAGTTGCTATACTAGAGATATATCCGAATGGCGAAGTGGACTAAGCGGGCAGAGAGATGTCTGCAGCAGCCATGGCTCGTGCTGGGCTAAATAGATAGAGAACCCTCTTAGATTCCTGAGTTATGTTTATTTCTAACCCAACGCAGCACTAATTCAGCCAGATTTCTCCTCGCAGCTCACCTCGTTGGGGCGATGCTACAGAAATCAAGAAACTTGCATCCCAATACACTCGTCTTCTTTGCATAATGTGGTCTCGGCTGGTACGGCTACGCCACGAATCACTAAGCATAGGGGAGCAGTCAGCACCATCAAGGGATGACATGGTCAGGCTAACCTATCTCGAGAGCTTCATGCTCTTCAGTCTTCTGGCGCTGTTGATAAATCCTACGACAAGAAACCCTACACTCTCGCTTGGGCATACCGTGAAGGGGCACCTCAAGTACCAGTCATCCCATTCCGCCATCGACTCCTGGAATTCAAGCAGGCTACGTGATGAAACAGTTTCTATGCAAGGTTGCCACGCCGATCAGTATCTTGGATTCAATTGTTTGCAAAAGCGCAGTATCCCTTGTGGCCACGAAGGTGCAGACAAGGTAACGGACTAGTAAATTGACCAATTGGAACCGGATAAAGACTAGATACATAGAAGGCCTAGTAAATTGGCCGATGACAGATGTACCAGCATTTCCCCGCGTTACATATTGCTACATCACAGACGTCATAGCCCATCTTCGTATATTTGGCTGGTGGGGCTCCGGCATGCCCGGATCATCGTGAGGCTCAGGGCCCGGGTCATCGTCAAGGTCATCGTCAAGGCCAGGGCCCGGCCTGCAACGGCTATTTCCATCTATTGGCTCCAGGGCCCGGCGTTTACGAGGGTGTTCGAGGCTCTGTGTTCGAGGGCGAATTTGCAAGCCTTTGCAGCCAAGACAACGGGATCTTTTCCTCCATCAACCCAATGGTGTTGTGATATGTGGATAAATTCGTTCCCGGCTCGATATCTCTTTCGGGATCCCTTTTCCTTCCTATATATCGACCAATATTTCCTACATAATTCGTCAGAAACAGCTTCCTGCCACAGGCCCAGGGATCTATAGCGTGGCCAAGCCGGCCGCCCGTCTCTCTACAAAATAAAGCTATTAAAAACAGCCGTCTTAAGGAGGAAGTCCCAGGCAAGGGCCCTAGCCAGGCCCCGGCGTTGACGATAATTTCCTGTATGTATATTCGATCTTAGATGATCTGCAATACCTACGCCGTTTATATGATGGTTATAGTCAAAAGCCATAGCCGGGATCAGGACCTCTTTAATCGGCTCGTCTCCAAAGAACTGTTTAATTAGGCCTGAACAGCGATGTGATGATATTGGCCGCTTCCTCGTACAGACAACGGTCTCGCTACCATCATAAACAGTGGTCAAAAACAACACCAAGGCATTGTCTTCCCAAGCTATCTGGTTGACCTTCAAGACGGTCAGTCAGTCAATAAGTCAGTTAGCTAGTCAGTCAGTCAGTCAGTCAGCTAGCTGATTATATATATATATATATATATATAGCTATGACTAGCTGACTGACTGACTAACTGACTATGTGGGTGACTGACCTTGTTATCTGGTGTTGGCCACGATTGAATCCGGCCATAGGACCACATTTTCCGTCCTTTCCAGTCATCTTCCTTCAATTCAACGAGATGGCGATACAGACCACAGTTCGTACGGCATGTGCCGGTGGCCCATATCCCTAGCTGCCTGAGGGCAACGAAGAGGCCCGGAGACGGGAATAAGTTATCTATATAGATATGACATCTAGATGGCGGTAGCCGCTTTATAAGGGCCACAACGACGGCTTGGGTCATGGTCAACGCCGGGGCCTTGTCTGACGAGCCGTCTGACGAGCCGTCTAATGAGCCGTCTGACAATGTGACCTTGTTCCTAGCTTTCCGGGGCCCCGGCCTTCAATACCCACGGGACCGCAGCCGGGCCTGTGCCATAGCCACTGTAACATATATCCAGCAACAGCTAGGACCCAGATCTTAAGGCCTATGGGTGTGGGTTTTCCTTGATCGTCACCTTCTGTTTGGAACGGCCTTAGAAGGCCTGGATAGCCTCATCGACAGTCACGATGCTTCCAACGCTGACGATGCTGACGGCAGCGTTCATCATAACATTGGCCCATTCATTGACCTTATTATAAGGATCCGGGATATCCATATCTATTATATCTGGATCGTCGATTCGAAGCCGTCTTCTTAGTAGGGAAAATCGGCCAAACGATATATATCTTGCTATACGGTGTGTCAAGGCATTTCCCCGGCCGTTGGCCCTTCCAATAGTCCCTATAGGATTTTTTAGGATTTAAATCTATATATATTATTATAGCTATCCATATATAGATTTCCGAGACAGACGTTATAATCGTACGGCCGTCAGGACCCGGGGTTCTATTGGTATAGTTAACCTAGCTTTTAACGAGCCAGATAGGTAGGAAATGCTAGAATAGCTTCAACGGCGATACAGGAAGGTCATGGACTTTAAAGGGATGTTCCGGGACGTGGAACGGTTTAAATTGGCTGCCTATAGCGTCCGTGGGCTTGATATTTGGTCTGTATGTGCTATCCGCATCTTGTTCCAGCCGACTATCGTTCAGGATGATATCGAAGTCAATGCCTTCGTCAGTAGCCGGTTCAACGGCCGGGCCCCGGCTCTGCTGTTGATATCTTCGTCCTTTGTCTTCCATTGATGTATCGTTAAAAGCCCCTGCCAAGCATTTTTAGTGGTAAGAGATTCAGGAAGTTACTCTATGTACCGACGTCTGACTAAGACGTTGTGGGGCTTCTACATGGTCTGAGCCTTACCGGCCTCAAGGGGATAGATCTAGGGGCTCACTCTTCAACCACTGACCCAAGATCCTCTTCTGAGCATGGTGGGCCAAATTGGGGACACTTCCAGTCGCTCACTTTATTGGCCAAAAACACATATACTGGCTTTCGGGTAGCGTTGTGTAGGCGATGGCTTTCGAATTGTATCCATTTAGCCTGCTCATACCCGTCCTGAGCTGTGCTAGTATGCTGGCTTCCCTGCGTGATAAGCTGTCGTATAGTAGGCGAGTGTGTTTACCAGGGAACGCATGGGTTCTGCTCTGTTCTCATCCCAAGTGTGAAGGAGAAGCGCTCGAGGTTTGGCCCTCCGCGTACCGAGGCGGGAAGGTCTATGATGCCGCCGACCCCAACCACTCCGTTCCGTGCTGAGCTGCTTACCGCGACGCGTATTGCTCAACCTAGATCTGCTTTTCCCCTATAGACCCTCATCATCGACCATCAGGGTCTGTACTCACTCGGCCCAGGGGGCCAACGTGAAAGGGTTGATCGTTTCTAGCTCCCCTACTGGAATTGTATTGACTGCCACCGCCACCTCGCAGAATGGCGAGCGGTTATATCTTCTGAATTTCCGGATACGAGGCGTAGAGCTCCGGAGTGGATTGGTTGCTGCCAGAGTATGTAGGTCGATCCACATCTTGATTGCCGGTCTCCAGAAGCGTTCATGTGTATTGGCGATATGTGCCTCTGCTTCGGCGACACTTGTTGCGATCGTAAGAAAGGTGTCCACGATGGCGTTTGCTCCCATCCTCTGGATTAGATTGGTAGGGCTGCTTCTTCTGTACTTACAGACGTGCATCCGTACGTTCGAGGCATAGTCTACCACCGGGACTACTGCGGCCGCAAATAGCTGTCTTGCTGTACTTGGAGTAAGACCCTGAGTCTTTGCAACTCGATGGCAACGTTCAAACCTTGGGTCGCTGCCCGTGCGATACGTTCTTTATATTTGAGGCCAGGGTTCTCTCTAGGTATGAAACAATCTAAATCTCATTATAGACTACTATTTCGATAGCTTTTCCCCATGAGAATCGCGAATACTGTGAATAGCTTTGGTCGAGTCTACTTTATATGTGGTATGATTTATGGTCCCACAGTCACACTACCCCAATCACGAACCAGGTGTGTAATTAAAATGGCCTATGGTAATATATCTACGGTCAATATGAGACAATCGGAATCTATCTTTAGATATGCTTCTCCGCGTTTCTTCTGGGCTGGACGGTCCATCAGCACTCCTGTTACCGTCCCTCTCCTCGACAAATTTCATCCTCAGAGTTCTCACGGAAACTTCTAGATTCGATGTCGTTAAACTCCCGCATGTGGAACTCCTCGGGTCGAAAAAGAGGAATTCACATGTAGATGCTACCTTGCGTATGATCAACCAAAGGGGCCGCAGACAAGATTTCACGCAACATCATTATGGCGTGCAGCAAATCCCACTTCTTGTCAAATGTTACAAATTGTTTCCGAAGGCATAAAATGGACGGTACCCCAATTGCTGGGTCCTGCAATTTTTCCGCTTATGGGAGCGGGATTGATGAAGACAGTAGCCAGTCGCATCCAGCCAAGTCAAGGCTTAGTCGGACAAAGACTCCAGTTCGTTATACAAGTTATAGTACGGCAACCTCCGGAACCGACTCAGCACATAAGCACCAACGTCGTCGCAAACGTCTGAAGACTGCGTCTAATGCTCAGAAAGCTCTCCAGGATGATTCCTATGAGCCTCCTGGTAGCGACAGCGACCAAGACCAGGATCAAGCCCCTCGGCTACCAGTATACAATGGCTTTCATAGGCTGTCTAGCTTAAACGAAACAGACATAGACGAAGATGGTGACGACATCAACCAAAAATCTTTCGAATCGTCCAGATATCCGAAAGCCATTCCTTCTCCTAGCACAACTGTTCCTAGAAGGTCCACCAGGAAAACCCTCAGTCAGCAAGCGGCGACTTCTCACCACAGCACTCTTTAACTGCAGGCCGATACGGTGTGCCCAGCCCACCATACTCTCACACAGTGACGGTGAGCTATACGGTCACGGACCGACAGCAAATTTGAAGGAACGGTCGCTTGGATAAGCCGTACTGAAACGTATCACCATTGATAGGTCGGTGACTTTCCAACTATATTTTACGTGGGAACCCTGTATGGATAAACATTCTAGTTTAAATATAGTATCGTATAGGGTTATGCCTCCCAGGCCTAAAGCTCGTAGCATAATAACGAAGGTAAAGAGAGGTATAGCAAGAAGCAAATTTACTCCTGAAGAGGATCGCCTAATTCTTATACTGAAGGACCAGGGGCTATCATAGAAGGATATTTTATATAACACAAAGAGAATGATTCCACGAACAGGCTGTTGGTTCTTTATGGGTTAGGTACAGCATGAAGCTGAAGAGCTTGTAGAGTCGGATAGTCACAGGCTTCGGAAGTTATATTCTTATTCACCACTTTCCATTATATTAGGTCGTATCTCAGACTTGGACCTTATTACAGATGGCAACATCTTGCTTTCCACGATATGTACGACAATTTAAATGAGGGAACTACTCGGCGTGACTCAGAGTAAATCCCCATTATCAGCAATGCCCCATGGTGTCGCCTTGCGATCATCAGAACAAATCAAGCAGAGGCAGTAGCGAAAAGCAAGACAACGACAAATAGTCACAGGCAAGTGCTAGCCCTGGGCCTCAGCATTTATTTGGAGTCGGCGCTGCCCTGGATATCGTGCATCTATTTACTACCCCAAGCCTTACTTCCTTGTTTCTTGACCGGGGATCATGTATCAACATAATGCGCATAGTTCTGGGGGTTTGCTGCTCTAAACAGGTGGCCTGTCCTCTCATGCCATTTGCCTTCCTTCATTGCCCGGTCACCTTGCTGAATGCTCCAGACCTAGCGCTGGAATCAAATGAGTTATTAACTAGCCTTAGGGATTGTTTTATCGTTGGGCTATTTGAGGCAAAGGCTCTATGTCAAGTCCAGCTATCGTGTCGTGGACATATTGCAGAGTTCGAGTCTCGCATTCTCTCCTACTACATATCTCGCCAATCCATACAGCAATATAAGGATCCCTGACTTATGAAGCCAAGATAAAGGTGACTTTAAGAGATTTGCTGTTGTTTTCCCACCTACGTCACAGATGCGAGAAGATGCAGTATAGCATACAGGTTCATGACTTCTCAAGATTGGCTGGAGTATATGTTGGAATATAATGGAATATTCAGGACTGGCCGGTCGGGCGTCGCTTAGGACAAGAAATTTTGGGAAATCATGTATGAATTCCAGGTTCTCGCGATCACACCAGAATACAAAGCGTATTGAGCGAGTAGACGTGGCTTCGGTATTGTCGTGGTACAGAAATCTCAAAGATTCGGTTATAGGCCACTTGAGAGATGGAACATGAATTACAGAATCGTAGCTCTACCCCTGATAATTTAGGATAAAGGGCGCAATTCTTTTCTTCATTGTGACTCAATAGTGCAGCACTATGTAGCAACATCGGTGTTTACCTACGATCCCTTGTTGGTCTTACCAATCAGGTTTAACGAATATAACCCGGAATCATTCGCCAAATCAAATCAAGTAGCTATTCCCGCAGAGCTCGCTCCGGGATGTCACTCATGTGCCTTAGATATGCCTTAAGGAACAAAAGTTTTCAGACGGTATTGGCTGATCAACTTTCCCTCTCCCTCTTATTAATCGCCAATGCATCTAGCAGGACATAGCTCCTATGCTGCTAAATGGAAAATCAAAGCCTGCATTGAAAGATTTGGGTTTTGATGAAGTGGTAGTGTGTGGTATTAATTCTCAACGAAACTACCGGCTTTACGAGTCGAATTATCCTGTAGTTGATCCTTCTCTTGAAAACCAAGTCTCGTTACAGCCTTCTTATGAGACTAGCAAGGGCTATGGCCCATAAGTCATCAGCTACCGCTTTCATATGAACTCAAGGTTGTAATACATCAACTGAGCAATGAGTCACCAACCTAGCAGAAATCGGACTCATCGGTGCATTCAAAATCGCTTGGACGAAAGGGCTTAGGACAGTTGTTGTTGGGATCAATGCAATGACAAAGCCCATCTGAACCACACTGAGTTCCACTGCAACACCCAAAGTCGCAAGTTTGACCGTCTTTGGAGCACTCGGCCCTTCGACTACCACATCCCTCTAGTTCGCATGTCGTGCCGTAATTGCAGCAAAAACCATAACGACAATAATATTCAAAATCCTGGTTACAGGCCCGAGGCACGAGGGAGGATCTCGTGTTTAGCTTATAATCCATCGTGCCGGCACATGCTAAGCCCACGACAAGGACGATGGAAGTGATGGAAAGTTTCATCTTGTCGAATGGTGGTATGTTTGTAAAACTTATGTCAAGAAATTCAGGTTCTGCTGCTGTAACAAAATTCCAGAGCTTAATTGCCTGGGACTTATATAGTTTTTTTGGCGCTGCAGTTTTGATTAATACGTCATTAATCCGATTTAACACATGAGACAGTCCCTCGGCCATCGCATTCGGTCCGCATCCTTGGTACGCCGCGAAATGTATTTTCCTTTGTTGTCTAATTAAGAAATTACTAATATGGTGTTTCTGTGATGATATAGACCTAGATTTGGTTCAGATGACGTTGGTTTATGACTGAAAACCCGCCGTCGTTACCCCACATTCGAGCCGCGATATGTTTGGGATTACGAATTTCAAAACAATATACGAGACATATCATCATATACGCTCTTAGCCTCGACTGGACGTTCTTTAAGATTAAGAGTTATACAGTACAGGCCCTTACTAAGAATATGGCTATTGTTCTTTAAATCAGGAATAGCCACTTAAGTGAACAATCTTATTCCTTCTTATTCAACGTCCCTCAACTAATATTCGAGCTACACCAGTGTCAATGCAGTTGGACAACATCTTGTCCTCAAATGGCGCGCTATCGTCTTCAGAGTGATAAGACATTCAAACTTGATGTCGAGTCCGTTCTTAGCAATACCAAGAAAACAAAACTATTGTGTTCGCAAAGGCTCCTTTGCCAGCTTTTTTGACCGTTGGTTAGGAACCAATGGTGGTTGTTCCCAAGCATCTATTCCAGCTGACTTTAATCAGCAGGCCGTGTGACGGAACATGTGAAATCCATAGAAAATTCATAGCACTATCATCAATTCATTAAGAAATATACACCGCCACCCCTGGACTTAACTTAGCCCAGGAGCAGGTCGTTGCACTAAAGTGAGGTGACTATTGCTGAGAAGCTTTGCTAAGAGTATCGTCTCGTCGGCCCTGTACATCCGTTATTTTATTGGTAATCAGCAGAAATGTAATAATTATTCATAAATTGATTCATTCTTATATGGGCATAATTTGCGCCCAAAGCTCTCAAAGGTTGGCAGAATCTTACACTATAGCTAGAGTTAGAAGATTGCATAAAAACACATCTGTGAGACATTGGCGCTCAGCTATAAACTACCTAGCACAATGTCTTAAAACTTTTGATCACATGCCGACGCCACTAATGCTAGATTCTTCCCTTCAGTGGCTATAAAACACCATCAATCTTCCCCTCCACCAGAGAGGTCCTCCGACATTCACCAAAGTTTATTGTACAATAGTATCACTATCAACACTAGCATGCACCTTCCTCAAGGCGTTGGCGGACACTTGTGGGGGACGGTCGCCTGTGATCTTCGAGGTGTTGGCGGAGCCAGTGAGATGCCAACACACTAAATGAGCTAATACGATTCTATGTACTGGTATATTGTAGACCTATTTATCCTGTGACTTTGGTATACTATATTACTAAATACCAGGTCATTCTATGTACTGGCCTATTTTAGACTAGTTCATTATTTAGCTTTCGATAGAGTATCACAAAGCATACCTCGGAGCCTTGCAAAGTACTGCAATCCCATGTCGAATTTATTCTTCAGCGCTCGGATCAAGCCAATCATAACCAGTCACGTATCCGTGGTATCATATTCGGGATAAATACAGTTCATGAAAACCAGTTCACTTGAGCTTGAGCTTCGTATGTGCATATTCTCTTACACAAGCTATTGAATCATCTTGGACACCATGCCGTTGATAATAGTTGATCAACTAGTCCTAAGGAAGTGTATTTGTGACGCAGATGTGACCCAGGGAGGTGCTGTATGTGTTTCGGTAGGGTATCCAGCAGAATTGAACCCTTCAAGGGCGTCAGCGGCGTCAAGATATCTTCCGATGATAGACTCATAACGCCAGCCATCCTGATCGTTACTATTTTGCCAATGGCTTAGGCCATCGGTTGTCTGCGTGATCAACCAGTCTCTCGCTGCCAACATCTTTGTCTGCATCATGTCCAGATACCACTCGTCCCATGCGGCAACGACATCGACATTGTTGCCAAGGCTGTTAAATTCTTGCTGATAGGTGTACCATTCCCAGCGGATGGCCCTCAATGTCGCCTCGCCCCTGTCGAGCGCGGCTTCGTTGTTCAGGTAGCCAATGACACCAAAAATCTAGCAGGTTTGAAGGTTACCGTATTTATCTCTCTCATTAGCCTTGCCGGTTTTACCAGGGGACAATCGACCAGAAAGCAATCCAGTATGCAATCTTCAGCGCCCATCAAGTCGTGGATGGGATTTAACTTACTCGGCAGAGATATGTAAGGAACACGCGCGGGAAATTGGTCATTGTCCACTGAACTGCGTGGTTGATACAGGAGTATCGCCTCTCGAAATCCGAGGATTGTTAGTCTGCCCGGCCAAATGACTTGTAGCGACAAGAGGTTCGTCAATACGAAACCCATTTATACTGACGACTTTCGTATTATTCAAGTGGGCTTCCAGGAGCATAAAATTCTCTGTGTACGCCCTTGTGCCCAAGTGTGCATGATTCGATTTCCCGGGAGAGTTTCCATCTGCGCCCTTGGAACTGTGTGTGCGTGTTGTCAGAAGGGCCGGTTGATTTGTGTCCAAGAAGGCGCTGAAGAATCTAGGGGGACCTGATTAGCGTTTCTGAGGACATTCCCCGAAGGAAGTATCCGGGCAATAACGTCGGCTGTGAACTTGGCAAAGATGTTCTCCTCCACCCAATGGTCAACTAGAAAGTTTAGATTTCTCCGTCAGTCGTCGTGTTTGAACGCATAACTTCGTGGTCAAAGACGTGGTAGAATAATGATACGGAATTCCTCTCTAGAAGAAGGAAGAGCCCACAGGGGCCATACCTTGCGCAAAGTCCAATGCATCGATACCAAGGTCGTGAGAGTTGGTATAGCTCGCTATGTCGCTGTATGTGTAGCTTCTCAGGTACAGGCTGGTACAGTCCAGGGCATAGATATTCTGCCAGATAGGGTTTGAAAGGGGAAAATCCGAAAGTCCGGGCCACTAGCGATTTTGTGAGTAGATTTATTCCAGTCACTTGTAGTGAGATTGACTTGATCCACATACCGCAATAGCAACGTAATTGCCTGTATATTGTTGTCCGTCCCTTTGTCCTGTCCAGGAGTAAGGATCGGCTCGAGGTTGTATCGCCGACTCGTGGTCACGCCGTCTGGGATTTCCCAAAGGTTTTTTGCTTTCCAGATTGGGGCAAACTTCATTCTTGGAGCAGCATGCCGAGCCGCAGCATGCACATGTGATCTCGTCTTCGGTCGGGCGCTCCAAAACCCATGAATGTACCATGCCGTTGATATCTTTCATTGTGCAGGCTAGATACTCGCTCAACCTGTGCACGTTCACTGTGCTTTGAAGCTCCTGTCCCTGTGGGATCACTGGAGCCAGTCCAAATAATCCGCATATGAGAGTGAGTCGAACAAGGTCGGCACCTTGCGGTTCCAGTCTAGATAATGTTATTGTCGACTAAAATATCTTTCTGCAAAAACAAATAGTATATCAAGTTGCCCATGTTGACTCGTATGTTGGTATAGTTACACCCTGTTAGATCTAAATCAAAATTAATTGCTGATACCAACGAGTTTCACTGGTAGATCCGGAATTGACCTTTGCGTAGGATTTCATTGTTGCTGGTGGTCAACTCATTCGCTGTACAGTATGAATGACCGATGGTAGTTGAGCATTCCTTACTCAGAGAGGGATTCTGCAAGGAGCGGTTCAATTAGCAATTGATGAGATCCGGCGGTTAAATTGATGGAGAACGGAAATCACATAACTACAGAACTTCGCCAGGGAACTGAGCTCCTCTTGGCTAGGAGCTTACCATCGTCTCCGGGCTGTGCAACTATCCATGACAGGCAATCTAAGACGGTATCTTTTGGGGCCGTATTGGGAGGCTGAGTGCTGAGGAGAATCCAGGCGCTGCCAGAAAGCTGGTAACGAGCACCAGAAAAGAAAGCAACATGCCGAACAATGAAACACCGTAATTGTCTCTTTGAATGAGGAGACAGAGGCGGAAGTCGAGTTTGCTGTCTGATCTGTTACTGCAACAGTTTGCCACTGTTAAAAAGGCCTCCTTCGCTTCACTCTTTCTTTTTGAGATTGGGACGTCTTACTCAATACTTCAACAACAAGCGACAGGGCTCAAGAGTAGCAACTCGTGGGTCCTTCAATAAAAGAATTCGCCCTACAATGCAGCGGGCAAGAGGTCCGTGTATGCTAGCAAGCCAATTTAACCAACAAAATCACTCAGTGAAACCCAGCTAGACTGGACTGCGTTACATGTTCCCAAACAGTTTGTTTAACGGCTGAGAATAGTTGGTATAATACTTTTATACCCGCAATCGGGTCGTCCTAAGGTCCACTCCGAAGCTCTAATTCTAGGTCCAAAACGTCTGTGATCGCATAGGAGGACTTTTGACTGTGGATTGATGATTAAGAAGGAACATCCACACGGTATTTAGCGCAAGAAGTGGATGGCCATCACGGATCAAAACTCGGACTCGACCCGGTCTTCTTGAGAGTAAGCGCTAAGTTCGGAAGTTCGGATATCGATGGCCTTAGGTTCCTGTAATTTGAAGCTAGAGAGGAAGTTCTTATTTCAAGAAGCGAGATAGTAACCTTGGCACTTGTTTTGCTCCCAACCTGCTGAGCTGCTCATGATAGCTACCCAGTACACGGATTGGTTCTCGTATTATGAATCAATTTAGAGGGACGCACCATTGCCTAAGATGCGAAAATACATATTCCAGAATATCCAAGTCAAGTACTGCTCTGTGGCAAGCAAATAAGACTATAGGTCTAGTTAGTAATTGCAATGATAGGCGACGGCAAACATGCAGACAAGCAAGTCTATTTCCCGCCAATAGGTTAAGTTCCTTGTTAGCGTCGGTAAACATAACTTCCTGCTGGTACTCGGTATCACTAACCACCATGCAAGGCTTTCCCTTGCTAGGCAACTCAGCGTCTTCTGCATGAGCTTTAGTCAGCGAACATGAACAACGAAGTGAAGCCAAGAGGACACTATTGTAAATCTCTACCGATGGAACCGAAGCAGAACAGCACTAGTATCCTCGGAGACTGAAGTCTCTCATGGAGTATATCGACTCCATCCCCTGGCCGATATTGAGCGAGGCGCAAGGGTCCTCCAACGGCTTTCTCGGCAGAATCGGCTAGATTGCTTGTCATACTGTCTGTAATATTGAGTGCACGTGTGAAATAAGCTATCGTCTTTAATTACTACTAATGATCCTGACCTGTCGATTCTATATCGTCGATAGTTGTCCACTCATAGGGTCAGCTTCTCTCGACTAGCACCTTCCAACCACCATCCCATCTATCCTTTTATCTTCTTATGAGACAGCTGCCTGAAGCTGCGGCATTTTCTGTCCAAATGTGATGTCTTGACGGGTAACTGCTGGGGTGACTAAACTCGTGGCTGCGGCCTCTTCATCCAAGGCGGCGACGGGAACTGTTCCATCAATGGCAACGAATTGTGGTGGGTGTATCAAAATATCCGCAAAATTGGTGATTTTAAGAAGTGCGGGACATACCACAGACCGGATGGATGCAGAGTCACCATTAATTATGTATATGCCTGTGATAACCACTCATAGAAGCATGAAAAACAAAACGACAAGATGCAGGCATTATCTGACGAATCACATATAGATTGGGGTTCTATAGCCTGCTGTTTTTATTATAACTGTGTCTCTCGATGAAAAAGTATGAAGACTGGTTAACCCTAGGGTCGGTTTCGAAAGTCTTGTGTACTCAATCGAGGCTTTGTTTTACTGACGATATATAACTAATAGATATTAGGTGGTTTCAAATAAATGCAGCGCTGTGGGTGCAGTTAAGATTAATTTAAAGACCAAGTACCTGTATTTTGGTTCGTTACATAGTGTGGCTCGCCATACAGTAATGAATGTTAGTGAAAGTGGTAGTGATGTTGGAAGTTTCAGTGAATCTTAGCTACTGAAGGGATAATAGGTTCCACACTCTCGACAGTGTAAACATGTAAGCCTCTCCCAAACCTTTAGCAAGAGCAGATCCACAGCTCATGCCCAGTCTCTGTGAGTAAGCGCTCTCTTGATTTATAACGCTTCTCTTTTATCCCAAAATCTATGCAAAAACGTCGCAACGTTATCATCTGCATAATTCGAGGTAGCTCGCTCGTCTTGATTGCAGGTAGGCATCGTGCTTTTCGATCAAGTGGATTGTCTTATTAATATATTGACGCTGAAATCGGTCAAAGAAACA
Organism: Albifimbria verrucaria; assembly: GCA_020081605.1. Classification (NCBI taxonomy): domain Eukaryota; kingdom Fungi; phylum Ascomycota; class Sordariomycetes; order Hypocreales; family Stachybotryaceae; genus Albifimbria; species Albifimbria verrucaria. The sequence goes on from JAHREC010000014.1 coordinate 103,595, forward strand.
AGGTTCCAGTACTCGGTAGCAAATATAACACTCATAGTTTCCGGGCCTGTCTTGATTGATGATGGGTTTGTTTTATACGCCGTTGATCTTCATTTGTATGACTGAAGGTCTCAGGAATGCCAAGTGGCTGGGTGATGTGCTGTGCCCCTTAGGGGCTCCATGATCAATAAGCCGCTCCTTGTCGCCTATCCCAACGGTAATGAAGGCCTCGCTTCTTTGAAGCGGGCCGCATGCTATGACAAATCAGTGGCTTGTGGTGGCAATCACAAGTTATCCCGGATTAGCTTATCCATTACCGCTACTGGTTGAGGCGGGCAGCGCTACCAATGATGCCTCATGCCCATTGGTTGGCGTTGCGGTACTAGTCCTGTTGTCAACGGGTACTGCGTGAATAACGCTGTTCTCATTCACCATGACACCTTCCGCTATTTTGGTTTCATACTTGATAAATAATCTATACGCATAAGACTGCTTGTTTGGATAAGAAACGTCTGTGGAAGTTTATCTTGAGTGTCCTTAAAGAGGACATCTTCACCTTTTTCACCCATGTATGCAAGAGAATTGCGTGAGAAAGGATGTCGCTGTCCAGATCCTCGGTTTGGGCTAGTCGGCCATCATCTCCAAAGTAGAGGAGTCGCATGATTGATTTCTAAGGGTTTTATGCTATAATTCCTGCATGATAAAGCTCTGTGCTTTAGATAAGGCTTGTCGTCTCCCAACCATCACCATCATTCGATGGTTCATCGAGAAACCCATATACATAGCAGCTACCTACCAGCTCTATGCATCCCTCGGTCGTGACGGATCGTAGGATAAAAGCGCTGTCCTGGTCAATTATATACGAGACAACATCTCCTGCAGTCGGTCCCATATGTACCATACCAATCTGCCCTAAGTCATGACACAAAACCTTTGCGGGACGCCATAGCGCCCAAACAAAAAAGAACTGATGCACTGGGGTCCAGCCACCAATTCGCACTTTTCGATGGTCAGACCCAGCTCCTCTGCGGCACCTTCATAGTCAAACTCAATATTTGCATTTGTGTTGTTGTATGACGGTCGACAAAGCATTTCCACGAGGCGCATCACCAAATCTGCATCTTTCAAGGCTTAATCCCCGGCCTCCATTCTGATCCAGAAGTTGAGGATCGTTGCAAATGAGCGTGCGGAAGATTGTTTCTTTTCTCCAGTGTATCGGTGCTGGACCAAGGACATTGACCGCGCAAGGGATAGAGCTTCATCATACCAGTCTAGAAATTTCAACATGAATTCTACACTAGCTTGAGCAGGCGTAATCTCTGGTTGGCCATCCAAGGGTGTTATTGGCTCATCATGTTGGTGCAACCATTTAACAAAATTATCTCCAGAGAAAAGTACGGTACTTGAGTTTGAACGACGCTGACTGTATCAACTGTTCGATGGTGGATTTGCAAAACATTCCAATTAGTGTCTTGTCTGTGCAGCTCCTGTGAGGCGTCTCATGCGCTCGTACCTTAAAGAGCCTCTGGAACCTAAAGTATGGGCCATGGTAAGATTGACTCATATCGGGAACCCAGGAAGAAAGATTTTTGATACTCCTCACATGGTTAGAGTCTGCAAGCTGCAATACAGGAAGTACCTCATTTCTCCCATACAGGAGTTTTGCCATCGCAGCAAAGAGCTGTTCTACCGGTCGTTCATATGTTGTAATCAGCAAGAGTTCGGACGATTCGTCAACCATATCAAGGAAGCCATATACGTTGCCATGAGGAATTGTTGCTGTAAAATCACGAAGACGTGCCAATGCTTCTATAAGAGACAACACGATATTGAGCAAGACTTGGTACGAATATTAACAAGGATGTGACCAGTGCAAACCCTAGAACCCAGAGTAAGTTGGGCCATAAAAGCCTCATCATTGTCAGTACAATTGCAACCACTAACCAGACAACAAAAGGAGGAACAGATTCCATGGTCAGCCTTAGGTTTCTTTCGTCTGGTTCTTGGAACGTGAAGTATTGTTGAACAGGAAGCTTCAATGTCCTAAGAGTCTCTACCAGTACGCATAAATGGAGTGAGCTCGCTGAAGGTATGATGTTGGAACGGAAGTAGCATGGTGGAGCTGATGGCCGGGACCGCTGGAGCATGTTTGACCACGGATGTGGCGGGATGATCTAATCCTCTTCGATGAGGACGACGCATATGGGAAACCATTGGGATTGGCGGCAAATTCCCTGAGAATAGTCTCAAGCTCTCTTTTCCTCTTTTGTCAAGCCCGTGAACTTTAACTTCAAATAGCATATCTTTACATAGTAGCATATCTTTACATAGTGTGTCAGCTCTTGTGGACTTGTAGCACTTCAGTTCCTCCTTCTTAATTGTGAGGTCATCAATGACATCACGGTCGCAATTTTCGCTACTGCCATGTAGCAAACCCGAATGTAGAGGGCTGAGGCCATATTCCTTATACGAATATGGGATTCCGGAATCAAATGAGACAGCTCCGACAAATGGAAAATCAAACAGACCGCTTATCAGTGCTTCGTCCGATGCAGCGTGGTGCCTTTCAACAGCACTTATGTCCCCATCATTATCCTCACGGCATTGCTTGAAAGAGCACCATAATGAAGTGCAGCTGTAATCTTGGCTTAGACTATGAGTCGGAAGGAGCGATAGTAAGTATAGGCATGAGTCCAGAATTTGAAGGTGAGCCGGAATAAAAGTACAAATTTGGATCAGTGGCCGCTTTTTTACGAGTTCGGTGCTTACTCTTAACATGCCTGGATTAAACCAACATTTCGTAGGTAGATGCGGCTTACGAATATGATGGACGTATATGAGACGCTTGAGGTGGTTTAGCGAAGCAGTGTAGACTACCGACGGAGTAGCACCAATCGAACTGAAAGAGCGAAGACGAAGCTCGCCTGTGGAATCCTCGAACGGATGAAAGAGCGACAAACGGTGGAATGATATAACAGACTGTGTAACCTTAAGTAAAATGGCATGCAGTCAGATCTAAATCACCTCCTGAAAGAACAGCACACGGGTAGGGCTGTGCTCGCCATGAAGCATATCAGGAAGCAGAAAATCCGACCAGTCAAGCAATCTTTGATACTTGCTTTCTGTATACGAAAGGTGCAGTCGTTTATTCAACGGTGTTTTTTCATCCAAGGTGTAACTTAGATTATATTGATCTCCCGTATGATGACCCAGAGCTTGCTTAACGTTCGAAACGTCCGTCCCATATAGTGGGCAAGTTGATGGGCCAGCCATGCGAGTGGAGGTGCATGCTCGGTCTGCCTATCGTGATGTCAAGTAATGGGAAGTAGAGGCGGTGACATGATCGGCCCGCCTGGGTAATACGCACTCCGATAACTGGGAATATAAATGACATGTTTATATATGGATTGCTGTCACTGAAGTCAACCACCCCGGCTCTTCCCAGAGCCCTCTCCTAGAAGCTACATGTTGACACTGCGCCCGCTTCTCAACACTCCATACCTGTTGTTCACTTCATGCCATTCCGTCTCATTTTTGACACACCAGCCACTGGTTGACACTCCGTACAGCCTTCCACTTCTGGCGCCGTGTCTGTTTCTAGATGTCTTGTCTGCTTTTGGATGTCGTCCACTTCTGGACGAGCTGTTCTAGTCACTTGTAGCTTGTCCGATTCTGGTCTCACCACTTCTGGACGTGTTGTCCGATTTTCGAAGTCTCCACGATTTGATGACAACTCTCGCGTGTTAATACCTCATCCACTTTTGGACATCTCATCAACTTCTGGCCCTTCCACTTCGGATGTCCGCTACTGGACACCTCTTCCACTTCTGGCTCTTCGATTTGTAAACGTCCACTTTAGGACGTCTCGATGACTCCTAGCCCTTCCGCTTACATCTTGCTCACTTGTTGATGCTCGAGCCACGTAAACCCTGCCCGATTGCTGCTCGTATACCTCTTGGCTTCTCGTCCACCTCTGGCTCTTCGAATTCAGACGTACCCCGATAACTCGTCCACTTATCACAGTAGCTTCCAGACACCGCGTCTGCCTGTTGACTGTCCGTCCACTTCTGAGCATTCACACCTGGGCGTTCACTTCTGCACATCTCACCCCTTTTAAGGCATCTCATCCTTTACCGGTACCAAACTAGCCCTCTCTAACCAATCAACTTTTTCAGATCACCACTTGACTAGGGGCTGTGTGTTATCCACTTCTGGACTTTATATTGTTCGCCAATCGACCACAAGCTGGTGCAGGTACCGTAGCGTCCTGTCTTTGAAAAAATAACTTCAGGGTCGATCCAGGGAACCCAGGTCAATTTCTGGCGTTCTGGCGTGGTCCAACCCTCGGCATGATCTATCTTGACCTCTTACCGTATCTTCCACGTGCCTTTCTTATCCGATAACAATGTTCCATTGTAGGATTTGATATCATCATCCCAACTAATCTCATTGGTTTCTGAAAGGGGCGTTCATAATGACTAAGTCTACTGCCGACTTGGGTGCTTGGCGCTAAGTTCGACCACCTACTGTACAATTCCCAAGATCTAAGATCAGGAATATTTCTGATACCGAAGGCACCCATTCAACTAAACTCCTCGAGCCTTTACATATGATTAGGATAATTTAGCACTGCAACAGCTATGACTGTGCCAATCTCCCTCCAGGGTAGGAATGGTTAAGCTTAATAGCTCACTATTTGCTGGTCAAGGTTGTTCGTCAAACATGCGATATGGTGATGCGCACTAGAATCTACTACTCTCATATCAAATAGGCCTGTTTCTGACTCTCTTCCCCAAGAGTTGGCAATGCATCATTGGCCTCTAAATCAATCATGGGGATACAGTGCCGACAATATCGTTTCCGAGCAGAACAATTTCATAAATTGGAACTAACGAGCAATGGTCTTAGCGTGGAAGATTAAAATTGGTTCGACTTTTGTCATGTAGAAGAACTTCTAATCTAACTCCCAGTCAACATACTTCGTCAGCTTACCGATGCACTCACCTTCTATTTGCAATTCTAGCCAGCCGGACCCTTTTGCACGTATATCACGGTCCAGCAGGGAGATCTTGTTTGCTGTCCTTCTTAACGTACGCAAAAATGAGTTTTCAAACATATTCTCAGTCAACGGGACGAATTTCATATGGACACTACTACGATTGTGAGCTTGGTAGCACGTGCTTGAGGCAATACGCATCGGCAAAGGGCTGTCTTGGTTCGATGTCAGGACCACCACGGCAGTTTGGGTAATCCAAAGTTTTCTGTTTCTAGATGATGAGGCTAGGATTGGTTTGTGGAGAAACCTCGTGGGTTTGTGCTGAATAACGGGAACGTGGTTTCGAGATGGGGCTTGTACCGCTTACCGAGTAGCACGAAATACTTTATAGTAGGCAACCAACTCCGAACTGCATGGAATGGATGGAAGGGAAGGCAACGCAGATTATTCACATCTAACGACATCTGGTAGATTTTGACTGGGTCCTTTGTCCTATTTCGCAATGCCAGACCCAATTCGACCGTACCATAGCCAGAAGTACATGGGCTTTTCTAAATCGATAATGAGCTTATAGGTGCGCGTTGTAAGACCTTGTAACAGCCCACTACGTCGTACGGTGGCCAGACTTTCTGAACCATCAGCTCAGTCATCCCGTTCAACGGGACGACGATCGATGTTCAAATCTACCATGGTTATCCTGTCCTAGTTGTTGCTTGAACCTATCAGAAAAACACTAACACATTTACTATAATTTCATTGACTATGATGATTTGAAATTCTTCCACCAGAAGGCGGATTGGGACGAGTAAAGCCTAAACAGTCATGATTGCCAAACGGTGAGCTGTAGCTGGCAGATACGATATCAGCCCCGACATTATACATTGCTTTTTTTCATTTTCCTGTACATCAATATAATCTGACCTGAAGCGCACGTGGCATGTAACACTCGAGTCACTGGCCGGGTCGCATTACAGAGGTTAAATCAGGGGTTAGGCGCCTCAGAGAGAGTCATATTACAAGATTACAAAACGGGTTCCACCAAAACTTCCCAAGCTAGTATGGTTGGCCCTACAGGCTTGAGGCCAAGTCAGTGACTAGTTTATGGTTTCAGGCTCCAGTCAATTATTCTACAGGTTATCAAGTTCAAGCGTTATTGAGAATTCGGTGTGGATTCTGTGTTAGGGATCATGCAGAAGGTGCGACTCTGTAGGTTGTTAGCGATAGCGGTACCGAGAAAATATTTACACAATATCCGCTTACTTATTCAGCTGTGAGTGTTCCTGCTCGTATCACAGGAGAGTGGTTAGGCGGTTGTGTTCGGCGGTTGTTTTCGGAGAAATAGTTATGCAGGAAACTGTTAGATTTACTCTCATTTCTCTCCCCACGGCATTCTTCACAGAGAACACAAGTCACTACTGTGCTGGGACTGGAACGGTGGCTGCCGGGAACTAAAATACGGCTATGACTAATGCTTATTGTAACTCGCATTGAGTGCGTCATGATACTCCCAAGTAACCCATTTCAATCAACTTTCCCCGCGTTTTCTATCTAGCATTGCTAATCAGCATAATCCCTTGGTATGAAAATAGGCATTGGCTGCCAGGCATTTCTTCCGTATGAGCCGAGACGAGGTCGGTATCTGAACCACTTTTAACATATTCCAGCTGTTCTTTAGTTTGAGCTTGCAATCAGTCGGCAAGAGCCATTGAAATGTCAACGCTTGATGAAGCAAATTCTCGTCCACCGTGTATTGAAATTCGATGGACCACAGCTGGTGCTCTACATGACGACCCATAGCTGCCATCGTGTTATTGTGGCCTAAAAGCCACCCAAGTGCAGGGCTTCGATGTTTGATATTCTAATAATGTTAGCTGTGTTCCTCAAGATCCTCCAGCCAGAGTGCTGCGGCAAACTGGGTTTCAATTAGCTAAGACAGGATGAAACATATGAATATTATCTCACCAAAGAATTATTATACGAGTTCTAGCATTGTCGCTAGATACACGCGGCTAGTTCGAAAGTAATCAAATGATTGTGTAGGAAAATCCAACTTTATGTACGGAAGAGACATTGTGTGGTATGCGAACATAGAGTAACATTGATAAGATAAGTCTGCATATTGTTGAAGTGTTAGCACGGAAGCTTGCCCCGGATATACACTAGTGACGAGTACGGCGAGTCGGCGATTTGATTGACAGCATATTGTGGTCACCACTTGCAGAACCTTCCACAATGATCTAGAGACATGCGATTAATTTAGCTCCCTGGAACGCGTTAGGGATGTATTTCTGAAACAACATTGGAGGGAGCTTTAAGACATCATGGCCTATATGGGATGGAACCTACCAGTCACAGCAGTTAAATTCCTCAGAAACGATTTCTGCCACATATCTGGCGCTTCGTCTTGAGAAATGGCCACAAAGATTGCCATACGCGCCCACTCCCAAGACTATTCACTTCATAGTGGTCAGAGATGCTCGACATTCACCGACTACGAAACACCAGTAAACCAAGCGCCATCTTGAACCGGCGAACATACCCTCCTCCTAGAGGCTGCCAGTCAAAAATGCAAGTTTCCGTCAATTACCCGCGCGATGAGCATGAGGGAAATGCCCCGAGAGTATGGTTCGCAGCACCATCGAGAAAAAGTACAGGACAAATCTGAACGACAAATTGCCGCCCTCAGGGCAAGCGTGCCCAATCTAAAGCCAAAGACCCGGAGTACGAAAGGAGATGTCCTGGGCCAAGCGACAGAATATATTCGTTTCCTCGAGAAAAACAAGCAACTTAGGGAAGGCGCAGGCACAGATCGTGGATGTTCAGGTAGCCCAACATAAAGTCGGTTGCATAAATATGGGTGGTCAAACGCTGCAATATTGTTCATAATGATTGGTAATCGCACTAATTCATCCTCATACAGCCCAATTTGGGGAACCGCACGATATTCCGCCGAGCATTAACACAGCAGCAGCAGTTCAGTACTAACTCATGGCTTGGGTAGTTTGCTCCGCCGCTTAAGCTTTTCAACTGCCTCGGACACAGCAGTTATTCCCATATTTCCATACGGAATTAGCGCCTAGCCTTAATGAGTCAGGCTACTGCATCTTGCCACATGACGCGCATCCAAGGCAAGTGTACAATAAATCGGGTCCAGGTCGACAAAAATGTCCTCTGTAGAAAACCAGACTGAAATCTTTGAGATATTGCTAACTATTATCCTCCGCCAAGTCGTTTTCTCTTCATATTTCTGTATCTAAACATGATTGATTCTCCATTACCTACCCTTCACGAGGTACTACTCAATGCATCACCGCCGCCATGGACTCTAGATTCCTTTGCCTCTTACTTATCAAGGAGGTACTGTCTAGAATTGTTAGAGTTTAACCTGGATGTTAAAAAATACACGGCTTCATACAATGAGCTCATAAAAACCACTGCACAACCGCAACAAGGACAGCGTCATCTATCTGCCTTGTGGGAAGAACTAATGCAAACTTATATTGTCTATCGGGCTCCACGGGAACTCAATATTTCGAGCCACGTACGGGACCATCTACTGCTCGCTTCGGGCAGCAGTATTTTTGCGAACCCGCATCCCTCTGAACTTCGCGATGCAGACCAATGTGTCGTCGAGCTTTTGGACGGCCCAGTCTTTACTCAGTTTCTCGAGCTGGCTACACCAACGATGCACCACAAGACTCCACGAGAGGCACAAGCAACTTTCCATCTCATCTGGCCACGACTCTTTGCAGCACTCTCCTTCAATAAGCCCAAAATATGTTAGTGCACGACTAGTTCGACAGAACTCGGCATTGACGATTTTGCGATTGCGACCGCTCCTTCGCGCTCCGTTGCCATTTCCACATCAGCACATAAGTTTCGTTGGTTTATTTCAAGAGCATCACCAGCTTGTTTTACGGGCACTACAACTTCACAATGGAAGAGGTCAGAAAGTCTATCGACGTTGCAAGCTCAGAGGAGCATAAGGTTATTCGTATCCGAGGGCCGTCAGTTTTCTTTACAACGCGTGGCGCGGATGTGGGATCACAAGATACTGTGATTTGAACCTATGGGTTGATTTAATGTCATAGCGTGGATATTACATGTTGACGCCCTCACCATCAAGAGGACAAGTCAATGGGTGGCAGATGTCAACATTATTCCACATTAGCCACTAGGGCCGCTTGCTCTTTGCATTAGGTAGCCTTACAGGACACACCACTGTTGGACGAACTGTGTCCGTTAACGTGGAAGAAATGGTTAATCGTCATCAAAATCGGTCAACTTTGTCCTTCCCATGAGTGGAGTTCTGCACGTAATAAAGTTAGTCGGTTATAGCGGAGCACGCCCGATGCGCGTCCGCAGGGCGTCAAAAACACACACACGCATACGCACAAACACCACGGTACAGCTCTCAGGGCCTAAAGACTTACCAGAGTCAGTGACTGGGAGACAGTATCTGAGTGAATGTACGCCAATGGTAACTTTTATGGAACCACCCGAAGGACACCACCGGGGTTTCTCATAGTAAATAGGAAACTGGTCGAGGCCAGAAGCGTGGAACGTATCGGCGGCAAGTGGTTAGCATTAAAATTTGACCATAGGGAGAGACAGGCCACCCGATGCAAATGTGAATTGGTACAGGAAGGGACCGAAAAAAAAAAGCAATGAGGGAAGGAGCGCTGGAGCGAAGCGCTCCAACCGAATAGACAACAAATATGGATGGGTTTCGTCTCCTGGTGGCTAGTTAGAAGAGTATCAGCTATCAATAGTATACATTCAACAAGACGCCCATCGAACCATTTCCAAAATGAGGAACCTCGCCCGCTAGTGACACCTTATGTCCGCCTCGCTTGTCTTTGCACCTGTAGTATCTACTACGTCAGCGCTAACCTCTCTATTTCTGGCCACGCACCTTCGGGTTATTGCGCAGGGTTACGAAAGGATGACGGCATTCCGTTTCGGGTGTGCTTATAATAGTGTGCCTCATCAACTCATTTTCTGTTTCGACATCTTTCCTACACACGGAATTGCAGATATGGATTCTGCCAAAAATGCGGATCACCCTACTGACAGGGATAAGAACCTCTTACGCAAGTACGGAACGGCGATAACCAGAGGAAACCTACTCCATCATCAACTAGAGGTAGGAAAATGCATTAAGGCACTGGGAGCAGGCCAGGACCAGGCTAATTCAGCCATAATACCAGAGAAGGAAATATTTTGACTCCGGTGACTTTGCCCTGGCGCAAGCGAGTGAGCCCTCGAGCATTGGGGCCGTGGAGACTGGCAACGAACATCCCTTCGGAGAAATATATCCCATCCCTCAGCTCCCACCCCAGGCTCTAGCAATGTTGATGGTGACACTAATCAGGATGTTCGGGACGAGAAAGAAACCAAGTCAAGCCCAGCTAGCCATCTTCAAGAGGAGATGGCTACTCAAACTCAGTCTGAACATAGAGACTTAAGACCGGACAACAACGTTATACCATAGTAGATACCATCTCTAATATAGCTAGTTGATTCCTGTATGAAGCGAGGTCCGAGCTTGGTCACACCATATTGCTTGCCATGTTGCATGATCACCAAGACTTTCTGCCGCAGATTTTACTGTGATTCCGATTGAATTCGTGATGTAGTCAACGTAGATTCCACAACATATCCGCGAAAATGATGCGCAGACAGTTCAATTTGCCCCAATGGCCACGTCCTTTGCCCGTACAGTGCGTCGTCACTATGCTAGGGCGAAGCTCTCAGACCTTATTTCTTCGAATTCAAACTATAACTATCCACAAGCATGGCCCGGAATAACCCAGACCTATTTGCCTTTCAAAGCGCAGATGAGGCATCCTGCACTTGGAATTTTTAAGATCTCTCGATCGTACTATTTGGTCAGTTGGCTGTGATTCAAATATACGACTATGTACTGAGGATACTGATTATTGGCTGTCCCTGGGCTAGTGTAACAAGCTTGAAAAAGCCAAACAAGCATGATTGCCTACAGACATGAATGTGATATTGTTAAGAAAGATGAAGTGCAGTCTAATTAAGTTGCGCGTGATCGAAACGAAGGTAAAATTTCTCAATGTGCAAGGTACTCTACGTCATTCGTAAGGCAGTGAGTATTTTTTGCGTCATATTCGGCCAGCAAAGCCGCATTATATAGATTATCGGTTGGGAATGCTGCGCCACAGTTGGCTGGAGCTACGTAGGCCGGATGGTGCAGTCAACAAAAAATGGTGTTCAAGGGCGCACCGAAAGATTTAAGACATCATGGAGTTTGACAAGAATATTTAAAAGGTTGTAAAATTTGCCGAGAAAATTGCGCGCCTAAGCTTATCATTGAAAGGAATAGATCAGGGTCCTCATCTCAGCCCTATTCGAATTCTCCTTCGCCATTTGCCATATGTGACTCGGAAGAGCGCGGCCGGAAGAGTGCGACCGTCACTGTGATGTCACTCTTTCTTCTTCATTCTTCCGGTAGCTATGGTGAATCCCGAAAACCCAAATCAATGATTCGGGTATGGCTTGTACATATGCCGTGGGCACAGTTCGCCTCCCTGCCTTCCTCTCCCTTTCAGACTTTCTGAGTTGCCCAGCGACAGGAAATACATGGAGACGCAGCACAAATGCTGCCGATATGTGACATTGTGTTTACACGCCGGTCTAATTAAATTCCCGTCTCAAATCACGAACCGAACTCTTCTGCATGTTCGATGAAATCATTGCTAGACTATACTTGTCATGTCAGCCAACGTTCACGGGTTAAAGAATTATGCCAAGGACGATACAACGCGATGGACGGACCCCCTACAGCACGTCGATTATTTCTCAAGTGAATGGAAGGAAGATGACGTCTGCTTGTCATGGAGGTTGGTTGTATCCCAGCGAGGTACATGTGACGGAAACGCAAGGTTGGAGAATGCATCATGGCGCCTTTGGACAAAGATGAGGCAACAGCTCCAGACCATATCATCAGAAAGCATCGACTGGTAAGTATTTCCACGAAAACCCCAAATTATCACATGATCCTTTTTGACACACTATAGGCTAAAAGAAAACGACATAACCTGTCTCTATGGACCACTGGAGAGACCATTAGCGAACTTGCCACTATTTCCAATTTGCCCAGATGGCGTTCTTATTCGGCCTGTCCTCAAGCGCAGCAGCTCTAGCATCATACTTCTAGGTAATACATATACGCCATGTCCTGGTAGAATAGCTCCCAAGACTGTAAAGCCGGCTGAGGGTTCGACCTACGAGGTTCCTTTCACTGATGTTCTTCTCGAAGGCTCCTCAGCCCTAAATACAGGAAGACATATACAGTTCAATGAAACAGTCGAACAGCGTGTAATCGTTGTCGACAGGAAACAAGTGTTCGATCAGGTGAGTCATATAGCAAGCCAAGCCTTTCCAAACAGTAGATTGCCGTTGGAGGTGAGGGGTTGTCCAATTGCAATATATTGGTGCTTACAATGAGAAGATTCGCAGGAATAGGAAGCCTCTAGTGACTGGCTTATCGAAATTACCGGACGGATTTTTAAAATCTGCAATATACGCCATCCAGGCGCAGGACTTTGCTCCCAGGAGGAATGAGGACGATAAAGTACAACTTCTATGTCAAAAGTCACGTAGAAATGAAGACCCGAAACCAGGCAAGCCGTCTGGGGGCATGTTGGTGAGCAGATTTAGGGAGCATATTGAACGCCTGGGAAATGAACGCATTGGGTTCCAGTTTCATTGTTTGAATCAGATATTCATCGGCTATTCTTCCCGTCTTCAGCAACTCTTCTTGGCCACAATAGATCTTTTCCGAGTGATAATAGAAGTACTGAGCAAGTTATGGAATTCTACCTGAACTCGATGACTTCCCCATTTTCTCGAATGTGAGTGGCTTTCTTATATCCTTATACGCGTGGTGCCGGGTCTGCGGATTGAAACCGCCATTCATAGATTCTGATCAATGAATTCTCTTTATGATGCCACTCGTGAGTCCAATCCATATTCCCGTTTCCAGATCCATGGCTCCTATAGCGATGCTAGTCTATGCCTTATCTGATAGAATCTATCAAAGCATGCATCCTTCCTAGGCTACCTTGTTACCAGCTCTTATTATGGTCACCATAAAGAGCCATGGGGATATTGGTGGGAAATGGAACCGCTGAATACCAAGGCAGTAGCAAAGGGCCACAACCAAATCATGTCGGCAGCCCGAGAGTCTCCATAATGTCCATAATTTCCAAATCCCTCCCACATATGACAACTTGCTCTGTTCGTCTAGCAGAACGGCTGCTTTTTCTCAGGTGTACCCTCGATGAAACAGGAGTAACAAGCCCCGCAGTAATCGTGTGTCCCTAGGTCACTGGCTTTACAGCAATTAATACAGCAGCCATCAACAATCAGTTGAGTATCTTGGGTGGACATGTCGACTTGTAATTCTGAAACATATGTGCTTAAATCAAGACAACAACTTGACAGGTGTGAGCGAAACTTCATATAAATAAGAATCGAGGTGGTACAGGAGGTGTAAGGAGGAGAACTAATGTATTAACGACGTGTCTTATGAAGGATACGACGACCGATGGACATCCCCGGGGCTGAGTATCGTTTCCTACACAAGTGCATTTTCAAACGCCGTGTTGGGTGAGAAATACGACATGGCTTGACTGCGCCGCATTTGCTCGATTGATCTGAGTGACTACTGTTGATGAGTCACCCGATAATGGGTACTGGGCTATGTCCCACCCGTTTCTTCGTTCTCCTCAGCCTGCTTCCGTCCTTAATGTAGCATTCGGCGATTGTTAAGACTTTGATTAATGACACTAATTTAGTTCTGTAGAGTATGCTATAATCATAAAGTATGCTCCAGAGACATTAAAATCATTATCTTCGAGCAAAACAGCTATATAGGGCACGAAATGTGTTAAAAGCGGCGGGTTGGAGAATGCGTCATGGCGCCTCTAAGTAAAGACGAGTTAATAGCTTCAGACCACGTCGACAGAAGCATCCACTGGTATTATTGTCATGAAAAAGTACGCATAAGCAGATCAACTTTGTTGACTCAAAATATGTTGAAAGCAACAGACATGACCCATCTCTTGCCAACGATTTTCATCCCTTCCAACATCAATCTTCTCATCCGTCACAATCTGAGCGATTTAACTGACTAACTCCTGACGTGGGTTTAAAACGGGAAGGCATGTATCACAGTGGCGAACTAACATATCGTTTAAGTCCTCACAAGCCAGCATGCATAGCTGTTTCTAGGACCTAGCATCTACGATCATCAAAGAGCACTGGGAATATATGGTTTGTCCGTTTGACTGGTGACTGAGTAGCTTTTCAACTAGATCATATAATGGGCAGACGCAGTAGTGAATGTATACGAGGAAAAAATCTCGTAGAATGACAATGAATCCAATCAGTCGCTGCAGATTCATTGGTCACGGTGTTGGTGACGTCTGGAAAAATAATGAGCCCACAGACAGAAACAGCCTGAGTAAAGAATTGGTTCTTGCACAGAGGATTTGTAGTACATGTCTAGCTTCCTATGTTGGCCCCTTTACGACGACCGCCCTGCCTGGACTTGGACAGTTAATTGGGGGTAATACGTTTATTATTGAAACAGTGTATGAATGAAATACCGAAGAAAATAGCTACGGGAATCTTTCCGGATCCTTAACGTACCGACATATTGTTTAAAAGGATGTAGTCAAGGAATTACATATGATCCTCGCAACTTCAAAGTGAGAGCTTTGACGACCAAGAACTAGTCACATGCCACGCGCCGGAAAAGCCATTAATCCTTGATTTAACACAAATTCCAAAGCCTATCTCACAACATGTTTCCAAGATATCACTCGTGCCGCCCCATCGATGGATAATCTATCTTCCATCATGCTAACTAAGGTATATCTCCAGTACGTGAATGGGGGATTACGAAGGATAAATCATATGATTTCGTATTCTCATGAATCATGACCTTTGCTATTTGATACTTGTAGCATAGCTACTTATCAACAACAAGGTGTGCCACAGTACCCGCAGGCTCGGCCTGGAATAACCCAAATCTCTTTTCCAGATTCGAGACATGTTGGGCACCTGATGCCTGGTATCTATATTATTCCGGCGATAAGATGTATATTCTAATGGAGGCAGTGAGATTGAAGGGTAGACCCACTTTGCAGACTGATGCCAAAGGCCTCATATAAGCCAGTAGAACTGTATCTAGCTGGAGAAACACAGAAGTACTGCTCATTTTGGTTACTGTGATATCACGTAAAGGTGAGGAGTAAAAGATAGAGAGATAAAAGTGTCCAAAATAAAAAGACATAGGTACAATAAGTAATGAACAATAAAAAGAAAGCGCCTTCAGAAGAGGGTGAAGGGGTTTATGTAGAGCTGTTATTTTATAATTCCTCCAGCAATATTCAAGGCTGTAGAATACTAGCTTCATGGAAACAAGAAGATATGCAACCTCGAGCAGACGTCATACTTTATGTATAAGACACATACAGCTATAATCAGATAAGCAGATGCAAAGCTCTGAAGTCATACATGATAGCCAGTAGTGGGTTAAACTTTTACTCAAGTATAACATCTAATACTGGGAGACTGTCGGGTTTTGCAGGCTAACGACTATCGCTGCATCTGGCCTGCAACTAGCTAGCTGTCACTGTTACCTGAAGCAAGAGACCTGCGTAGCCCAACGCTAGCCGCATATCGTTTCGGCAGAGGAGTGGGGGCAGGAGCGGGCAACATCCCGACACTGTATGCACCGCTGTCAGTGGATCATGAATCGGATACATCCTCGAAGAGGTTGGATTGGCCATATTTTCAGATCCATCTTGGCCTTGTCCTCCTTTTTGCTACCTTGTAAGTCTTTTACGGGGTCTTAAGATTAGCCATCCTACTGCTTATGCTTTCGTCTCATAACTATATGAGTCATAGGGTATAGTCGCAGTTACCAAAGATAGCTATGGTACATACAGTGGTCAGAGCTCAACCATGCGTTCCCGCGTATTTATTTTTTCAGCCGTACATGCCATGCACTTTGTTCTGTCTTAGAATCAACTAGGCCTAAAATCAAAAGGTCATCCGGCGTTTAATGCGCGCATCCTTTGTCCGTAACAAAATGCCACCTCAATCCGCGTTTACAAAGCATAATTACACAGGCATGACATGTTTTAGTGAATGCCCTACCCAATCAAAGCCAGCCATTAGACCCCGGAGGCATATCCGGCCCCTGATAATCTTTCCCGCTTGAAGCAAGCCTGGTGAACAACTCCACTCTCCCTTACCCTATCCCTTACTCTTACCTCCTTCCTCTGTTGCTCGAGTGGAATCCAAGTTCCGAAGGAGTAACCCTCGTCCATCCTTGGGTCCTGGTGTAATACTCCGCTCCTGTCATGGTGGTGGGCAATAATCGCTTTGATCGAGGCACTCTCCTCACATACAAGACAAGAGTATCCTTCGACTGTGGTTGCATTGCAATCAAGCATGTTCATGTGGAAACCAAAATGCTGGATTTCTGAGCCGTATTCAGTGATAATCTTATAGTCAAGGCCTGGGCTTGGCCAGACTATTAGCTCTGTGGTGGTTTGGCTTGTTCCTAGGCTCCTTAGCTTCAGGCCCTGTAGCACAACGGAACATTAGAAGCTCATCTAACACAAGAGGCATATAGGGTAAGAACGAACATCGTGGGTGCACATTAAGGGCATTTCGTTGGTAGGTATGTCGATCCAATACGGTGGTGGACCAGCCCAGGTGGAAGACTCGGCGGGAGAATTTCCGAAATAAACATTCCTCACACCAAATTAGTCAAACGCTACATATATAGCTCTTAAATTCTGTTTTTCATTTGCCTTGTAAACCAGCTGCCCTTTCTTGTCTGGTTGTTTGTTGGTTAGCCATTGGTGTAAGAAACACCTTCAGTTACTTGATATGCCACATAAATGTCTTTGTTCAGGTCGAGCGCATAACGAGTTCGTTGGGTAGGGTTTAGAGGTGAAATAATCGCTTGAAGGCCGATAGTTGCCAGTTATAACACGATATACTGGGCGATGATGTTGCATACTTCCTCTGGCAGTTTCTGGAGAATGTTCTGGCATAACTTCCTTGCAGCAATGTTGCTTATGCGCTTCGCTCTTAAGCAGTCGTCCCGATACGACGGGTTATAGTTGTAACGCAGCTGCGACTTCGAAGGCCGAGGAAAATGAAATGGGCTTGGTGGTATGACATCGTGTGTAGAAAGCACGAATTGGCTCTCCAGCGCGCATACAGCTGTACTCCCCACACATGTGGATCTTGATGCCACTGCCAAGATCGACTGCTTGTAAATGATGAAAGGGAAAAGAGGGTGTAGTGCTCGAGTTTGTACGAACTTAATGAGGCTTTATGTTAGAAGACGGTGAAATGTGATGATATTACCCAGAAGCTCTGAAGGGCTTACTAGCAATGATAATTTCATCCTCCTCAAACCTGAATCGACATAATGAGCACCGCACCTCCTCCATGCAGTACTCTTCGCGCCATTCAAGAAAGCCGGGTGGGCTCGGCTCACCCATGTTGTGTCTACAACCGTTGTTGAATCACAATGATGCAGCTGTTCAAATCTGCAGTGAGATGGTCAGGCAGCAACCAGGAGGGCATCTGTCTGGATTGAGACGCATCTCCTCAAGGTCGGTCGGCCGGTACCGGTTCCGGCACTAGGTAGCTACTTTGGTAGGTACCTTACCTAAATAGAGGCTCCACAAACATCTGGTCATACATCGGTACAGGAGGCGACTTCATGAACCACCCATTGATGACCACTTGTCATGTAGCTGCATGCGCGGGGCTATGCCGGTATGGGCCTTCGGTGTATCTGGGCTTTACCAGGTTCTGATTGGTCAATTCTCTAGCTAGCTTGCTTAGCACTCCAGTACCGGTACCTAGTCTGTACAGTACAGTAACCGGTGGAGTCGGCAACTCATATTATTGGTGCGCCGCTCAACACGCAGGGACCAGAAAGAAAGCCACACTGATTACTTACCGAATGGCGTAAGGTACCATCTCCCCTTGTAATGTACAGGGGCTTAGAAGAAAAAGAGGCTCCAGGTAACTACTTTAGATGTTTCTTTTCTTATCCACTACGGAGAATAGCTGCTACGGTGGCCAGGCCGTACATACCTGACTGCCACGGATCCCGAGGCAAAGATACCGCCGGCCCGCATCAGGGATACCCATTACTACAATGGGTATAGCTACGGCGGCATCATGAAGGCTTCATCAGTGCGGTGGCAGCGAGGGCCATGATCGAGCCCTTAGGTCCCTTGCAATAGCTGAGTGGGTACCTTGCTTGATTCGGCCATCGTCGTTTTCTATTTTGACTTCCGAGGCCTCGTCATTTAAGCCTGTGGAGTCTCGTTCCTATTCTCGTTAGAATGCAATGCTTATGCCATGTCAGAAATGTCAGAAAATGACATTTCATCTTCGCAATCATTCTCCTCGGGAGTCAGAAGTGAGTGGTGATTCCAATGCAGCCTGCGTACCACTCGATGCAACTTGGTGCTCGTCAAGCGCTTCCTCATGCACTCGAGCTGGAAACCGTTCATCAAATCCGGCGAAGATAATTGGACCGCAGTAGCGGATCCTGCCGATCGCAAGCGAATCCAGAACAGGCCTCGCAACGAGCAAGGCGTATGCACGGAAACACCCTCAAGCCCCGCCAGAATTACCTTGCTAATTATGAATCACAGGCTTGCGCCTTGCGGTCAAACAGGACCAAGCCCAGGTGCAGGGCGAAAGTAGCACTGCCGATACGGGCACCATCTCAAGAGGGCTTGCTGTTCCAGACGGCCATCGTGAGCAGCCATCCCTCGAGGTGTTAGATCTGGCTGCGGCAGGAACAGTTGATACGAATGCAGTCGGCTCGCAGTTCTCATTCCCGGGACCTACGGTGGACACCCACTTTCTCGTGTTGACTGACATGACTGCTTATGGGGCTCTGGCCGCCATTGCACAGGTCCTTGACCTTAATTGCCTTCTCAGGCCCGGCTTTCACATCCAGGCATCGGTAGATAAACTGCCTTCACCTATAGCACCGACGCAGCTGCAAGACTGTGTCGCGCACCGACCATACGTGGACATGCTGCCTTGGCCTTCTTTAAGGGACCGGCTCCTTAGATCCATCACCGCCATCAACGAAGACGAGTTCATGACAGACATGCTCAATGGAAGCTTCAAGGTTTGGGGCTCAGTCCCTTGGGATCCTATGGGATGGGAGGTCGGAGAAGATTTCGCAACAAGATGGTGGTTCCTGATTGATGATGGCATCATCCGAACAACCAACTTCTGGAGAGCCCAGCGGGAGAGAAGCCTTTACGAGTATCCTTTTTGCGGCAAAATATCGCAGAATGCGATTAGTTCTTCCATGGGACTCGTCCTCTGTTATTTTCTGCCGCGTTTAACCAAATGGGGTTGGTGGGAATGCATTCTGACCAAGGTCACTATATTCTGACAGATTCAGTGCCCCTAGGCGTAAGATAGTTGACAGACCATGGGCCAGCCTTCAAATCTACAAGATAAAGACATGCGCGTATTTATATCAATACTGCGCCCGCTTCAGACAAGAGACACTAATTTATCATACCCATTTCTTAGCTCTATTCTCGCTTCGTCTGCCTCATAATCCAACGGATTTCTTTTACCCTCTCCTCAGACACAATCATGAGAGCTACACTCGCTCAGCTATTTCCACAATCACCCACCTTCACGGGAGACAGTCTGCCTTCGCTAGAAGGAAAAGTCTTTTAGTAACGGGTGGAACAAATGGAGTCGGCTTGGAGCTTGTCAAGTTGCTTTATGCTAAAGGAGGGACGATTTATATCCCTTGCCGGTCGCCCACCAAGGCATCCCAGAGTATCAAAACGTTGGAAAGAATCTACCCAGATAGTGTCGGTGTTCTGAGGTCCCTCCATCTCGATTTGAATGATTTGGCTTCTGTGGCATCCTGTGCCTCCGCCTTTCTGGCACAAGAATGTCGACTCGATGTCTTATGGAACAATGCAGGTGTCAGCTACGCGCCGCATGATGAGCTCACCGTTCAGGAATACGAGCCACACATAGGAATCAACTGCTTAGGACCCTTCCTCTTGACAAAGCTACTACTGCCTGTCCTTAGAAAGACAGCGAATATCGCGCCTCCAGCCTCCACGCGAGTCGTCTTCATTGGTTCCGGCATGGTAGACATGGCGGCACCCCTGGAGGTATACCTCTGGCTGAGCTGACTCCTGGCAAACAATCCAAGAACCTGGCGCGCAACTACGCCATCTCAAAGACTGGAAACTGGTTCCTCGCGTCCGAATTTGACCGCCGTGCCCGTATTGATGGGATTTTGTTCCTTGCGCAAAATCCAGGCAATTTGGTGACGAACATATGGGATCGTGTGCCGTGGCTGATAAAAGCCTCTTCCTGGATTCTCTTGCACCCACCCGAGAGAGGTGCGTATGCAGAACTTTGGGCTGGGCTCAGCTCGGACATAAAAATGGAAGACGGCGGTCGGTATGGCATCCCATGGGGAACATGGCACCCTTGCCCTCGGTCGGATATTCTTAAGAGCTTAAAACCAAAGGAAGAGGGAGGGACCGGTCTGGCGGCGGATTTCTGGGATTGGTGTGACGAGCAGACAAAGAGTTTCGTATGAGAAATTGACCTCTGGATATATCCCGAGCCGATAGGAAGAAGAGAGAGCGCCTCAGTTTAATAACAATATTTAGACATCGCAACACATGGCATCTTATTGGTTCAACTCGGTGATTCTTGAGGGCCACAGCGAGGAGAGAAATATCCAGGGACACTTCTGTTGGGGATTTAGGCAAGATAGATGATCTGTTTGCAAAATTAGCTATAGCTAAGATACCTGTACTAACAACCGCGGTTACAAACATATAACTCCTAGCTTTTTGTGTTTTTATATGGTAATGCACAAATGGGGTATCAAGGGAATCGAAGCAATAGTCGTTTTTGAATCTTGGATTCTTATTTAATGGAGTATTGCCTATAGTTCTGATGCACTTCTTCCAGGCCACAGTCCCCGTCTAGCCGAAAACTTGTCAAACTGTGAGACCTGCTTCTTGTCATAGGGGCAATATAGCCGCACATGCCAGTTTTATCTGGTTTTGCCTATTCAGAACGGATTGGACATGCCACATGATATGCCTGTCCCAAGGAGGATAACAAGCCCAGCCCCTTCCAGCAGAATCAGTTATATCAACGGAGTACAAGGGTGTCAAAATCACATTCCTCTAGCATGATGACGTCGAGTGGCAGCTGTCAGACGGAAACAGCAACGACCAGCCTTTCAAGCAGCCTACAGACTCTTTGAGCCCCGCCGACAGCGATGAAACCGTCTTTTCAAGCTCACTCAGCCCTCAGTGCTAGGGAAGGTTTTGGATTAATACGATATTATAAGCAAGACTAATTCCAAGATTAACATAATATATAAGAAGCTAAGCATAGACTTTACCTACCCTCCCTCTTCTACACCCTCTCGGTTAATTTCCCTTCATAGAAGATCCCACCGGCATTATCTATATACTAGACCCTTTCAAAGGTGACTTTAACAGCATACAATATAATATCAGAAGCTGGTATAAGAAATCCGCCATCGTAGCTGACTCGCTCCAAAGCCAGGTTATATAAGCATCCATACTGCCTACTGTTGAGCCCCTATAAGTCCGCCCCGACTCATTGACCATCCCTTACCTAGCCCCCGCCACCGCCCTCCTAGCCGAGGACATCCGCCTTAGGGCAGCCAATAGCAGCTCCAACCTTATCGCACGGGTGTTCTACACTATGCCCCTCGAAAAAAGCTGGTCATGGACACAGACTAGGACTTCACCTATAAGGCCATGCTCTACCATATAGACATTGACTATCGCCAGGATATTATACATACGGATTGCCCCACGGTAGGTACGGGCACCCAACGACCTCCGTCACGAGATGGGCGCCAGTCTTGAGTCTTCATGCATACCTAGCTCAAGGATAAGTACGCACACGCCGTCATGGCGCTGTAGTTCGCCAACCTATTTAATCCCTAGCTCACCGACTGTATTAGAATATTGGACGATAAGCAAATAAAAAGAATTAAGTACAGGTGGATGGGAAAAGGCAAAAGCTGTCGCCTAATAGCCCTCAAAACTATCATCACCACAGGCGACAACGAGGCCATTCAGTGACAACCAACGAAAACTACTCTAAATCTGTAAGCAACTGGCCGTGTGGCTCGTTGTTGCCGTGTGACCGTCGCTGTAGAAACACGGGAGAACGGCCCATACGGGCCGCTAACAGGCCTTTCGGAACAGGATTTTCATGCTGTGAAGAGGTGGAAGTAGAGGCAGTCGAGGGTTTCGCTTATTCAGGAACTGAAGTCTCTGTTGTTTAAGTGTAATCTCTAATGCCAGGCAATGCGACGCAGGCTCAATTAAGTAGCCCTTTCCCACTATCCAAAGCTGAGATTGACGATTGTGTATCAGGATGATCTAATCCAAGTTTCAGTTCGCGGGTTTGGATGCACGTTTCTATCAGATCGATGGCTTCGCGTGTCTTTCCTATAGCATGGTAAGTGTAGACCAGATTATTCGTACTTGTCAGAGTATCGGGGTGATCTGCTCCAAGCTTCCTCTTGTGAGTCTCCATGAACTGCACTTCAAGCTTCTCGGCTTCGTCGCGTTGTCTTTGCTACTGTATGTTGCTGCAATATTAACCAAGCTCGTCAGGGTAGAGGGATGGTCTACTCCAAGCTTTATCTTGCGGGCTTCCATCACTTGAAATCCAAGCTTCTCTGCCCCTCTTATCGGCCTTGCTTCAAGAATATTACTGCGAGATTGGCCATGCTCGTCAATGTGGATGGATCATTTCCGCCAAAGAGCTCCCTTCGAATTCGTACCGCTTTTATATTAGGCTCCTCTGCATCACCCTGTCTGCCTTCAAAATCGAAGTACGCTGCTATACGATATAGAAGAGATGCCTTCACCCTTCCCTCATCCTTTGAAGCATGTTCGCTAGATTCAACTATAGCATTTGGATACGATTGGTAAGTAATATATAAAAGTAATATATATTATTAACGTCTTATAACAATCCAAGGGGTAAACGTGTGAGACCACCATAAATGCTTCCTTTCTACATCAACTGACTGTCCCATTACTGGTAAGCCACTTACACGTCATGAACTGAACAAGCCGGTGCATATCGTAACCTCCGTTATTAGCTTCGGTTACGAATGAGAGGCCCTTCAATACTCCTAATGCATCTACGAGCTTCAGATGTCCTAGTGAGCCTGCACTTTCCTTCTGTTCCCAGTAATGGCACAGAAATTCTGCCGGGATGTCTTGACGATCCAGTAAGCTCGTAAAGAGAGTCGCTCGCTAGCTGGCACACGCAGCTGCTCGATCTGATGGATTAAAATCATCAACATTTGTGCGACAGCCATACCTGACACCAAATCATTTCTGCTCGCCTAGCAAGGTTTGCTGTCTCCAGTTCGGTCGGGCATCATCTCGGATTTGGCGCGGGCGTTGCTGATCATTGCCGGCAATTGTCGCCGCCGGGCATTGATGAACCAATTAGAGATTTGATCTAGTGGCTGTCAGTTTCGTGAATCTTCTCCCGTTGCTCTCCATTTCGATGGCTGTGACTTACTCATCTGGAGGCCTGTGTGCCGCATCAAGTCTTGCTTTTCGTCTTCTGTTGGGTAGGGATGTTGGAGGTGGGCGACAAACCAAGTCCATAGTTTGTCTACTGTCTCCTTCGGCAAGTTACCCCGGCGCTTCCTCTGCTTGTCGTTATTGCCAACCTCGTCATATTGCCCCACTTCTTGATACTGTATGGGATAGTCCCCTGTTGTAAACGGGCTTTGTTCATACGGAAGAATGGGTCCGGTAGAGAGCGACTGATAGTGGCTTGAGTGGTGCTGCTGATATGGATAACTGATGATCCGGTTCTCATCTGGGGGTCCATGAAGCCAGTAAGCCCGGAAGGTGGTGCTATCCGGGGACTGTCTCCTTCTTTCAGGTTGTAATTCCGACTTCTTGGTGGAGACGGAAGACCAGCTGTTGGTGACCGGGCATCCGTCATTTCCCTGGCACTCAAAGTTACCGTGGTTGCCGCCCCGCTTGGCCTTATGAAGGGACTTCTCCGAGAGGCGATCGTCCGTATATCCACAGGTGCCGGTTGCGGCAAATAGCTCGGTGAATTCAACCTTGAAGCAGTCGGCTCTTGGGTTTCATACATCCAAGGTACCTGCCTCGGTCTCGCAGGCTCATCTTCCTTGTCATATGATACTCTTCTTCTTTTAATCGCTGTTGGTGAGTGGACGTACTCCGAGGTCGTTAACGATGGCTGTGCAAAAATTCTCAAACGCTTCGCTACCGATGCGTGATTAGACGGTTTTGGCTGAGCAGTCTCTATTTCGATAATCAACTATAGCTTATTAGCATTTCGCAACTACTATCACTTGGTTGAGTCCTCCCTCATACCTGGCGAATCGAAGGAAGAGTAATGGATGCACCACCAGACGGCGCGGGAAAGTAATTCATGGAACGTGATCCATCCCAGGAAACATTGCCCTGATGGACCGGGCGACGTGAAGGAGGAACCATGACAAGTAAAGACATGTTGAAAGACAGTAGTTTAGGATGTCCCGAAACCGTTTCTGACTGAATTCGTGATGGCCTAAATCCCATTCCGGGACCAGCACGTCAAAAGAAGTTCAACCCTTGCAGGCGATCAAACGCTGCCTGAGGATCTTACAAGTGCCTAGGATCGAAGGGGACGATCAACGAACAGTAGGCCGACCTGTAATGACCAAGCCTTGAGGCTCTGATCAGAGAGTACGAACAAGCGTGGATGATTGACTTTAAATTAAGCCAAGAGGCAGCCCAATGATAAACAAAGAGTAGCCACAATAAGTAATGGCAGGATGAAAATCAGCAGGGAGCAAGGTCTGCTGCCGGCTGTTGTACGATGGCCATGGGAAATACGGTACTGGATCTATGGACCAAAATATCGATGTCCCCCTTTGCCAAGAGCAGCAAGGCAGCCAAGTAAAGTACAATTGGAAGAATGAAAGCCGTACCAGCCGTGGGTGGGTACGGGAGTCCAAAGCAGCGCAGAGCGGAGACGGGTTTGATAGAAGCGAGGCTAAGCCATCATGACTAGGCATGCGAAGCATGCACCGGCGATTAGGGAGCGAAAAAATGACGAGAGGACGACATGGAGACGGGGACTGCTAAACCACCATTTCCAGTAGTTTCTGGCAGGTATCTGGGTGGTGCCAAAATAATGATCATAGGTACCGTATGTCCAAACAGGGATAGGGGTCTTAACGAACGGACCATGAACCCACGCAGTTCGGGAAGCTAAGTGGAAGCTGGGAAAAGATATGACCGAGCAGCTAGCAGCGCCTGGTAGGAAGCCAAGGGAATAGTGATCCACAAAGAGTGAACGGGTCTCCCCAACCGGAAGGGGCGTTTGTATTGGGATTGTGCAGGCTGAATGTGAGGAAAGGGGCGTCTTTTGTCGGATTTACCGCCCAAGAAGAGGAATTTTGAAGATCTTGAGCGACAGTCAGTCCTTGATCGCTAATGCCATTAATTTTGGAAACTATGCGGAATCTTCTACTTGTGATCTGTCAGACTAACTAATTTAGGGATTTCATGCCAATATTATAGAAGATGGAGGATACTGCTGAAGCTGCGATAGAGGAGGCGGTAAAGGAGGTCAATAATACGCAGTATATCAGACGCATACCGAGTGCACTCCATCCCACCCGACTTGGCATTTTCTTAGAACATTAGCACCTATCTCCATCATCTGTAGCCAAGATGAAGTTCACTTGCCTGCGGATCACACATCCAGTTTGTGTCTTTTCTGTGTCATGGCGTGCCGTAGCTTTTTCATGTTCATTCTTCACGCGTCACCACATTTCGCAATGCTGAAAGACTGGCTAACATGTTCGTAGTTTCTTTAAGGGCACAATTGCTCATCAGAGTGACCAATTAATCTTCTGGTCGACAGGGTAGGTGGTTTTAGGTTGATACAGGGGCCTCACGAGGTCGATTTTCAATGTGGAGCAAATATGGGGCAAATGCGAGATGAGGCGGACGTCTTCAGTCAAACACAGTTCATTTCTCAGGTCGAAGGGTGGCACGAACTGTTCCACGTTAAGATGTATGCCAACAATTCTTGCCTAGCTTGGCGAACGTTGCATTTGCCGCAACTTACCACGATGGCTATCTCCTTGAGCGCCTTAAGATGCCAAAGATGTGGCAACCCCACAACGCCTTAGTCATCGTGTTAGACATAAAGCAACATCCTAAAACGATAAAGTGTTGATTGTTATCATGTAGTTGTATGTAACGATAGCAATGTGGGTACATCTATTATTGGCCCAGTTTAATGTGTTTCCAATATCACTAGGTGTTACCCGATGTTGATTGGTCACTTCCTTTTTCGTGACATTTCCGGCACCTGAAGGCGCTCAAGGAGATTGCATAGCTTGCTCCTCAACGAAGGATCCATACCCCTCTCTCCAGAGAACTGGGTCACGTGCAGGGCCAATCCCTGTACATCTTGTTGAAAGTAAGACGAATCGTCTTGCATGACACAAACCTCGGATCCATCCTAACTGTCCTCCGAATCAGCCTTGAAGTATTCTCATCATGACTTCAGTTACTATCGCGTTCCCCAAAAGAACGCAGGAGAAGGAGACCAGTCTGTTGATGCACTATCTTGATGTGGTCTTCCCCACCCAATTCCCAATGCACGAGAAACATTACGAAGGCAGGAGAGAATGGCTCTTGACCATCCTCACCTCTTCGCGGAGTGTGTATTATGCAACCTTGAGCCTCAGCCTACTACATAAGGAGTCGCACCTGGACGATCTCAA
Organism: Albifimbria verrucaria; assembly: GCA_020081605.1. Taxonomy (NCBI): domain Eukaryota; kingdom Fungi; phylum Ascomycota; class Sordariomycetes; order Hypocreales; family Stachybotryaceae; genus Albifimbria; species Albifimbria verrucaria. The sequence continues at coordinate 130,504 of JAHREC010000014.1, forward strand.
GAGTATATGGCAGAGTGAGCGCAGGCGATATTACATCCTTGCCCTCCAAGAGTCCCAGAAGCTGCTGGGTCAATTGGATTTGGTGTCAGGCATTGCTAAGCTAAAGGGCAACATTCACGCTCTAGCGAGCGCAGTTCAGCTCATCAGCATCGAGGTAAACAATTTCTGGAACTTCCATTTCCCGCTGCTTCTCCTTTCCTTGATGGGCGCTTGGGCGATCCTTGAAACTAATCGGGAACGCTTTAAACCATCCAGTCATCAAGTCTTGATTCGGGAGACTGGCAAGTTCACCTGCTCGCCGGAAAGGCTTTCATCCCAGCGTTGGTCCACGGCTGGTCCCTCATCCCTAAATCAAGGCGCTTCATATCATCGGTATGGAGCATACTAGATGCAACGCAGTTCAGCGCCGTACATAATGAAGATTCGTTGTCTTTTGAGTATGTGGGTGCCCTGCAATTTCTTACAAACATCTTGTTAATGTACGGAATATTTTCCTGTATCTCCTTGGGTCCGGCAAGGGCTACGTATGCCGAGTATCGGTACTTGCTGGACCAGGAGAGCATGATCCAGATGGACCAAGTTATAGGGTGCAAGAATTGGGTCTTGTCGGCCATCTTAGAAGTCGGGGAACTGGATAAGTGGAAAAGAGAAGAGATGAAATATCGCCGGCTGAGCCTGAAAGATCTGAGGAACCGCTCTATGGCTATAGAAGGCCAGATAGAAACCGGGCTGCGGGAGACATCAATGAGCGCATTGGTGGACACTATCACCAAAATATATGCAACTTCCACCTTAACTTACATGCATACAGTTGTGTCCGGTCTAAACCCAAACCTGCGGGAAGTCCAGGACACTGTGTCTACCACAATTGCACTATTGAAACAGCTCTCAAGTGTACAGGTAGCCAGGAGTTTTGTGTGGTCTTTGGTTATCACTGGTTGCATGGCTTCACGGAGCCAAGAAGATTACTTCAGAGGCCTGATCGCTGTGGCAGGGACTTCAATACAGGGCCTCCGTAGCTGTTGGAGCTTACCCTCGATTTGGGGCCGTGCATGGAAAATGAGGGACATGATAACCACAACCTCTCATCTGGTCTGGGAGGACATCATCAACGGCCAAGGCCCTGCGGCTCTACTCGCTTAGGACTAGCAAAGAAGTATGTTTGATACGGTACTAGTAACTTTTCTAATATAACTATTCCATTAATCAAGGGCATACTATATACGCGGAAAGCTACAGGCGGCTCGGGAGGTGTATCACATGAGTGGCACTAGCCCTACATAGAGCTAAGGCCTTCTTCCTAGTTTCATAAGGGGATTTCGCAAATCTATTGGGAAAAAACGGTATACTACCAAGTTGACACTGGAATTGGTGCTTTCAGCATTAGAAAACCTTCCAAACATGAGAATTGGTGATAGTTTAAATTCACATATACAAACTTGCTATAAACGCCGGAGCCGGCAGTACAGCACAACACTTAGTCATCTTGAACGTCCTGTCAGAAACCATTGAAATCAGTTCGGATGATGTTACGAAATTCCTCAGTGCGGACCAGCGCTGTGGCGCATTGTGGCTAGTACCGTGCGCTCAGCGCGGAGGATATGTGCACCAACGACCCATCGACTAGTCTAAACATCAAAGGCCAAGAATAGATCCTGCTGTAGAGGCAGACGTAGTTACGTAAGGCTGTTCCGTAGGTGAACTTAGGACTCGTTCTTCCGTTCATCTTATTCTCCCTTTTGTGACCAAGCCAGAAATCTCCTTGCTGTGTTATTCACCAGTTCACAATCACCCGGAGACTAAATCGTACGAAGCGAACTCAGCTTGGTGCTATACTCCAATGTAACTTCCCAACTAGTCAGATAGCTAGAATTATCGGCTGTAGCGAATGGACCGTCCAACCGACGACTCCTGCCTCTGGATACTGTCCATGATAAGCGAGGGTACGTTAGAACCAACTTCGTAGTTTCAGCTATCTATCTCGTTATGGTTGATGGCTATACGTCAGTAGAGCTGGTTGTTTATTTGGAGCCACGATAGGGCCGCTTTTACACGCGACTTGCGGACCGGAAACAGATTCCCGACATCTGCAGCGCTAGGCTTGCTCGGACCGCTCCACGACACATGAATGTTCTCCATAGTCTCCAGAAGGGGTAAGGGAGAAGTGTGGGCTTCCGGTAGCTACGACCCGACGGTGTCTTATTATCAACAGTAAACTTTGCAATGTACCCAAATGGAGTATGGAGAGCAATCAGCCCATCCTCAACGGGAGAGAGGACGTCGAGCTCCTCGGGATGCTGATGCTCGCACCCAACATCCATTCACCAAACAGGCCGTTGGCAGTTTTCCTTTTCCCAGACTAGTGCCGCATACCCGGCATATATCGGCCGCAGCATCATCGTCTGACGCGAAGTACTGCTCGCATTCCTGGAGCACTTTCATGGTCTGCAACAAGGGTGGTGTCAGGTGTTTCCCATCGAGTTCCAATAAGCTTAGAGGGCGAATACTTTCAATATTGGTCTTTATACACTAGGATTTGTGTGGTGCTGGATCCGCGCAGTCAAGGAGATACAAAAAAAAAAAAAAAAAAACCCTTGGGAACTAGTCTATAGTGAGCAACCTGGTGATTGTAATAGAAATCTCCCACTTCTCGCACTACTCTGAACAGTCGAGGTCCTGGAGTAGTAGCTAGGACCAAGTACGTAGATATAGAATGACCCCTTGAATCACTGTATCTTATCCTCAGTTGCTGAAATGCATTCATGGTCAACGTAAACATGTCACCCCATGACACACTCTCTCCGTTGTCACTCCAACGTGGCTAGTAGGCTGGTGACTCGGCTTTTGCCATAAGACAACCCAAAACTCCTCAAGCTGATAAACTCAGCCAAGGCAGAGGGCGAACCAGCGACAATATACCGGTTGCAAATATCTTGCATATGCTCGATTTGTCCGCTGCGCGGTCTCTGGGTTATGCCTATGGTTGGGTACGAAAAGACCGGCAGTGTGTATTCCAGGAAGATCAACCGCTGGCAGTATATCAACGGGGACAAGGAAGGGGAATATTGTCGAGCAAGCTTACATTGCCGACAATCGAGAGAAAAGCCGAGGATGCCACTGAAATAGACCAATAATGTAGACTCGGGCTGGCCGTCGAGGAATGGCTGAGTGCACACCGAGAGATTAGGCTTGAATAGTAATTCTAGAAACTCGGACTCAGCTGTATTCCTTATTGGGCCTTGGTAGATGTTTTCATCGCACGACGCATCTTCGTGGTCTTCTCGTTCCTTAATGACCTCATCTGTCCAGTTCTCGCTTTCATCTTCAGCTCTTCAACCACTTCATCAGAGTCGTACTCGTCCCAGCCTAAAGGTTCTCCATCTTCCAGGTTATCATAGTCATCCACGAGCCCGCAGTGGTCCGAGGATTTGACCGGGTAGCGTGCATCAAAAGTCTTCGGCCATCTTCCTGCGTGCCTGTCGAGACCAGACCAGACTCTGTGCTCCCAGACGTTCTTAAGCAAGCGCATATACTCGGGATAGAGACTGACCTTGACCTGCTCCCTCGTTGATGGTGACATCAAGTATGTCCGAAATATAAAGGCAATAAACTGTTTCCAAATAGATCGATAGCGATAGCTCGCGCCTGGTTCTGCCATCACAGAAAACCCTCTTGGTTAGAACGTGTTACTCTTCAAGGTAAGCAGCCAATAATAAACAAGTCTACTGCTATGCAGAACAGTATTCTTGCATCGATCGAGCACCGAGTCAGCCGCTCCTAAGATACAGCCAAGCTTCTGCTCGTCTTGGTAGCAGCTGGTCATGTCGGTATCTCCATTCTGCAGTCCCTGGCCGAGGACTAAGTCTTTCTGTACGACTGTGCCGGATACACGAACCGGCAGTTGTATCATCATTCGCAAGATATCCCGCCGAGTGTTCTTGAACATTTTGAGCCATTGAGTACGCTCCAGCCATGGACTGGTAGCTGCGTGAGTTTCCTCTCCCAGTGCCTTAGCGTAGCACCGTGGCTGATCTTGAGCCTCCTTGTACTTTTCGTGGCGTTCAATGACTGCTTGTACGTGTGACTGTGTTTCCGGATCAAGCTTGCAAGGGGTGCCTTTGACGGCCTCTGCCTCGCTCCTCTTGCTTTTGCAAGGTGCCGTCCACCGATCAACCTCGAACCAACCGCTTGCTGCGCGTGAGAAAAATAACCGCTGGCACGGTACGTTTTCCTCCAAAGTTGCTCTGGGCGTACGCTTGCCTCGCCTTCCGCCGATTCTTGTAGATTGAGTCTCGGCCGCCCACGCCCACGGATATTCTGTCGTTGGCGTTTAACACGCCAGTGCTGAATCATCTTAGCCTTGCTCTTGATGATATACGGACATTTCAGACATTTGATCCTGTCCGTTCGTGGAGCGGCCAAGTGTGGAAGGTGAACTCTAAGAGATCTGCGGTTCGGACGAATATCTGGTAGCTGCTGACCGGTGTTCGCAATAGCTCTCCTCTTCCCTAGCGGTATGTCTCGATGTCGAGAGAGGTGATTAAGCACTTCTTCCGACACACAAGCGAAGCCACATACTTTGCAGATGACAACCCGGTGCCGCTCGTTGTAGACGAGAGGCTCCATCGTCAATGGGGCTCCTCCTGCAGCCGATTAGCCAGCTACATGAGCCGCCTTCCGCCTCGCATCCTCTGTACCCTTTTCCCTTTACACGATACGACATCCCGGTAACGCGAACCGCGTTTTATACAATAATTGATCAGTTCCGATAACAGATAAAATGAACTCACTCTACCCCTGCTTGAAAATTAAACTCTAACCTCCTGGGTTTGCAGGGCAGAAAAAGAACTCTACTCGAGTTCAATTTGTTATTGTGCAGTAGTGTCCTATACTTCGACTCATAGTCGGGTATTAATGCAGTAATTAGGTATCAGTACAGCATAAGGCAACCTAGGCCAGCATTTAAGCTGTTCCGAAGAATACCACCTTGTCTTGCTCTTAGTATTATTTCTCTCTAGAAACACTCAGTGTCACTCGCTACTTTGCTCCTTTTTAGCGCCGAGAATATCATCTACCACCCCTCATGGATTTTCCACCTACAGAATACCAAAAACGGCCACGGGAGTATGGGAAATGGCGTTGCGGGGCTTGCCTGTTTGAGTTATCAGATGATATTGACACCCTTATCAATATTGACGTCGCACTTGATGAAACATTTGCTCCGAATTGTGTTGATAATCGCGACTACTGGGTTAACAAGTGGGCATTTCACAGCTCCGTGGAACGTGGCTGTAAAATATGTCAATCGCTCGTGTCGATAATTAATCTCTCTCGGGATCGCATCACACCACCACAGCTAACATGGCGCCGCGGCATACTGCTTACGCCCGATGACAGTAAATATCAAATATTTCTCACTTCCGATCAAGACCTGACGGCGGAGGAGCTAGCGAAATTCCATCCATATCTCAGTATAAATAGCTCTCCGTCCGGGAACACGGGAAGCAGCCTGGCATTCGAGCGTGCGGCATCATGGCTGGGGCAGTGCCTCAAGCAACATGAAGTATGTGCGCAACGGTCTACCAATATAGAAGCCATGCCTCAGCGCATAATATTTATCGACGACTACGCCACCTGCTCAGCCCGCCTCATCGATGACACAACTCAGATGACGCCTCAGCCGTATCTCTGCCTAAGTCATCGCTGGACGTTACGAACTAGAGCATCTAGTCTGACGCGAGATCGCGTAAAATCATTTCGGGAGGCAATACCAAAAGGATTCTTGTACCCACTCTTCGTTAATGTGTTTGAAGTAACACAGCGGCTAGGTTATCAATACATATGGATTGATTCCCTATGCATTTGTCAGGACGACCTCGATGATTGGCATAAACAATCCTCTCATATGGCTGCAATTTACGAAAATGCTAATATTACAATCTCTGCCGTGAGCGCTGACCTTCAGAATGGAAAAATATTTTCCCAGGGTTCACCAAAGAGTCATAAGCTTTGTGCCTATAACGGTAGAGACATCTTCATTCGACGCGTCGATAATGTGCACCCATTTAAGCTTGATTATAACCCTTTCAGTGGGACCTATTTATCCAGTATTAATTCTGAATACTCACCTCTTCTCCGGCGAGGATGGGTCTACCAAGAATGGCTTCTATCGAGACGAGTTTTGTACTTCACACCCAATGAACTGATTCTTGAGTGCAGACAATCACTACGTTGTGAATGTGGGAGTGAGGAGGAAGCATGGCACGAGTCAAGGCTCGATGCCCAACAGTATCCAAGATGAACTGGTTGGACATCTGCCATCATCACAGCCGTACAGGGCTTTCGTATCCGAGCGATAGATTGCCGGCCTTGTCAGGAATTGCGAGACGGTTTGGAGAAGCACGTGGCTGGACATACCTTGCCGGCCTATGGCGTGAAGATACAGACTTCGTCCGATTGCTCATGTGGTCCGCAGAAAGACCAGCAGCCCGCCCTACTGTCACTAATCGCTTGCCGTCTTGGTCTTGGGCCTCGATCAACTCGCCAGTTACCGCAGTTCCCATGCCGTTTGGCCAGGAGGAAGCCATTGCATGTCAAATTATCGATCATGACGTTCTGCCTGGACCCAACCCCTATGGAGTCCCCAAGTTTGCTAAGCTGGTGGTGCAAGGGCCTTGCATCACGGCTACACTCGAATACACCCCGCCGCGATCTGGTGCATTGGACAAAGGGGCATTTTACTTGTTCTTACAGCTAGCAGAATTAATCGCCTGGGTAAATCCGGACTACTCCTTCGAGATGCCCGGAGTGGATCATGTGGCCTCGGGTAAGCGGGTTTTGCTATTGATATGCTCGTTCAGCGCGAACATGATCAGAGGAATTGTTTTAAAATCAGTTGGTACAACTGGAAAGATTTTCGAACGTATCGGTTTCGCAACCTGTTCCTTCAGTGAAAGCCCCCAACGTATGCCTGAAAGACTTCAAAGCCACTGGACAATACGAGAATTCACCTTGATTTGAATGCCTCGAGGAACGAAGGGACGAAAGAACTTTGAGTTAACGTTCTCATAGTCTGAATTGAAGTTAATCCAACTATAAATAAATCATTTAGTAAGACCTCAGGTGAAGTTTTAAAGATTAGCCCATACTGTAATGATTAAATCCTGGCTGCTAGAAGGATAGGCCCACCATCGTTGCCTATCCCATATAAACGAAAGTCTATTTAATGGCGGCAACTATACTCAACCTACCTGTTATCTGCCTGGATACTGATGCTCTCGCTTTTTTTGGTGGCCTTCAAGGCCTCACCGTCCCTATGGACGGCCAGAACACCTTGCTTGACCTTGAAGTACTCGTCCTGCAGTAGGTGGATATATCTTGAGGTTCATAAGACAATCTGTTGAATACAGGGAGGATTAACCCTGGGAGTCCGTAAAAATCACTTATACTGGAGATATCATAGCCATGTGAGAGCTGCAGATATTTCTAGTCTTGTTGTAATGTTCCATCCTAGAGGAGACGAGTTGGTAACGACTTGTTTGCCTTCGGAGTATAAGTAGGAGCTGGCTGGCCAGGAAACGGAAGTTTCAGAGAATTTGTCATATAAGAAGATAAAGAACTCTTTACTGTTTGGTTACTTGATTCATTCATACTCATACGTCTTACTTCAACCAGTACAAATGGCTATCAAGACTAACAGTTGCGCATTTCCCTTGTCAAACACCAATGTGGTCCGCTCCCACAATTCATCTGTCCCATGATATGCAACTCATACATGTATTTCTTTTCTAGGGAGGATATTCACCTAGGCAGGGTAACGAAGGCATCACTCACTGAGCCAGCTTCTTATACTTGTTTCTTTGAACATGCCATAGTTTCAGATGTTCATGACCCTATTCAATGCCAAGATCACAGTGAAATGCCGACTGCGTGGCTTGAACTTGATGAAAGGCTCGGCTACGGGGCAAGAGTCAAGCTTCGCATAAAGTCTCTGTATAAGAGCGGGTTAGGTTAATCTAAAAACATCATCTGTTTTAGGGCTGCATCTTGAAACATTCTACATGTCTATCTTTAGTCCCAACATGCGACCTCCGCCCGCGGTGGTGCAGCCGGGTCGTGAAGATGGCGCAAGTTGCCGTTTCACAAAGGGTTATCTCCCAGAGCGCCCGAAGCTGCAGCACAGAAAGTGCCTCATTTCTCCGAAATAGGAGTTTTGCGATCGCAGCAAAGAGCTGTTCTACCGGTTGTTCATATGTTGTAATTTGCAAGAGTTTGGAAGATTCGTCCACCATACCAAGGAAGCCGTATATGTTGTCATGAGGAACTGTTGTTGTGAAATCGCGAAGACGTACCAAGGCTTCTATAAGGGACAGCCTATTACCCTCTTGGCAAGTTCGTCTTGTTTGTGCAATCTCAGAGAGATTGACCAGGTGCCTGAGGGAAGGTGATAGCTATCTGCACTCAGACCATCAAAAGAAGACGAAGATGACACTATAGCTCCTATTCGCTCCGAGGTTGCGACGGCAGAAACGAATGAAGCGATACTATCCCAATTCATAACGACATCTCCGTACGCAACGTGGACGCATCGTGCTAGGGCGATTTCCTGGACGACCCAAATACGATGGAAGTAACTTCTAGCTAAGAACCTTGTCACAGAGGGCATCCTCGTATCCCTAGAAGCTACGAAATGGATATGCTCCGGTGCCGCATTAGAATCATGAACGCACATAGCGTCATAATCAGTGATCGTGCCCTATACGAGTTGTCTACTTCGGCGGGATGAGCCAACCAGACAATCGTGCGAGTAGCCTGACTGTAGATGTCCCGCATTATAAGAAGCTGGTTCATCTTTTCATTGTTGTCCTTCTGGTTAATCCAGACGGCGTCAATCCACAGATAGGCTTCGGAAAAGAATGACCGTCGATAGCGAAGCCATTTGGAAACCGTCGGTAAGACTATCAGGCGGCGACCTTCGACCACGATGCCCTCGGTCATGGCTTCTTCGCCCCATGTGTACGAAACTGCTTCAAACAGCAACGCCTCATCTACAGACATGATGATGAACTCACAGCAGATCTCAGGGCGATAGGTTCTCCTAAGGAGGCGCAAGATTCGTATTTCTCTCTCGGATTCGACCAGTGGCTGATATACATAGGAACGTAGGGTGTTTATGCTCGATGCGGCCCGCCGGCTCTCCCAGGATTCAATCTTGCGCATAGAGCTGTGGCAAGCAGTGAAGGCTCCATCTATAATGAAGAAATAGGGCCGGCCAATTCGTACCAAAACATAGGTAGCAAAGGTGATCAGCCGTCCAATGACACGATATTGAGCAAGACTTGGTACGAATATCAACAAGGCTGTGACCATTTACAAACCCTGAAATCCGGAGTAGATTGGGCCATAAAAGCCTCATCATTGTCGGTACAACTGCAACCACCAACCAGGCAATAAAAGGAGGAAAAGATTCCATGGCCACGCTTAGGTTTCTTTCGTCTGTTTCTTGGAACGTGAAGTATCGTTGAACAGGAAGTTTCATAACCCTAAGAGTCTCTACCAGTACGAAATGCGATGAGAGGAAACGGCTGCTATAGATCGATAACACGAAAAACATGATAACAGTTTGGATCTCAAACAGAGATCCAGTCCCTGGCCAAGAAAAGAGTCCGAGTCCAATTTTGAACGTAATAGCTAGGGCTGGGCGTTGGTGTTGCAGGTAGTTTATACCAATTTCGGTGGCTCTTAGGAGGCAATACCAGCAAACCATGCCAATGAAAATTGACAATGATTTGCTATATGGAGAGAGAAGCATTGGCAAAGATGCAATATATGGATTTCGCATGATGCACAAACTAGGTCGACTTGTGGATCGTGAAAATAATGTCTGCTTCGCCTTCCTTGGTCTTTCGCGATAAGGGATGATGCCTTGTAAATTTGGTACTCGATGGGTTCACTTTTGAGACTGGGAATTAAACGCCTCTCTTGGAATCAGTATTATTTCGTCGGAGTAAAGCAGGAGCGAACTGTTTAGAGAGGGGCAGGTGCGGCTGAGACGATGGATGTAACCTAATTGCAACCTCACAGCATCTCCTATGGTGGACTTAACAGAGGCTGAGTAAGGCACTTTGAGCCAAGACAAAACAGAGCCTCACCTGCAGAGGTGCTTCTACGTATATACGCAGGATTGTGCTCTGAAAGGTTCTCTATCAATAGCCTTTATTGCTTCTAATTTTCACTACATTTTGGCTTGCGCAGAGCACCTACCTATCTGCCTTGATCTGTCTACCCGTGTTGTAGTCCCAGTAGATGCAAACCTTGTTCCTCCCCAGCGCCTGCACAACATCCCAGCAGAGCCCGTTGACACTGGCCCAACGACACTTGCCCAACGACACTTGGCCCACGGCTGTGGCACCTCGAGAAACGCAATAAATCCATCGTTCTCAACCGCCATGTCATCCTCGGAGAAGTCGACGACAGTTACCTCGCAGGGGACGCGTGCCCGCCATCAGACTTGGCCGGGTCGAATCTGAGTCCACGCCGGGCTGCCAACCTGGTTTCGGGTTGAAGTCCTCGAGCTCGTCGATGTTATTGAAGCTGGCTGCGCGAGTAGTCCTGCGCCGCAGGGATGGGCGGACTTGCAGTCATCATCGTCAGGTGCGGATTCATCGGTGGTAAATCCTGGGAAAAAGGTGACAGGGGATGGCAAAGGAACTGGTGCTAGCAATTGGATGCGCTCTGATAGATATTCGACCTCTATGGGCAGTGAATCTTGGCTTGACTTTATTTGGAAGCCAGCCAGGATGGGGCGAGTCAACAGCACCGTCAATCGATGAACGATCCCTTCTACGCTATCCGACCTCCTCGGTTGAGAGTCTGAAGTGGATGGGAGCTTATCATGCTTAAGCCGTTTAGTCGCGACAATAACCTTAAAGTGGTCCTCGGGGTAAACGCCGCCAATTCCACAAGGCTCCAAAGACTGGTGGTTCATGTACTGGTAATCATTAGTCCATATTAAATCCATCTCGATGTCGCTTATTCGTATTCTCTCATCGCCTAATGAATCCGGTTGTCCATTTATGCTCTTATTCATGGCTGGACTCTGCTGATGCAGAATCTGGCCCCTATCGATCAATGACTCGTTATTGATGAAGATTCCAGATGTCATTTGATAAGGATATTGAGCGAAGTCTGATGCTTGCTGAATATCGTTTTGACCTTGACCGCTCCAGGGGAATGAGTGGTTGGGAGCATGTCACCCGGTTCACCCGACAAATCTGTGTAGAAAGCCAAGCCGCTGTAGTATATGATAGCACCTTTGTGGCGTTGCTTTTTCCGATTCGACTCTCTTGAGGAATCGAAGCTCCATATGGACTCGGCCAGACCGCCCTCAACAGACTCAGAAGAACGAAATGTCTCTTCCAATGCAATTTGTATACCCAATGAATCCTGACGGACGAACAGTGGCGTATTGTCGAGAGTCCTCGACCCACTGGGAAGATGTCGCAAATAGTTCTCTACCTTTTGTTCAGATGAATCGGTTGAATTTATAGTAGGATGACGCAGAGATGCTCTCAATGATTTGACACCAGTTGATGCAAGCGCATGGGTGGAGTCGGCTGGCTGAAGGTATGATGCAGGAATGGAAATGGTATGGTGGTTCTGATGGCCGGGACTGCTGAAGCATACTTCATCGCGGATATGGCGGGACGGCCTAATCCTCTTTGGTAAGGATGGCGCATATGGGGACTCATCGAGATTGACGGCAAATTCCTAAGAATAGCCTCAAGCTCTCTTTTCCTCTTTCTGTTAAGCCTGTGAACTTTAACCTCAAATAGCACGTCTTTACATAGTGTATCAGCTCTCGTGGACTTGTACCACTTCAGTTCCTCCCTAAGCTGTTGAATCTCGAGTGTGAGGTCATCAACGATACCGCGGTCACAATCATCGCTATTTTTATGTGCCAAACTCGATTGTAGAGGGCTGAGCCCGTGTTCCTGACAGGAGTAAGGGATTCTGGAATCCAAGGAGACGGTTTCATATTGGGCAGAGGGGCATCAACTATAGCTTCATATCAGCACCTCACAGTATCCCACAGCCCTCCTGTCACGGCACTTCATACCTTCTATGGTATTATTGCCAACAGCTCCAGTTGGATTATGGTTCCAGTCATCAAAACAATATTGGCTGTCGCTTTCCGCTGTTTCGTGCCCATCATTGGAGGAGCCGCAGCGAGGAGAGACTTTGATGTCCGCCATTGGCAGCGTTGGGTCGAGGTTGGTTGTAAGCAAAGTACCGTGGGTCCAATTTAAGCAGAGAATTAAAACATATGTTCTGGCCGGATTGTGTCGGTAGATAGAACCACCAGACAGAGCGATGTCACATGAGTTACCCCGACTAAGGGCCATTTCTGCGATGTTTGCTAGGTTGAACGAGGCTCCAACTGGAGTACTGGACAGCGGGTGAGGTCTACCGCCACCAGGAGATTCGACTGCAAAGCTGTTTTGTTAGAATGCACCAAGGAGACCTCGAACTCAGCACGGATGAAATGAATGGATGCGTAAATTATGTGGGTATAATGCTTTTGTGCATTTAATCTGGTCGAAGGCTCCGGCCGTGGAATCTCGAAGCCGCACCACGTTTGTAGTTTCAAGTATTTAGTTAGGCCGGTAGTGACAGTGATCGGCAAGACGACTGTGCAAACCAGGTCGAGGTGATGCAAGTTTTCTTGAGTGCACAAATAGGAAAAACGTGGGGAAGCAAGGACAGTAGCAGAAACTACTGGCATCGTGATTACCGGAACAAATATTATCCGAGCCGGCCACGACGAATGTTAAGAAGGGCGAGGGACGCAAGAAAGGCTTCAAGATGATAGCACCTTGGCACCTGAAGCTCATATATTTCAAAACTAACGAGGCTTCAGCTTCATGCAGTATCTGACTTATAGAGAACCCAAAGCCCTCGCAGGGAATTCTTTCCTACGTTGTGCGTGAATGTCTTTCTGTGACAGCCATGATCCTTCAGGGTGACGAGAGTCTTCTTTAGGAGTAAAATTAGTTCTTTAATGCTGACAACCGCATGCTTTCCAGCTGGAGAACTACTTACCACTTTCGATTTTGAGATAGCAAAACTCACTGGAAATGATGTGGGCCGAAAGTTTACGGGCAGTCACAGCATCTTGTGCCCGTCCCATGCAATCCAACAAAGATCTTCTCCATACAGTCCGCACCCTAAACGATCAAATTAGCAATATTGAGAGGCAGTTCATGTAATAAAGCGTATTGATCGAGTGCTCGCCATCCTAAGATTCCCAAGTCTCCCTGCAGATGGGAGCCATCCAGAGTAAACGATAGCCGAGATGCTGCTTGAGTGTGGAAAGTCGCCCGCTCTTGGCATCCTAAAGCCGAATAGCCTCATCACACGAGGTCTAGACGGTGAATGCATCATACAAAGTACGTCATGCGTTGTTCTTTTGGTGTTAAAACAATTTCTATCGCGTTATCGCATAGGATGTACCTCTTATCGGTGGGGTCCTGGACATGGTGCGATTTGATGTAGTGCCAGATCGCCTTTACCATTTGAGGCGACGACAACTAAGCCTCTGTACTGTTAATCATGAACTGACTAGATGTGATTTCACAAATTCAACTTGGGTTGACCCACCATTAGCCGCTAGTGGCCTTGAGAACGCATGGCTTCTGATGTCCCGTCAGTGCCATACAAGAACAAGGCGCTGGCCGCCGCAAAGATGCCTTCGGATTTGGGTCTACGTGTGGTGGGAGCCTTGCTTTCTGCTGTGCCTCTGTTCGCTCTGTATTCTGATTGGCGCTCGTTGCGACGGTTGTAGTCTTGTGTTCTTTCTTTTGTCATCATTCCTACAGCCACGGCTATTTCGAATTCCTGCAAAGCGTTTTCTTTTGTATCTAGCGTTGTAACAGTTTTTCGTCTTGCGTGTTATAGCAGGCGGTTTCGTCAAGACATGTAGGCTCAGCACGAGAAGCTTGCAGAATTTACCGATGTCTCATTTATCCAAACACATAGAAGTTTGCTAAAAATGCCATTATAAGCGACCAAGATATGTCATTGTATCTCCATGCTGCTTAGAGAATTGGATGTGGTACGAAAGAGAGGATTTGGCTCTTCAGGCCATTGCGCCATTCGAGCCCAAGAGGCAAAACCTGAGGATAGCCTAAACACATGGAACATGCGCTTAAGATCGAGTCCAAAATCATGGTCATGAATTGCTGTTGCGGGAGAAGATGGAGTAATCACGACTAAGCATCTAGGAATATTCTGCTTCCTAATAGTGTCTCCCAACACCCCGAGATTCGCGGATGCAACGTTCCCTATACTCAGCTAGCGGCCGAAGCGGCTTACTGATACTGTCTGTGCCGCGCCAGGGCTTGGAAAAATAGAGCTCCGTGATACAGTCAGGCTTTGGAAAGGCCGAACTGATAGTAAGTTGCCCTGGGCGAGTGTTTCTGACATTCAGGTTGTGCCTCCGATTTTTTACAAATGCGCAAAACGAACGAACAGTGAGTGCGTCGCACTAACCCACAGCGCATTAGTGGCCCATAAACCGCCGTCAGACAGGAGGCCCGATCTGTAATGCGCCGTAAAGACGAAGAAGAAGAAGAAGAACAGCCCCACAGTATGAGTCAACCTAGTGCGCATTCGCAGATGTCATTGAGGCCCTACATTCTGCAATACATCCTGCCGTTACATTCTACACTCTCAGTTAAATTCTTCTGGCTGCGACTTTTCTAGTTCATAAATTTTGTTATTTGGCTTCCGTGGCAAAGAGCACATCCATTATAATTTAAAATGGCGAAGCCTACGACAACCCAGAGTTGTCCTGATCCCTTGGGATCCCAACTCTCCACAACACATTGAGCGCATGGTAGATCAACGGATAACATGTGGGTGGCAGCAGCAGCGTGTCACCGTCCAATGGAGGGACGCCCATCTGTCAGGCACAAAATGTCTCTATTGGATCGTGAGTATCCAGCCCTCGCTCGACTGCTGCGTACAAGTACTAAGCCTCTATAGGTTTTCCCTCAGGATGAGCCAGAGCGTGATACGTACCACAAGAAACACATTGAGATGTATCCGAAAGTATGTGCTGCCTATACAATCGTGATCTCGATTCTAAGCGTCTACATAGGAAAAGGATGAGTTGATCGACACAAGCGAGACATTGCTGAACAAACCTCGGGTCCCTGAACGAACTTCCTTTCTCCCCATTGGGCACATTGCCCTAGACACCCATGACCCTGCTTACGTGAAAAAGCTTGGTCTTGAAGTCCCAGATGACGGCAGCTACTGGATCAAAAGCCTCTACGTATCATACATACTGCAAGGTCTTGGTGTGGGTGGGAGCACCATGAAGATTGCTGAGCGCATATTGACGGAAGAGCCTCACAACGCTCGTCATCTGCTGTTGGACACTGTCCATCATGAAGACCAGCAGAACAAAGAATTTGCCTCGGCCACCTACGGCGGGCTTTTTAAGGTATGACCGAACAACACGCCAGATAAAGACCAGTTATAATAACATTGCTAGGTTCCTACCCAATCCTGGTACGAGCGACAGGGCTATAGATTGATTGGTACCGTGCCAGATTTTTACAAAGACCCAGATGCTACTGGAAAGGTGTGGTCCGTAAGAGCAGTGTTTTTACAGAAGCATTTACGATGATGATATCCTGTTTTGAATTGACACGATATGCACATGTCATGAATGTTCGGATATTCCAGCATTCTGTTTTTAGACTATACATGGAATAGAAATACACGCTTTCGAGTGTCCTTAGACTGAATGGACGAGCATTATCTCACTTGTGCCGTTGCTCTTATTTACCGCTGTTTCACATTATGGCTCATTACCCGCCTTCCGCAATTTGCGTCAAGTATTATTTGTTTGTTTTTTAATTCTTTTAGAAAAATTTAATTTCTTTTTATACTTTTATTGCTACACTTCAATCATTTTATAAGATCCTAGCTCGAATGTCGTAAAATCATCCAGGCCTACTTTCACCATGCTTATCAGGCAGTAGATTGACCTGTTTCTGGGAGTTATTTGATACGACCTACCCGGTAGCCATAGGTCTCCTGGCAAATAAGACTGATCGCCGCTCAACATCCAGAATACATGATACCTGCATTAGAAAGCTTTCTAAAAAGCACTTGGAGTAGTATATACTGGAAAGGATCTGTAGAGGGGATGTTATGTGTTAGGAATTTGAAGCTCTAAATATTTTGACACTTCACAGGCACCAGAGACCAAACTCTGTCCCACGTCCCGACCCATCCGCACCCTCCTTATTCAACCCGATGACTCGTATTATAGCGTAGGTGAATCACCTATCAGAGGAGTAGCATGGCACGCGAGTTGTGTGCTGTGTGGTGAAGCTGGACCACCCCATAGGCCGAGCAATGCTTACCACAAATAATCCTTTGAAGTAGCCAAAAGGCATGTTCACCTTCATGTCAACTCGTAGTCCCAATACTGATTATGCTGCAATGAAAGTTGTCGAGTGAATTGCCTTTCTCCGCAACGGGAAGTTTATGACGAATGCACGACATGCACAGCACCTTGCCTTGGCCTCGTATCATCGGACCATTCGGCTCTGGGATGCCGCGACCGGCCAATGCTCACAACTTTTCAACACTGGAGCAACATTTTCGTTGTCGTTCACGCCAGACGGCTCCTACCTACAGACAGACATTGGGACTGTGGTGATGAAGAACGGTCACTTGCCGCGCCTACTACCCAAACCGTTGGGTTACGTGGGACGGGGACAAGAGACTATGGTTGCCAGTGAATTTCCGGTCAACCTTCCAAAAAGTCTCGCTATCACAAGATCCAGAGTGGTAATTGGTTCTCCATCCGGAAGAGTCACTTTTGTTGGTATATACAATATCATCTTCATGATAACTCTGCGGTGAAGGGCCATAGGGAAGCTCCCGATTATATGCAATGACCTCATATTTTAGAATATTTCGGTGGACAAAGCTGAGCCGTCAGCCACGATATTCCTTCTTCTCCGCCGGCGGCACAGAGGAATATTCTGGCGAGTAGAGCCTGAGTGTTCCGTTCCATACGAGAAGACAGGAGGCGATACCGGACAGTTGAGCAATACGCAATAAGAGCTTCGAGACACCAAAAGATGAACCGACAACGGTGCGCGAACAGCTGGAAGCTCTCACCACGACCATAGCCCTATCCCAGACTAGCCCGAGGGCGTCATACGCCGAAGTGGCCCGCACACCACCGGATGGTAACGCGAGTAATGTGTGGCCTCTGTCGTCATTCAAAACAGGACCATCCAACTGGACCGATAAGATTTACTATACGCTTAATGTCTCCCGAACGGAACATGCTGAGAGCGATAGCGCTGCTCGAACGCCGTCCGGACCCTCATTAAAACAGAAGTCAGGTCCGAGCTAGGTCAGTTCCCTGGCGATGCCGAGCTATAAATAAAGATCATATGCCCAAAGATGGTCAAATAGTGGATTGCCTCATCTGTTCATTTCTGCGCTATGTACTCTTCATTGACTCATCGTCTAAACTCCAGCGTTCAAGGTATTTGTCCAAAGATGCCTTAATAATACTCTCTGAACTTTGTAACCACTCACTGCACTCCCTATTAGCGATGTTCCGAAGATGCTTTAACGCAGCGCTGGCGATATACAAGTACGTCAGGGGCATGGCATCAATTGGGGTGGTAGCCTCGGTAGCCTGAGATGCACCAAGGGTAAACAAGGCCATATCAACGACCATTTTCGTAATAGTGTGAAGTGCCTCCCGGGACCTCTTGTGCCACTCCTCTAGTGATATGAACGTGGCTCTGACATCTTGTGACTGCTGGTCTAAAATGTGCCAATGTAGAGTATAGAGTGCTCTGCCCGATGAAGGTTAGACACAATTGTAAAGCTGTCGAATCTGAAAACAGGTCTAGAAAGGAGAATTGAGAGAAGAGTGACAGCATTGAAAGGAATAACTAACCGAATGGCAATATGTATCGCTAGACAAAAGGTACCAGGCTGATCTTCCCACTGTGAGATGACCAACACCGCAAAGGCTTGAAGATTTGAACTTAAGCTATCAAGGTGCAGTAGTTTGGAATCAATATCTGTAGTCTCTACGCCTTTGATAACTTGGTCCAGAAGGCAAGTTGCCTGAGCGGATCGGCCGAAACCTCCAATTTCTGGTGAGGTAAGAGAAGATATCGAGATATTAGGGAGGGATCCTGATTCCTCTTTGTCGAATCGGTCGAGTACATGTGGTTCAGTCGGTAGCCGAGCAGCTCCACCAGGGAAGACAGTGATCAGTGGTTGGCCCTGAACTGAGATTTCGCTGAAAAAGATCCTTCCAGCCATTCGTTTCAGCATGATCGATGATTGTATATAGTATCAGAAGGAACATACCGCTCACAGACAATGATTCCCCACCAAGTATTTGCTGCCTCTTCAGCCTGGAAGAGGAGATCAGTGTCCACACCATGGCTGGCAATATGAGTTACCTGAGTGCAAGAGTGGTCATGATTATGTATGCGGGCGGCGTAGGCCATCCGTGCACTGCCTGATATTGTCACAAAAGCATCTTCCGGTCGGCCATGCGTATACTCATAGATAGCTAGCAAGAGAGCGGCTTGTATGATAAGAATCGAGGCTGGGTAAGACGCTTGAACCTGGGCAAGCAGGGACTTTACAGTTAAATACAGGAGCCTCTGAGCCACGGACTCTGTAGCATTTTGCGAGGGTTTGTTGTCTAGTGCAGGAGAGTTTGTAATTAAACATAAAGTAAGCAACAAAACGGAAAAGTCGGCGGCTTCAGTCACTCCCGACGTTACGAGATTACTGTTGAATCGTGTACGGCAAATGACAGGGAAATGACGATGAAACCCTTGGAAGTAATTTGCGCTGATATCGTCCGCAAACCGTCCAGTCGCACGGATAACACTCTGAACCTCAAGATAGATTTGATTACTGGTTTCTGTTGGTCAGCACGGACGCGTATACGCAGCTAGATCAAAATACTGTGGAAGGGAGTAACCGACTGCTTGGGCTCAGCCCTGATTTGCCCTGGAAATATCTTCGTGGATAAGATATTATGAGACGAGACAAAATTCGAAGGCAGCCATTCTCGCCGGGCAGGTGCGGTTCCGGGGTTCCTGATGATAGGTTTGCTATACCCTCGCAAGCCGGTCGCCCGGGTATACACACAGTCAAGTTGCTTCCTGCAGCGCCGGTAAGCGATGTAAAACGACGGGGAGCATCAACCCAGATGACCAACCATGTGCAATATCCGCAAGACGGCAACGCTTTGTTACACTTTTTCTTTCGTACTTTACATATCATACAAGCCTGTGTGGCTTGCCCCATTTGCCGTCGATTGCCGTCGTCGGCCGACATAATTAAAAATGATGACAGGAGAAACTGTTTCTAGCTTCATGGACCTTGAAATACTAGAAGTGAGCACTGATCCTAGAGTATGAGGGGTAATGGAAGGCCCTTGTCGTCAGGTTGTGGAAGTGAGGTGTGGGGTGATATGGACCGGTGGCCCTCGCCCCTATCCAATGAGTTGTAAGACTAATTAGTGAGTTGCAGCACCTTTGACCGCCAGTGATGATATGATCAACTCAAGTCGGTGTATATTCATCCTCGGGCGGCTATCTTGTCGGGCGCTGTCGGGGAATGTGCTGTTGGACGTGACTTCCGGGTTTGGCTAGGCTGTCGGAAACTTGTCGGAAACTTGTGGGATCTTGTCGGATCTTGTCGGATCTTGTCGGGCAGCTAAGCAAACGTAGCACTAAGTCAGATGCGTTATTTGCCTAACCTCAAGGAGAGTAATGCCACGCTGCAGAAGAGCATTAGCGATGGTCCACCTTGTGGCCAAGCTTGCCAAGTCTTCTGACTCTCCCAGCATCAATAGCTAACCCTGCCATCAGTTCGGTCAAGACCCACCGGACTAGAGATTGCAGAATGTAATCAGGTTAACAATTTACAAATTGTAGACATGCGAGTGGCCCAGGGCCTGTCGGCCGTCCGTCGGTGGTGGGCTTCAGGACTGGCCGGCACGTCACTCTGCTTTGATTACATTTAATCCTGCGTAAACGACAACCGCCAGCCAGCCAACCAACTAAATTTTCAAGTATAAAAGGCAGGAAGCATCTTGCCGGCCATGAAAGCTTGAAATCTCCTAGTAACTTCACCAATCCATCTCCAACTATTTCTACAATGGCGGCAACTAGTTTCATCCTCGACAACGTGCGCATCTTCACCGGCATCAACACGATTGAATCCGGCCATGTCGCCGTGAACAATGGAATCATCTCGGCCGTATCCATCGGTCACCCGCCGACCGATGTGGAAGTTCCTGTCATCTCCAAGCCTGGCCACACTGTCGTTCCTGGTTTCATCGACTCGCATATTCACGCCGACAAAGGACAAGAGATTGCATTATACCAATCACTCAAGTTTGGTGTGACCACTGTCATGGATATGCACAACGAGACTGTGAACGTGCACAAGTTAAAGAAGGTAGCCGCTGACAAGAAAGACGAGGCTGCTGACTTCAAGGCTGCCGGGGTCGCGGCGACCATCAATGGTGGTTGGCCGATGCCCGTGATAACGGCGCATGACAAAAGCGAAGAAGTGAGGCCAATCAGCTATTGACTTCTCCCAGCTAGCTAGAGCTAATAACAGATTATATAGACGGCTGCAGAGATTGCCACTTGGCCTAACCTTGCCTCCCCTGCTGATGCCGAAGCCTACGTCGTCCATAATCTATCCCCGCCGGCGGTGCCGATTATATTAAGCTGATGCACGAGTCAGGCGCAGTCCTGGGACAGAGCTTGCCGACGCCATCGATCGACATTCAAAGGGCCGTCATTGCCGCAACACAAGCGTCAGGGCATGTGGCCGTTGTCCACTGCCTCACTCGAGCCGATACACTAGACATGCTTTCACTGGGGGTCAATGGCCTGGCTCATACATTCATCGACGAGCCCATAAATGAAGACGTTGTGGCCGCGTATAAGAAGGTCGGAGCATGAGGCCGGTAAGGCTCAGGCTAGGTAGAAGCCCCACAACGCCTGAGTCATCGTATCAGTACGTAAAAGAACTTTAAAACCACAAGATAATAGTGATCATCGTGATGTAGCTATATGTAACACGGGGCAATGCTGATACATTTATTATCGGCCAATTTACTAGGTTTTCTATGTATCTGGTTTTTACCCGATGCTAATTGGTTAATTTACTGGTTTGCTACATAGTCTGAGCCTTACCGGCCTCAAGGGGATAATGGTAGGAGACTCCAACTTATACCACGGGATCAGGGAGGCAACATCGGACGATACACAAAGGCCGAAGAAGTGGAGCTCGTTAAAATCGTGGAAACCTATGGTTTAACAAGCCTCTTGAAGGCACGAACCATGAAACACAAGGAAAATGGGAGTGCATCAACGATAGACCTCTCCTTAGTAACATTCAACCTCCTCAACAGGCTAATCAAATGCCAAATCCAAGAGGACCTGAACCACGATTCAGACCAACTGCTGATTGCTACTTGCCTTGATCTCAGGATGGCCCAAGGCAAGAAACAACGAAGGCGAAACTGGAAGGAAATGGGTAAAAAGCATTTACATCTAGTCTCGACAAACATTTACCGCCGCAAAAACGGCCAAGAACCAAAGCAGCCTTGGATAGACATGTACAAGAGACTGTCACAGCTCTCACAAAAGCTATCCAAGCATCAGTCCCCGAGCAGACCGTCATCAATGGTCAGGGCTGGATGAGACAGAGCGTGCAGCACAATCCTAGCGAAAGCAAAACGCCAGAGACAGATATACAGCGCAACACACGGAAGAAGCGTGGGAAGCATACCGTACGGCCAGGAACAAGAAGGGCAGAGCGATCAACAAGGCTCTGAGAAGACAGAGGACCAAGGCCGATGAGTAAGAGATGAAACTTGGGTAAAGAACCAAGGACTTCAAAAGGTGTGGGAGAGATGTGTTTAAAAACACCTCCTTCACTGTGCGAAAGTGCAGACAATGTAGCAGACCCACAACTTCTTAGTCAAAATGCCAGTGCATAAATTAGCAGAAAAAGGCCTTGCATTACCATGAGAATATCATGTACTGCTATGTAAAGAGGGCCATCCTAGTGCTTTATTATCATCCGATTCACAAGGAAGTTAAGGTATCTTGATTTTTTCCGATTCCAATTGGTGAATATATTAGTCTGCTACATTGTCTGCCTTCGCAGTCAAGGAGATGCACAGACTTTGCTTGATGAGATGACGGCAAAAGTCTCAGTAATACTTTTCATTCTTCGAATATGCCTTGTTAGAAGAATTACCTGTTCCTCGAGACCCACGACCGAATTACCACCGGACCGCTTTCGGACCTTCCCGCTATATCCCCTTAAGGCTGGTAAGCTGCAGACTAGGTAGCAAACCAGTAAATTGACCAATTGGAACCGGATAAAAACTAGATACTGAAGGCCTAGTAAATTGGCCGGTGGTAGAAGTACCAGCATTGCCCCGCGTTACATATAGCTACATTACAGACATCACAGCCCATCGTAGTTTTTACTTTGGGGCCTCTGGCGGATCCGGGTGAGGGTTTTCGTCAAGGGCATCGCCAAGGTCAGGGCCCCGCCTGCAACGGCGTTTTCGAGGGCGTTCAAAGCTGCGAGTTCGAGGGGAAATTTGCAAGGCTTGACAACCAAGACAATAGGATCTTTTCCCTCTATTAAACCAATGTTGTTGCGATATATGGATAAATTCGTTCCCGGCTCGATATCTCTTCCGGGATCCCTTTTCCTTCCTATATATCGACCAATATTTCCTACATAATTCGTCAGAAACAGCTTCCTGCCAAAGGCCTAGGGACCTATAGCGTGGCCAGGCAGGCCGCCCTTCCTCTGCAAAATGAAGCTATTAGAAACAGCCGTCTTGAGGAGGAAGTCCCAGGCAAGAGTCCTAGCCGGGCCCGGCGTTGACGATGATTTCCTGTATGCATATTCGATCTTAGTTGATCTGCAATATCTACGCCGTTCATATGATGGTTATAGTCAAAAGCCACAGCCGGGATCGGGACCTCTTTGACCGGCTCGCCTCCAAAGAACTGTTTGATTGGGCCTGAACAGCGATATAACGATATTGGCTGCTTCCTCGTACAGACAACGGTCTCGCTGCCGTTATAAGCAGTGGTCAAAAACAACACTAAGGCATTGTCTTTCTAAGCTATCTGGTTGGCCTTTAAGACGGTCAGTCAGTCAGTCAGTCAGTCAGCTAGTCATAGCTATATGACTGACTGACTATGTGGGTGACGGACCTTGTTATCTGGTGTCGGAGACGATTGAATCCGGCCATATGACTACATTTTCCGTCCTTTCCGGTCATCGTCCTTCAATTCAACGAGATGGCGATACAAACCACAGTTCGTACGGCATGTGCCGTTGGCCCCTATCCCTAGCTGCCTGATGGCAACGAAGAGGCCCGGAGACGGGAATAAGTTATCTATATAGACATGACATCTAGATGGCGGTAGCCGCTTTATAAGGGCCACAACGACGGCTTGGTTCATGGTCAACGCTGGGGCCTTGTCTGACGATCCGTCTGACGATGTGACCTTATTCCTAGCTTTCCGGGGCCCCGGCAACCTTCAATGCCCACGGGACCGCAGCCGGGCCTGTGACATATCCATTGCAACATATATCCGACAACAGCTAGGACCCATATCTTGAGCCCTGTGAGTGTGGGTTTTCCTTGATCGTCACCTTCTGTTTGGAACGGCCTTGGAAGGCCTGCAGCCTCATCGACAGTCACGATGCTGCCAACGCTGACGATGCTGACGGCAGCGTTCATCATGACATTGGCCCATTCATTGACCTTGTTATAGAGATCCGGGACATCCATATCTATTGTATCCGGATGGGCGATTCGAAGTCTTCTTTTTAACAGGGAAAATCGGTCAAATGACATATATCTTGCTATACGGTGTCGAGGCATTTCCCCGGACCTTGGCCCTTCCAATAGTCCCTATAGGATTTTCGAGGATTTAAATCCATATATATCATTATAGCTATCCATATATAGATTTCCGAGACAGACGTTGTAATCGTACGACCGTCAGGACCTGGGTTTCTATTCGTATAGTCAACCCAACTTTCAACAAGCCAGATGGGTAGAAAATGCTGGAACTACTCTAACAGCAATACAGGGAGGCCATGGAATTCAGAGGGGCGTTCCGGGACGTGGAACGGTTTAATTTGGCTGCCTAAAGCGTCCGTGGGCTTGATATTTGGTCTGTCCGTGCTATCCACATCTTCTAGCCGGCTATCGTTGAGGATATCGAAGTCGATGCCTTCGTTAGTAGCCGGTGCAACGGCCGGGCCCCAGCTCTGCTGTTGATGCCTTCGTCCTTTGTCTTCCATCGATGTATCGTCAAAAGCCCCTGCCTAGCATTTTTAGTGGTGAGAGGTTCAGGAAGTTACTCTATGTACCGACGTATGACTAAGATGTTGTGGGGCTTCTACTTAGTCTGTGCCTTACCGGCCTCAAGGGGATACGATACGTGTGGATATTTACGAGGTCACAGATGAAGGCGCCACGCTTGCTCGTCAAGTCCAAACCGACACTACCTCAGTTTCCGACAGTCAAGCTATTCTTAAACAGCCACATTAGCCCCTTTTTATTAATTGTTTAGTAATGTAGTGTTGACAATATTAAAGCACAATAATCTGTTATTTGTACTCCCTGTTTCCCGGTAATTTATCCCTGACCTCGAGGTAGCAATTGATTGGAACACCGGGTTGAGCAGTAATGGCTTTCCTGACATTGTCCTCAAGAGCTGAAGTCATAGATATATTGCCATAAACGAAACTCTTTCTTGCCATGGCGAATGTGGGCGCAGCACATGGTCATACAACACGGATTTGTTGAGAGTGACTAACAGAGACTTATGTGGAGGGGACGTGATTGTCTGCAGATGTTAATCCACCTGATTAATAACCCCTGAGATTTTGAATGGAGATTACAGTGTAGGAACCGGTGGACGCGACGTACAGTGGGTTTGTACTCGAATTGTTTAAAGCCATTATCATTGGCTACCTAGTGTTCGCTGCTTGTTTCAACGCGTCGCAGGTAAACATGACTCCGCCGCTCCAGGTACGATGCAAAGGAATACAATCGTTACGTCCGACAGTCCAATTTACTGGCTCCTTATTGGCAGTATTATGGGAACCCGTGGGGAAGCTAACCGACAGTGAAGAAGGTGTTGAGGTTCCTGCATCAAACACGCAGATGTTGCGTTGCGACATGTCGTCAAGTGTGAGGGTGCGGAGAAAGTGTTGACAAGTTCTACAAACATTTAAAGCGAATAACCAATGATGACACCACTGTATGAATGAGCACCATACCTTGCTATATAGACTTCCAGAAACAGAATTTAACTCATCATTGGCATTCATGAAGGCAATTATGCTCAAAGTAAACATTCGAACTCTGCGTTGATCTGGGTCTAGCTTTGTCGCCGCTTGGGACTGTTGTAAATGTACCCTGAGTTCTCTTGAGATGGCCTAAGGCTCTTAATTGCTGACGGCATGCTTCGTAGTTCTGTAGGAACCAATCAGCATCAGGACATCTTCTACTACCTACTCCGCGCTGTTTTGTCTACTCCTCTATTCCAGACAAAGAGGCATGCCGCTAGACGCTTTCAACATTCCTATAGTCATACTTGCAACGTATTGCCGCTTGAGCTTAATCAAAGGTGGGGTAAAACTAAACATCCTTTATGGAATGTCATACTGCTGACGCCTTAATGAAGCCCATCTAAGCCCCTAGGCCGCGGAAGTACTTCGATTGGAGGTCATGTTTTGCTCATCTCGGTGCCGTTTCGTGTCCAACAAGTTTCTTGATAGCTTCCGGTCATACTCAGCCTGTCGCCCCTTCCATACCTACGGTCCGGTACTCGTAGGATACTCACCATGGCCGGAGCTTAAGTCCCGAATCCTGTGCTATGTTGACAGTTTCTACGCACCTATGCTAGGCAAGAAACAATTTGAGTCGATAAACTGAGTTGAATATGGAGGCCAGCAGGGTGGTGGAGGCACTGGTGGCACTCGATCCACATCGTCTTAGATAAGACGCTCTTGACCCAACAAGCACTGGCTTACCCTGGATAACTTAGAAAATGGCTAAGAATTTTGGCTA
>JAHREC010000015.1:0-302369 GCA_020081605.1 Albifimbria verrucaria
CTAACCCTAACCCTAACCCTAACCCTAACCCTAACCCTAACCCTAACTCCTAACCCTAACTCCTAACCCTAACCCTAACCCTAACCCTAACCCTAACCCTAATTTCCGTTGGGTTAGGGCTAAGGCTACGGGTAGGGTTACGCGTAGGGTTAAGGCCAAGATTAGGCCTGCAGTTTCACCCTTTCTACTCTCTTCACGCTACTTTTCCGCTTTTTGCCGTTTAGTAGCCGCCTTTAACTGTCTGTTGTTTGCTTCTCGCCCTTGTAAGAAGTCGTAGGCTTCGGCCTTCTTAAACGACCAGCAACAAGGGACCGCCAGAGGGTAACGAGTGGAGACCGAAAAGCAAAGACGCAAACAGTCGGTTACTTGTAAGCGCGTAGTGGAGACCACCCAGGTAGGAAAGATCAGGTAGCCTTAAGGTTCTAGGCTTCAAACAAGTGGAAACCAGTGACTAGCAAAGTAGTAACCAGCAGAGGCCGAGAGTGCTTAGTAAAGACCCTGAAGCAAAAAGCAGACGGCAGATGGCCAACCACACCTGGCGGACAGTAGCAACTTAGAAAGAGCAAACGGAAAAGAAAGCTAAGCAGGTTGCAGGCGACGACAACAGACAACCGATCTAGAACAGAAAGGACTGGTGGGAAAAGGTTAACAGGCTAAAGCGGGAGGTAAAGAACAAAGAGCAGAGAACAGAGCAGAGAACAGAGCAGAGAACAGAGCAGAGAACAGAGCAGAGAACAGAGCAGAGAACAGAGCAGAGAACAGAGCAGAGAACAGAGCAGAGAACAGAGCAGAGAACAGAAGATAGACAAGAAAGAGTAGAAAACAGCGACTAGATAGCGAGAACAAACAGGCACCAACAAGCAACTGGGAGAAGCGCTTAGACAAGCTAGGGCAGCGTGACACTAGGAGACTCAACCGCAGACAACAGACAACAGACAACAGACAGCAAAAAGTAGCTTGTGAAAAACTTCCTACAACTTCCTACAACTCCTCCTTCCTCAGTGATTAGAGAACTTAACCCACCTTCTCTTAAACTCTTCGTCTTTTCAGTCTAACAAGAACCTTAGCTAGTAACCCTGGCCCACCTCGGCCTTCAACCCTGTTCTTTGTACCCTTAACCAAACTTCTTCTGCAGACCCTAGGGCCAAAGATCCTCAAGGTCAGGGTTAGGGTTAGGGTCAGGGTCAGAAATTTACCTACCCTATATGCTTGGTCTGCTCGCTTCTATCAACCTTTTCACTCATAACTAGCACTTACCGATAGCTGTTAGAATACTATTTCACCCTATGCCTTGTATACCTGCCATTTTAACCAGAGTAACCTTAATAGCTGCTCTTTCCTCACGCTTTAAGGTTGGCGGTTAGCGGTTCGACAACGTAGCGGTTAGCGCTGGCCATAGGACCATGACTAATCTGCCGATAACCCTGATCCTGCAAATCGGCCACCGGACGTTAAGTTGATCCATCCCACGTTTTCCTGCCTAACGCCAGCACAGGTTATCCTGCTGTATCCTCCTACGAACCAACAGCCTGTTGGTTATCACCCCCAAAGCCCCTGTTGAGGCTGTGTAACCTAAGCCGCAGGACGTCAATCCATAGATCGCTATAAATTAATGCATCAGCCCCTTTACCAACTTTCTCATCATGCCGCCCGTTGGCTCCCATCCGAATAGCACCTTCGGCCTAATCAGCTTAAACATAATGCTCAAGAGTTCACTTCACTATAGAAACCATTAAAATTATATTCTTTTATATATCCATCGTCAATTCATAGAATGGCGTCAAAACATGCCCACTCTACAGAGACAAGTGAGTCTTAGTGCCCTAATTGGTCCCATTCGCCTGGGAAGTAGCTGATCAGTACCCTAGACCTTGACGCTCGAACTCAATCTGACGAGTGTTTGGGGCTTCCCACCCGGGCTCAAGCTATTCGGTGCTGGAGCTCAATTATATTCATGCAGGGGATGAATATCTGGAAGGCCTATCCTATCTACCTAAATTATATGGTCGTGGGCTGGGGCGGCCTGAGTCTTTTGAAGCAGGCCGTCTTTTATTAGGTGCCTTAGGGATTTGTATCTTTGTCGCTGTGCCTATTATATTTCTATGTCAAAGGTAATAGCTATAGTTATCCTCTCTTCGGCTTATGCTATATTGATTATGAAGATATTTATCGAGATGGAACCTGGTGCCCCCATTCATCGCCGACCATACATTGCTCGTGATATTTCAGGTTGAACCCATAAGTAATCCACCCTATGATTGATTCCTGCTCCTTTGAGGGCCCGAACGCAGCAATAGCTCCTTGGGCCATAATTAAACGATTATAGTAATCCAGTATATTCCACTGAAACCCTTTGTAGTCGCTGTTCTCGCTAGGGATCTCGATAGAACAAGCTACTTCATCGTACAACCACCTTAAGTTCTTATAGCTAAACTCCGGCAGATCGTTAATCTCGCTGTTCATCATCGCCTTGGCATCCAGGCCGCCACTGTCGAAGTATTGCTGATTATATATCTTCTCAACCCCGTCACGGCTCTGAAGGCGTCTCTCGTTAAGTTTTGTTCGTGGTCCAGGGCCGTAGCCTAATTTAACACGTCTTTCCATAGTGATTGGATCGATATCCATGATTGCGATATGGAGGTCTTGACTGCCATGTTGAAGTGCAAAGACTGGGTGTTGCTTCTCTTGTCGCTTCGAGAGTGGGTTAAGCTTTGGTTCGTTCCACATGCCAATATGCCGAACTTCATGGCCAAGTTGCTGCGTTAAAATATCCTCCATTCGACGATGGAGTTTAACGGATCGCGGGAATTCATTGGGGTTCCTTACATTGGGCCCAAGGTTCCAATCATGCATCTCCACGAGCTCGCCAAGTAATTCGCCTGCCGTTACCCTAGCTTTTGTATCAAGGCTTTTGGCAAGGGCGATCGACATCTCGCCATAACCCCTTCTTAGGGCTAGAGCTGCCAGAACCGTGAATACTGCACCCTTAATGCATGAGTACCTATTCTGCTCGACATCTTCGGACTTAGCGTATGCCCGACAAGATGTAACGAGTTCCCAAAGTCCAAAGCCCATGCCTGGGGTTCCGGCCACCACTTCAATGTTGATTGGCCATGCATTCCAAAATCGAATCGACTTCGTGGCCGATTCTGAACGGAGAGAGTGGTATTTGACTCCAATATATCTATATTACTATATATTAACAGGGTCCTCACGAATGCCAGTTTAACAAGACATACCAATAGCTGCACCCTTACTCGTACCTATTTTCGCCACATTTCCTCTGAGGAAATGGACTTATATGTAGTGCCATTAGACAGGGGTTGAAGAATAGAAGCAAGAGTATAATCTGGCACAAGGGCCCAGCATAAGATAATAATCGATACTCTCATAATGCAATAGTAAGAAAGGCTGGTTAATATTGCAGGATTTCTAGCGTTCTTATATCGTGGAGTCGAATATTATATTATTATATTATAATGGCGGAAATACAGTCCCCTTTTTAAGCTATTAATTATCTGTTAGTTTATTGCTAACCTTACTCCATCCAGAACCAAACGCTTATCAGCTTATTCTTTTCCCCTTTTTTAGCATCTTTGTTGGTGGCTTGTGGCTTCTCCGTCTTGAGTTGGCCGCAGACCCCCATATACAAGTCATGCGGTGAATGATTCGTATGATGATGGGGTCTGGAACATATAAATAGTATCCAGAAGCTTGTGGGATATGCGGTTAGAATAAGGTCCGCTGTCAGCGTGTGCGAGAAGCATCGGTTTTATGATACGCAGCTCCGTGTACGAGATATGATTGCTCCGACATGCCCCCAATTCCTGGGGCTTGTCTGGATCATGAGGCTGAGAAGCGTGGGTTTGTTGGTAAGCATATGTTACAGGATTCCAAACAGCGCAAGATACGCTCTAACACCCCTGTAGTAATCAGGGCGCAGCAAGCCACCGAACAAAAACGGCGATTTACAGTCTGGTGTTTTCTAACCAACGAACAATTCTCCCATCAGTATTAAGAATTCATAAATAGCAGCCATACTTTATAATATATATTTAAATATGTAAGCTCTACGATTCTGAATATTTCTATGAACTTTAAATCTTAATCTTTTCTTTAGGCTACCTATATTCATCTCTTGTGAATAGTTGAAAATCACAAACATGCATCTATCTTTAAAATATATACTTTCTCTTGCCTTTATCCCGTTGAGTCTCCTAGGCGCTATTGCCACACCGATAACTCAAACTGGCGAAGTCCATGGTCATCTTAACCAGCGCACCCCAGTCTGGAATTGGCCTCGTTGCACTTTTGCAGAGGAAGGGCAATGTACTCTCTATATGGCAACGGGGAAACCATATCCAACCTTCACACAATATCGCACGTTTGCACTTTTCGATCATAAATGCAAACTCACATCCCTTTATTATACAGACATAAAGGAGAAGATTGTCAATCTCAAAGGCCATCTACCAGGTGGCATAAGAATCGCAGTCGACGATCAAATGCAACCGGAAGGTGCTATATCTTATCGTTTAGTAGATACTCCTCTTGGTAGTGGCTTGGAGTGCCATGATTGGGGGAGTATGTGGATGGCATCGGCTGCAGGAGACATTTCCCTGTTAAGCAACATTTTCTATTAGCTACGATAGCCTGATATACATTGGTTGTGTTTAGTGAAAAAGAAAGCAGCATTAAGTCGGCCCTAGAGTATATAAACCCAACCTAACCTTAACCCCCAGCCGCTTAAGTGTTTGCTACCTCCCAAGAATGGAAAGTGCTGAAGAAACTTAACATTAATACAATAAAAAGCGAGCTTAGCTCTTGTCAATTAAACGGCAGGATTACCTAAGCCCCATGCCCCACTGTATATAATCTAGTGGGTGACAGTACTATTATATTATTTTTTTCTGGTAAAGCCGATCCATACGGATTCCATGTATAGCCTTGTCTAACTCCTGGGCTGCTGTTGCCGTAGATATTTTAATGCTTTCTTCGATATCCGCCTTTATAACCGCTTCCTCCTTTTCTAACTTGATCTTCTGCGCTGCGATACCCTTTGAGGTCTTCAAGTCCCTGCAGGAAGCAAATTTCCACCTCATCATGCAACCTCACCAGGCATCGTTCCCCACTTTGATACAGCGATACTAGAGAAGGAACATAACCATTTTGTCCGAGTAGGGTTAGAAGTCGATGGCTCTGTTTTAACAGACGCCTCATTTCACCCGCGTCGACTTCCTCACGCTCCGCTGATATTTTTGTATGGTGTTCATTGCCTGTATTAGATCCTCGAAGTCTTCGTCGCTTATCCATCTGGGGAAACGGTATCGATGCTCTTTCCATAGAACCGCCCACGATTCAAGATTAGCCGACGCTGCGCAATCCCATCCGCGCTCCTTTAGCGTATCTGCCAACACTGCTTTGGCGTATAAAAGCATGCTTCTTCCATCATACATCGCACAGTTCCGAAAAACTCATACTGTAAGCGGAATGGTAGGAAGGCTCGACCTAGGAAATTTCTTTCATGGCCCACTGGCACTGGCTTTGGTTAGGTCTTCAAACGACGAGCTCTCATATACAGACCCATACCTTCACCCCGTGCCATCGACGCAGCCATACTCGCTATACGGTCTTCGTTCTGATCGATGCCGTTCGCAGTTCTATCGTCGCTTGCTCCGTGACCCTTCATCGTGTCCTTTGGGGAGGCTGAGCCCCCTCCTCGCGAGGCGAAACGGGCTCTTCTCGCTCGTGCGTTTCTTCGTAGGACGTATTAGATGCGATTTCCATGTTTGCTCCCTGTTCTGCGAATGTCCTTGCCGCTTCTGCCGCCTTCTGAGCTGCCGTCCTCTTCTTCTTCGCCATTGCTGTAATGGTTCGCTATCCGGTTCTTGGTGGCGAGGATGATGTTCGCTACTTTCTCGAGGGAGAGGAAAAGAAGGGAGAGAAGGAAGAAGTCGATGCATATGAGACATGCGAAATCGCGGTCCGGAATATATATAAACCACCGGACCACAAACATACAGTGCCCTTGAAGTCAGACTCTACGACAGACCGTCGTGCAAGCTTCGAATACGCTTCCTCAATGCAGCAGACAACTAAGATGCCTCTTCTAACGCGCTATTTGTCAACGCGTCTGCTTGCTCATTGTGCTCTCGCGCTACATGCCAAAACAAAACCTCCACACCGACTTTACGAAGCGTATCAATCCACTTATCTAATTCCTTGAAAAGGTCCGAGTTACGAACTATTTTCTGCTTTGCTGTCCAATAAACCCCGTCTTTTCATACCCACCGGTTCGGAACCCAGTCCGTGATCCTGTCTACCACATATGCTGAATCTGCTTTGATCACTACTAGATCCAGCCTCTTACCCCCAAACCGTTCTTTTTTGTATATCGCATGGGCCACTTGAAGCGCAATAATGGCAGCCTGAAGTTCTGCCACCTGATTCGTCGTGCGAACACTCTCGATAATGACGCTTTTATTGTATTCGGAGTATTCCCCGACAAACACACCTGCAGCCATTCTGGCTGTTGGTGTTCCATTGTACCGGCACACACCATCGACGGCAATGACTATGCAATCTAGATGCATTTCCCATCTGTGTAAGGGGTTTCACATCACAATTTCAAACGCTGCTTATACCATGCATTTATATATTGAGCTTCAGTGACTAGACCTCAACACCACTTTAACCTTTGTCCCATCGTTTGGTTTTCCAGAGGCTGCATAAAGGAGGGGAGGGATATGCGGCGTGGTATGGTTTGACCATTCATAAAGCAGTAACCCAATCGTTCGCCAAGGCGTCAGAAACCCTCGTTTAATCCCGGTTTGGACGATTGAAGCTGCTGCGTGAGGGTGGGGGTTTGCAGGGTTCGTGGCCACCAAGCCAATGAGTGGTGGCCTATGGGCTGTGAACCAACCTTATTTAAAAGCATTGGTGGGAAGCAAACCCGGGAATTCGGACTGGCGAGGGGTCACTACGTGAGTTCCTTTTATTCTAGCTGGCACAGTCGGACCTTTGTGTGATGTCGGCGTCCTATTGCAGGGCCAACCGCATACACAATCGTTCTTGGTATGGAACCCCGTGGGCACCCTATTGGTTGCGACCGCATCGTCCGGGTACTCACCCAGGCACATTTACAGGGTAGCGGGGAGCCAACTGCATAAGAGAACGAAACGATGAGATAACGACCCAACAGTAAATTGTCAAATATTCCTAGGACCTCCCGGCTCTTGCATGGGCTCGGTTAGGATTCCTGGATATGGATACCAACAGCATATAGGATCATCGTAGGCGAGGGCTTTCGGGCTAGTCGAGACAGCCACCTCCCGCTCTTTCCGCTCTTCCAGGCCGGGGTTCAATGGGATAAAGGCACAGTACACTGTTCCGCGTAAAACTATAAAGAGGTGGCCGATTTCCCTCCTTCCAATCTCCAGCCCGACTCATCTCCTTAGCCCTCACCTGACCATCCGACCATCCAATCATCCAATCGTCCGCACCCTTTGCCAACATGCTCTTCCTTCCCCTTATCCTTGGCCTTGCCGCCAGTGTCAACGCAATCGACCTCTACCTCGGCTGGAGGGGCGGCAGCAACTACGTTGCTTGCCGTAACATAAACCCCAACGTCTGCTGCTCCACTGCTGCAGGAGGGAGCCCTTCAACAGCCTTGACTTCAGAGAGATCCCCAGGAACTGGAACATCCAGTGCCGTGGCCACAGAGGCCCCCAGTGTGGCTCGCTGGCCGAGGTCAAGCAGAGCAACGGCGCTACCGCAGTTAGCCTGTTCAACTCTGACTTTGGTGGCTCTGGCTATGGCTTCGTCTCTAAGCGCTCCACGGACGATGCTGTTGTTGAGACCGTAAGGCCATCTCTCTTGGTCTTTGGAGACGGGGCTCAATATGATCTTTCCGAATTGACTGAATCTTCCTATGATGAAATGGTATGTGCCTCTTACGTCCCATAGGCTTGAACCATAAGTGCTTTTGCTAATGACCATGGTAGTTAGTACCAGCTTTTCCGCTACCATCCTCCGAGTCATAACATGGCATCCTCCCTCGCTTAACCCCCTCGCTTGACCCCCTCGCGCTTCCAAAGAGTCTACCTGCTAATGTTCGTATTCTTCGTCTACAGTCTCCGAATCGCAGCTTCGAACGGTTCCTCCGACGATGTTCCCGCCAAATTCGACACATCCAGGATCGAGTAAAGGTTCGATATGGTGGCTTGAGCGCTTGGAATATATGCCAGCCTGGTCCGACGTTCCTCTTGCGATCACCTTGACTGCGGAGGGTAACAGGTTGCCTTGCATACTTAGTTAAACATTATAGAACTCTGCTACCTCATTCCCTACAAGTCCCATATCCCTTCCAGTGTGTGACTAAATACAGTAATCTGTGAAGTTGAAAATCCATAGCCCAATTTTTAAGAACAGCAGCTTTCGTTCAGCTCGGCACCCACACAAGCTCAATAATACCATCAAGTGCCTTCATGGGCCTTTTCTTCTCTACCATCCATCGCTCATCATCCTTCTTTCGAACATATACCTGTAACACGGACCCGTCCTCCATGACTTGCGAGTCACGAAGCTCCCAAGCAATCTTCTTACCCGTTTTGAGGAGCGAGGGGCGCTGAGGGCCATACGTGTAGTCGAAGTTCCACACATGCTCCTCGAACAGCGGGCGAAATGTACGCTCCACCTGACTCAGGTCGAAGTCGATCCCATCGGGGTAGTGCGCAATGCTATAACCGTTGGAGATGATGAAGTTGTCCGCAGTAACGAAGCGCTGAAACGGGCAGTCCTCGCCGCACGTATAGGATATCTTGGTGGTATTTAGCGGGTTGGCCGAGTGCCACTTGTCGCCTCTCTTGAAATGATGAATGCTGTACGGCTTAAATCCGCCTTCGTAGAAACCCGATGCGTCTCCTACAAGATCGAGCTGCCAGAGGTCCTTCAGGTGCGTGAGACGTATGTCGGTGTTCTCGTATATGCACTTACGAAGGAGAATGTCTCCCTGAGGACCCCAGCCGGTGTTGGACTGCTTGATCTTGGCCCTCGTCCGGCAAGCGTCAATGCGACTGGAAACGATACCCGCCAAAGGACGGCTGAGGAAGACTCCACCGCCTCCAAAAGCTTGGGAGCCGTGCACCTTCACGGCCGTAACGTCCTCGGATAAGGTGCCGATATATAACAGCCTTGTATGATCATACTGCTTGAACCGCTCGACGAGGCCATTCATCGCCGTGAAGAAGGTGTCGTCATCGCACAAGACCAGCCACTTCCTGTTCGGGGAGTCTTTGTGGGAGTAAAGCATAGGCACCAGGTTGAGGTACCGGACAGCCATCTCCTTCTCTATCCGGCTATCCCACCCGCTCACTTCGGAATCGATACCGGCATCGGCAAGTCGTTGCGCGACCTCCGTAAGCTCCGCATCCGTGACGTCAAGGAGGCGAAGGAGGAGCTTGCCTCCGTTAGACCTGCCTTTGCTGTCGGTTAGCCAGTAGGCCCACTCTTGGATCATCGAAGGGTCGCTGAGGCGCTTGTATGTGGTGGAAATGGCGAATATGAAGTCGGAGAGATCAGCATCGGCCGGGAAAGGCGACTCCGGGACGGAAACCTCCAAGGGTTCGCTGCATTTCTCTTCCTGGTCGTGGCCACTCAGCAGATCCACCACCCGGAAGCCTTCGGCGTCATTACCTGATGACAGGAGGTTCTGCGGTAGCGAAGTATAAGATTGACGCTCGATGGGCTTGCGCGTGAAGCTGATGTAGCGTCTCAAATACTCGACTTGATCGTCCAGCTTGTATCTGTCACTTATCTCACGAAGCCTGTCCGTATCAACATTGCAATTCATAACGTGGCTCGATGACGGCCGTGCGCCATGTGCGCTGGTGTTGATGGGTTTGGCTTGATCACCGCCCGAAAGTTTCGGCTTGACAGCGGATACATCTTTTAAATCAGATGTTTTTAGAAGCAAGTCTGTGGTATACGGTCTCGTTGATGGTAAGTTCCAATATGCTATCAAAAGAACGGCAATAAGCACAACAAGCTTGAGAGCTCTTGAGAAGGAGCTCCGTATGCCCCAGGTTGACTGGATTAATGCCTTCGCTAGGGTGCAGGCTCTCGTGGCTTTCGCCGACCAATACACACTATGCGGGGCCTCTAGGCGGCCGATCCACCCTACCATAGCTAGGTAGGACAGTAAGCAAATGCGGTTGGGTAAAGAAGGGTGTCGGTATTCAGGGCATACAAGTAATAGAGTTGCCTACCAAAGTAGGTTAAGGGGGCTTAAGGTGTCAATTGAAACGGCGAGGCCGAGGCATTAATGGCTGTTGGTTATGTAAATTTGTGGCAGAACCAACAGCCAAGCAATTTAATATCCTGGCTGGTGGTGGATCCTCGCTTCAGCCTGAGCCACTCAGCACGTGGTGGTGCTGTGGGAAGGAAATGCAATGGCTAGATCCCCCTGTCCAACATTTAGATGGATGTGAAGTATACTGACAAATATTATGTATATAACTTAGGGAAAAGGATGTCTGTAGCACGCGGCGGAGAATGACCAATGCTGATTGGTCAATTTTATCATGGCTATCCATCACCGACAAATCGCCCGAATTTTAATTCTTTCCTAGCTCACTATCCGGTGACATGTTCCTCGTCCTGTCTTACTTGGTGAATCATGCTATTAAGTAACCTTGTTATTTTTACTATCGATTTCGTACTGAAAACCACCTTCGAAGGGATATGAGCGACGGATCGTCTAGACCCCGCTTTAGGGGCCCTCCGCCCCCAAGTAGGCCGCCCATAAACAAGCCATCAAATGACTTGGATAGGCCTGGAAGCACGAGATATAACCCCATTGTCCTTGACGAGCATAACGATACTGATAATTGTGTGGAGGGTGAAGATGATACTGGAGGGAAACACACGGCCGTGGCAGGCAACAAGGTCAAACAAGGGTAATGCTGGGAGTTACCTCTGGATACTCAACCAATAAGCAATCCGTCTCTCATACCGTGTCTCTGGTTGTTAGGAAGATAATGGTTTTGACACACCAAGGATAATAGCAAAAACCAAGATGAGGGTGGAGGAAATGACAGTTAAAGGGATATCGACAATGCTCGTGCAATAAGCAACGGAGGGTTTTGCAATGTATCCAAGAACGCTCTGGATTATATTGTGCAATTAATCCTGGATAATCGATCCACACCGCTCTACCCATATCTGGTCATTGCTCTTGAACACACATGCAATAAACGATTCGGCGTCTTTGAGAAGGCGCGACAGCTCATTGTGCAATGCATCTAAGTCTTTAGCAGGAGCTAGCTTTGACTCGCTATTCCGCGGGCTGTCCCGTTGCTTTTCCACTTGAATCCACCCAATCTCGCGAAGTACCCGGTTACTGACCCCTTATGCTCTGTAACATCGTGTCTTTGTTAGTCGTATCACATCACTGTCCTATGATTCCTGGACTTACCAATTTTCTTAGTCATTTCCGAAATACGAAGGATCGTGCCATGATCCTCAGCGCCCCATGGGAAGTCTTTCGGTTGTAGGAACCAAAGCATCCGCGTCACCATATTCGCTGCCAACAGCGATTGTTCTTTCTGTTTGGTTTTTGGTGCCCCACTAAAACATCGTTCTTTAGGTGCTACTTGGGGTGTGACCGAAGATGAGCTCAGTGTTAAGACCAGCATTAGCATCAGGTCGCACATTTTGGTGCCAAGGATTCCTTGCAGGGTATTGTAAGCTTGCTGGTAATGTTCTAGAATTTTATGGTCGTCATCATTCTTTCCAAAAAGCTTCCGTAGCCTCTCAAAGCCTGCCTGGATCAATGGCGGGACATCCTGGAACGGGATATCGCATTGAAAGTTGATCCGTTGTTTCCTTGGTCGTTTCCGCAAGGTACTTTCGTGTTTAAAGTCAGCCTCAAGTGCTAATCGCTTTGAGCTGCCGGCCCGAGCCGTGAGCACTTCCGTCGAAAGAACCGAACCCGTTAAGCGCACGATCCGCCGATGAGTGAGTCTTTGTCGGTGTCGACCTGGCACCCATTCGACGCCACTCGAATGCATAGCAGCTGCGAGGCCATCTATCCATTGGTCTTTTGTGACGACTTCTGGGCGTGTGTGTTGAATGGCGGCCTTTATCGTCGCAAACCAGGTGGAATGGGCTGGCGCGAAGGCGGCGGCAACCATGCTCTCTGATCCCTGTAATGCTTCGACTAGTTCCAGTGCAAAGTCTCGCCTGGTTTTGGTTGGTATATCTCGCAAGGAGCCAGAAGCTCCATCCGGCATGACCAAATCCTGGGGAGGTTCTCTAGTGCCCTGGGCGGGTTCACATGTCAATAAACGAATATCGCCAATATGATCTAGCATGACAGTGAATTTTCATCCTTACCTCCATCGAAACGGGTCGTGACAATCTTCCCAAGCTTTCAGTTCTTGACCTGCTCTGATGGAAGGCTCACCTCGACCACTTCGTATACCCCGGTTCAACTTTCTATGAAACTGAATGGCCATAAAGTTTGACATCTGAGGGATCCATAGCTCTGCCAGCACTTTTTCTAAGAACCGACTGGCCCCCGATATCCCTTGGATGGACTGACCCCCAAGCTCGGAGAACCACAGCTGACTGTGGCGGTTTGCCGCCACGAACGTCCCATAGTGAAATGCAAGCGACGCTACATGCATGAGCATCGGACGGCCATCCTGTAAGAGAGGCCACTGGCCGATGTGTATGACCCCTTCTCCTTCCCTAAAATCAAGCATCGCCGGATCGATAAAGGGCCATCCTCCATGTTGTAAGCTTTCCATTGTTCCTAGCAATCTAAATACCCGTGATGGAAGTATACGAGGATCGCCTGTCAGACAAAAGTTTCCCAGCCTATCCAGGGCAGCTACAGCTTCTGACGCTGCGAGCCCCAGACCTCGCGATCCAGCCATGGTAAATCGTCGCTCCATCTCCTCGATGGCTAGCTTAAATGTTCGAGCGAACGCGATAAGAACACCAGGGAAAACCGGAGGGAGAAACCGCCGCAGAATCCACGAATACGATTGCTTCTCCTTTAAGAAATATCGCTTCATCTGGACAATGGGCTGTAAAACGGTAGAGAAACTCTTCTGACCCTTGATGAGCCGTTGGATGTGTACGGTAACCACTTGTTCGAAGCGATATGAGAGCTCTTCCGCCTCGATGGCTTTCTCGATAAGCAAGGCTTCTCTCTCAAATGGCTTCGACGCACCGGGGTTCTCCGGTGTCAACCGCCCTCGTATCCGATCTAGAAGTCTTGCTTGCTTGGCTCTAACCTTGGCCGCGGCTTTGGTGTCGACTTCTGGTACCGTCAGTGCTGCCGTTGCTGAGCCTTGACTTGCGAGAAGGGCATCAGCGCGATGGCGGTACACGGACTTTAGCGCGCAGTATCCTTGAAACTCGCCGAAGGATACAACATCAGCACCCTGGTTGGAAAAACTCATGTTGTCCTCTATAATGGCCAGGAGATTGTTCTTGAGGAAGGCGGGCGGCTTTGGTGATGAAAAATTGCCATATGCCGAGTGGAAGCCCAGCGGATAGAAGGTATAGTCTCGAGGGCTAGCATATTCCCGAGCCAAACAGTTCCTGTCGGCGAGAAGACAAAAGACCTGGTCTTGGTCCTGGTCTTGACCTCCGCCGGTGGTGCAGTGCAAGTTTGTAGCAACGGCATAGGATATACTCGTCAAGTGATCTAAATTGTATTTGTGCTCTAACTCCGTACGAAGTTGGAGCAACCCGGGACTGAAGTGTTCATCTTGCGATTCCAGCGGGCTCCTGGATGTTGCGCCATTCGCGGCACCTGCAATCTGCTCATTTGGGTCTTGTACGAAGAGACTTGAGTTATCACGACTGCTTGGCTCAACTGCTTGCTCTTCCTCCGAATCAACTTCGCTTTCTTCTTCCATATCACCCTGGTATCTTCGCTCCTCGTCGCTATCCTCATCTTCTTCGTCGTCGTCGTCGTCTTCGTCATCATCATCCGGTCGTATGCGAGTTTCCCGCGGGAGATTTTGGACTCCTTCGGTCACTTCCATCTCTATGTTGGCGCCGTAGTCGTATGCATGAAAAGCAGGAAGGTTGTCGGACCAGAACGTTTCGTGGGCATACATTTCAACGAAACTGGCCCATCCGTCCATGAAAAATTCCTGGAACATGGTCCACTTATTGTACGTTATCTGTTGAGACGATCTACCGCCCAGCTTCCATGCTGCCTCAATTCCTTCGCCAAGAAGCTCGCCACTCGTGAAGACTGATTTGATATAGGACGCGAGCGCTTCGGCATGGTGTTTGACCATGCCGGTCCCATGCTTGGCTGCATCACGACGTTTGCGATTGCCGTTCCCGGGTCGTGTGGGGTGCATAACGATAAACCACTGCTCTCGCGTCGCGGCCACCGCAACACGAAAAGTTCGGTTTGTCAGGTCGAACGATATATTACTGCCTCGTTTCACGCTGTAAGGTGCTTGCCAGTGCTGGAAGGAAATTGTCACGTTATCGAAGAATCGATCGCTACGCCGACTGATCGGCTGCAATGGGGCTCCCTCGATGCAAATGAAGTCGAGGTAGAATATTGGATAGTAGTTGTCTTTGTCGCTGGCGGGTCGCGAGCCGGCTTTTCGGCTACCATAATCCATGGTGAATGGTCGTTGAAGTATCGAGATCGCTTCAGCACCTTTGAATTCAGGCGCCCTGGTTTTCGCTATGAATTCATCACCTGATTATATGCGGCATGTCAGTGTTGTCCCTCTAAACTGGTGGACGGCTCCTTTTCCTTACATTTGTAGTGGTAGGTACCTCTTGAGCGATCAATCCTCCATGTGCGTGATTCACGCTCCGCTGTCGCAGATCCGTCCTCAGAGCCCACCGCGGACTCCCTCAAATAGTCATCATCCGCGCTGTCGTGCGATGGGTATGCACTCTGCTCGTGGTCATCATCCTCAAGCTCTGGATTGCCACTACCTGACACAAAACTGGCTCCCTCCTGGTCAAGAGAACCATCGAGTATGACGCTGTTGGTTTCGAGTTCCCGTGTACTCATGGTGTTGGGTGGGTATTTGCTTGATGGTGGTATTATTTTAAGGTAACTCACAGAGACTGACCCTAACCCAAGACTTGACGACTACGCAAATCTCGCTACGCCCGGGGGCGAAAGGTGTCTCTTACGTCTCAAGCATATCGGCTTAGTAAAGAACGCGACCATAAATGAATAGCATTGGCAGTTCCTTTCCTTTTCTTTTTGGCAAAGCAAAATTTAATTGAACCATGTTGACCTAGCTACACATCCGATTCGTCCACCAGCACTTGACGTGGCGTGTTTCCTGCTGCCCGTCCCAATGCAAGCCAGCTATTAGCCTCAATGACAAGATGGAAATCGTGTTCTACCACATTGTATAGGGTAAAGGGTCAAATGTATGAAAGGAGGATTAAGACGCAGCTAATCGGCCTCTCCAACCTGACTTCCTCGCCGGCATGGGACTAAACGGCAGCGGATTTCGGGAGCTACTAGGTTCGCTCTGGCTTGAGCCTACATGCGTTTGCGTTGGTTTTGGCTGCCGTCGACGCGCATCCTTGCCATCATCCGGGCCGTCCCGCGCTCTAAGCGATTGCCCTTTTCATTCGCCTGACTCTCTCTTTGCTTTTCTGTTTCAGCCACGGATACCTGGTCTGGACCATTTTGCGATTCTTCTCCACCATCATCTGAGCGAACCTCCTGATCTCCCGATGCCCCATGCTCAGAGGGCACATCGGCAGCTACACTCCTGGTGCGCACCGTTGGATCATCCACTGCTGACTCCCGGGATGGGGCGTCCATCGTCGGTCCCTGCTCATTCGTCTTTGTTTCTTGGCTCCCCTTGAGCATGAGGAGATTGTACTCTTTCCCGGTCGATTCTATAATGACGCGATCCGCATCTGCTAGCTTGTTTTGCGACGGCCCGTTCTGATCGTCACGAAGAGCTTGGCGACATCGATCAGCCACCCATTTTACGATGCATCCGTCGATCGCCGCTGCAAGTTGACCAGAGGCTTCCTTGCTGTTCAATGCAGGGTTTTCAGCCACCTCAGGCACGCGTGAAGCTAGGACACATACAGCACGCGTTACGGCTGAGCATCCCTTGAGGCTATCGGTGGGAGATAAACCCAGGCCATCGCCGCCCTTTGAACCAACCCACCATGGACGAAACTTGGGGCCAAGGGAAGTTTCGACAATATGAAGCAGGTTTTGCCAGAATCTGTCAAGAAACCTCTCTGCGTATACGGCGCCGTTGCGGTCGTTCGGGTCCGGCATGGCCTTCAGATAGCCTTTTGTCACCGGGTGAGTCAATGATTGCTGCCGCCGACGAACAAAATCCAGAATCTCCCGTTCGAGCATGATCGACCGCTTATCTGCAAGCCTCATCGCCTTTTCATCCGTGCCGTTCTGTAATCGTTTGATGAAACCCTTCCTCAGCGGGAGCTTGTTTGCTTTGCGCTTGTCCGCGACGACTTCCGAGTCGCGATCGATCCACAGAACCACATGGATCATTACCTCCATCATGGTCTGGCATACGTCTTTTGGCGTCTCGAGCAGACTGTGAACATCCGGGAGGCGGAAGCTCGGATTCTCGATGAGAAACTCGTACAATTCCCGATACGCCGCATCGTCCAGTGCAGTGAGAAACCGAGCCGTCCGACGTGCACCAGGCCCGACTCGATCATCATCCCCTTCCTTCGGGTCGGTATAGAATAACTTGCGTATCGCACTCGCTGTCGCGTTCTTTCCGCCTGCCGCCAATACGTGCACCATCTTTTTCCAGTCCGAACCGCGAATGTATTTGGTAGCATCTCCTGGCAATTCCTTGAGCTTCTTCCCGACGGCATCGATGATTGCAAAGCAATACTAGAGTCTCTCAGCATTGTCCATAGTTCGAGATCGCAGGCTAGCCCATTCCCCGAGCCTGCCGACGTTATCGGGCGGGTGTTCATGTAAACGCAACTTACTGCATCAAATCTTCTGCTAGCCAATTGCTCCCACTTAGATATATTAAAGGTGTCTTTTCCGACCGTGGTACTGCAGTAGCTTGTAATCTTAGACGCCCAGCTCTTGTTGTTCCATAAAGTGCCTAGTCGGCCGGTGGGAAAATTCGGGTTCCCACCGAGACGCAACAAGTCAAGCATTTGGGCTTCAACTTCGCTTTTCTTCCCATGAAACAAACTCTCGTCTTGCTTGGACGCCATGACAAGCTGCATCCAGATCTGACCATGGCTGTCTGGGAGCAACAGGTCGCTGCGGTTGACTCGCAGTTGAAGGTTGAGCTTGGGTGGAAGCGCGTCTAGTATCTGATTTAATCATCTTGCTTCTTGAGAACCTGACTTGGTTTTGCCCCTGTTATTTTGGGGCGTGGAGGTCGACTTACCTTTGTCGTAAATTATGCCGTTCCACCAGAGCTCCGTGTCTGGCAACTTCTTGCGTTTCACTAGCCTTCGCAAAGCTGCCACTCGGTGTTGACCATCCATAATCTCGAGTGGCTCCTGATTGATGTCCAGCCAACCATCAAGGTCGCGTAATTCTTGTCCGTCATCTTGTGAAGTTGAGTCTTTTGCTGTTGCTCCTTTATGTACTTCTGCATGGCTTGTGACGTACACGACACCAAGATGTAGTTCTCCTCGCTAGTTCGTGCTAAATTCTGCTCAAACACTTCATCGAGATCAATGACATGTTTGTCATCAACCTGACGGTTCTCTCCATTTTCCCATTCAGGCGTGAGGGCCTCGAATGGTATCTTAGCCACCATGAGCTGGTAAGGCTTCGCTTGACGTCGGATTGTTTGGGTTTCATGAAATGCTTGACTGAGTACGCCACCGCCTTTATCACGCTTACTCTCCTCGCGCCTTCTTTTGCTGTTATCTTTTCCCCCATGAACTTCGGACGAATCCGCTTTTCTCTTCGTCATTTTTGATGTCCTTTGCGCTCACAGGCTCAGTGTCAATGATGCTGAAGTTATATGATGGGTGTATAGGGTAGGGGTGGTGTCGGGTAACAACTCGGGGAAGAGTTTCGGCGACAGGATGCGTAAAAAATGGAAAATAGAGTACTCTGCATGACCTCGGCCCTGGCTACAAAGCCCCGGGTGTCCGAGGGCGCCACCAGCATATAACTTGTTCATGCGAATGTGGCTGAATAGGCATCAAGCTAATGTCTCTCCCCGTTGCAAGCCCTGCTGAAAAAGGCGCGACTGTACTGCTGACGCGCGTTTTGAATACGAGACAAAAGGGGAGAAGAGAAAAAGCAAAGTGAAAACAACAAACACGGTCATAAATGGAAGACATTAAAGTACAAAGAGACGAAGGCTGCTCTTCACTCCACTTCTGTTTATTTCATCTTTAGGCACACAAGAATAGTCCACCAAGTGACTTCCTCCAGGCGAGATCCTCGACAAATGCTCTAATATGAATATTAAGTGCGAACCCAGGAAACTTGCACTGATGGAAACTGCGGGTACGATTCGGGACCTTGCCATCGGAAAGACTAACTACCATATTTCGCCCCGGGGCGAAACTGATTCATTTACTATGGTTCCGAACCAGGACATCTGACATGCAATAAATCGGTTTGGCAGGGTGAAACACATACGACTGTTTGTAGGGAATTGGTTGGAGTTTGGTAGAGGGG
This sequence comes from Albifimbria verrucaria, assembly GCA_020081605.1. NCBI lineage: Eukaryota > Fungi > Ascomycota > Sordariomycetes > Hypocreales > Stachybotryaceae > Albifimbria > Albifimbria verrucaria. Next base: position 18,677 of record JAHREC010000015.1, read on the forward strand.
CCCGTATGTCAGTTTCGCCCCGGGGTGAAATATGGTAGTTAGTTCCACCATCAGTGGGACTCAGTTGTTGCATGTCGTTCTATTAGAGTAGACCCCACTTATTTTCGCCCCGGGGCCAAAATTCACCTGATGCATTACGGCCCGCCCCTACGCCCCATTATTTATTATTATTATTAGTAGTTGTCGTAATTTAGTAGTAGTGGCAGACACATTCACGTAGGCACATACACATACACACACACATACACACACACACATACACACACACACATACACACGCACTTAACCCTATACTCAAGCACGGAATACCCCTCTACAATACCTCCACTAGTACCATCGCCGCTTGATTGGACGGGTGTAATGGCCTCGCCCCAGTGCCCTCAGATCCCCGGCAGAGTAACCTCATTCGTGCAGCTTCCAACACATCCACGCTATCGATCTTGGTTCTTTCTGCTCTCCTGATACTGGCTGCCTTAACATCTCAGTTCGCTAATCTTTCGAGATTTGGCGAGATGGCAACTCAATCTTCTATAACTACAGATGTAAAACGCCACGATTTATGCTATCACGCGATGTAAAACTCAGCAAGCTCTACATCATCGTTAAGTAGCTGCTCCATATCAACACTAAGGCGCTAGAGCGGATCTGTGATGAGTTCCTAAGCGTATGCATTCTATCAAAATCCAAACCTTCCAGCCGCGGATCATCAAAGACGTACAGCAGAGTTCTCGAAGACAGATCAGCTATCGCTGGGCTCAGGTTTCTTGCCTTGACGTCGTGCTCTGGTACATGAATAAAGCCTTCAGGTAAAAAACCAAGCAGAATTTCTCCGTATTCCACGCCATACATTGAGCATGTTGAAACTACTCCGAATACGTCGGCCTCGCCACTTGGCCTCTGAATGAGCGTTGCATCGCACCCGGTGGCCACACAGACCTCATTGCCTTCCATTATCACATCTGGCCCAATGCCTACGTAGCCTTCTTCAGTCTCGAACGGATAATTAGTGTTGAAATTGTTGCCGAAATTGGGAAGCATTACTGCAAGCGCAAGTCGCTAAAATCAAGGTCTACCCAGATGCGAGGATCCATAAGGTAGATAAAGTTTGCCTTTTGCGTTTTTAAGTCATTTATGCTTTTCATGGGTGGGTAGGAGTCGTCAGCGAAACTGCCGAGGCTCAGTGCGTGAGCGTATACATCCAGTAAGGTGCCACTGCCAATGTAGGGGCCAGGATCTAGCATATTTAACACGCCAAATACACCATCTCTTTGATTGCTGTACCTGGAGCTGTCGTGGAATGTGTGCAGATGCCGCAGCTGAACACGTTCCGTGTGTTAGAGAAACTCACGCGCCGACTGCAGCCTGCGGCATAGCTCATCTGTGTATCGGAGAGTGCTTGTCATCTTGCTTAGCAAACACATGCAGGCTGCTTGGAAATTGGCCACCAGATGGAGGCTAATTCACACCTTACAAGAGCCTGTGAATTGGCGAGAGACGCCTCTTGACGGACCTATACTCTCTCAAACCAAGAGCGAGACAACAAGAGGGAAATGAGGTGAGATCATCCTCACCATAGGGAAAAGCAATAGATATATCTGTAAATGTATGGTCCTTGGCATCAGTTGCCGGGGCTAAACCTCTGGGCTTTGGGTTGACCTTGAGATTGAAACCCATCTCGGTCGTTAAAGCCAGTGCCCTGCCACTTTCATTCTGCTCAGGTTCTAGTCAAACAACGACACGCTCAGCCTGATTATATGTATCGCTCATCATGCCGACTTGGAATCCATTTTTCACATTGTAAGCCTGGTTGATGCACAGGGCGTCAATTCACAGCTTACGCGGCTGAGTTGGCAGGAGAAGGTGTCTGAGGGCAACGTGAAGATTCTTTGTCATTGTGATATAGCCTACTACGTTTCCTATCGTATTCTCGATGACCTTGACGGGGATTGAGCTGGTGTCCACGCCCCGAGATTAGGATAGGGCTTCATAAAGCAGAAGTGCGTCGGGGATGATGAGTGCGTGAGAAAAGCTGATAAATATTGCGTCATCGAAGCTATCCGGGGCAAGAGAAGCTATTCTAATCTCCCGCGGCTCCAAAGGAGCGTATCTCCTAGAGCGCCCAAAGCTGCAGAAAATGTAGCAGCCCCACAATGTCTTAGTCATATGTCGATACATAAAGTGACTTCCTGAACCCCTCACCATCAAAAATGCTAGGCAGCGGCTTTTAACGATATATCAATGGAAGACAATGAACCAAGAAATCAACAGCAGGGCCAGGTCCGGCGCCGGGCCCGGCCTCAAGGGTCAGGCCTCGAAGGGTCAGGGCCCCTGCCGCTGCCGCTGCTGCTGCTGACCCGGCTGCTGACCCGGCTGCTGACGAAGGCATCGACTTAGATATCACCCTCAATAATAGCCGGGCCGAACAAGCTGCGGATAGCACGTACAGACCAAATATCGAGCCCAAAGACACTATAGGCAGCCAATTTGAACCGTTCAACGTCCCGGAACGCCCCTTTGAAGTCCACAATCTCCCTGCATCGCCGTTGGAGCTGTTCCAGCATTTTCTACCCATCTGGCTCGTTGAACGCTGGGTTAGCTATACTAATGATAATCCGGATACTATTGATCCTAGGGACCCGGTCCTATCTGACAATAGCCGAATAAAGGCCTGGAAACCGATTTCTGTCGCAGAGATATATATATGGATAGGAATGACTATATATATGGATTTAAATCCAGTTAAATGCATCGGTGACTATTGGAAGGGGCTAAAAGGAGGGGGAATTCCTCGATCCATCGAATAGCTAGATATATGTCAGAAAAACGATATACCCTAATTAAACGGCAGCTTCGACTGGATGACCCGGATACAATTGAGGTGGATATGCCGGGCCCTTATTATAAGGTCAACGAATGGGCCAATGTCATGATGGACGCTGCCGTCAGCATCGTCACTATTGGCAGCATCATTGGTGTAGATGAGGCTATGCAGGCCTTCCAAGCCGTTCTAAACAGAAGGTGACGATCAAGGAAAACCCACACCCACAGGGCTCAGGATCTGGGTCCTAGCTGTTGCTGGATATGTGTTGCAGTGGATATGGCACAGGCCCGGCTCACAATACGGTCCCGTCGGCGTTGAGGGCCGCCGGGGCCCTAAGGTCAAGGCCACATCGTCATATAGGTCATCCAACGGCTCATCCAACGGCTCATCAGACAAGGCCCCAGCATTGAACCCGACCCAAGCCGTCGTTGTGGCCCTAGTAAACCGGCTGCCTCGTCATACATATCATGTCTATATAGACAATCTTTGCTCGTCTCCGGACCTCTTCCTTGCCCTTAGGCAGCTAGGGATAGGGGCCACCGGCACATGCCGTACGAACTGTGGCCTGTATCGCCGTCTTGTTGAATTGAAGGAAGATGATCGTAAGGGACGGAAGATGTGGCCTTGGGGCCAACTTCAAACGTGGCTAACATCGGATAATAAGGTCAGCCTACCCTAGGGTAGCTAGCGATATATATATATATATATATAGCTAGCTGACTGACTGACTGACTGACTGTCTTGAAGGTCAACCAGATAGCTTGGAAAGACAATGCCTTAGTGTTGTTTCTGACCACTGTTTATGACGGTAGCGAGACTGTTGTCTGCGGCAGGAAGCGGCCTACATCGTCACATCGCTATTCAGGTCTTATCAAACGTTTCTTTGGTGACAAGCCGGTCAAAGAGATAGCTATCCTGTCTGTGGCTGCTGACTATAATAGCTATATGAACGCTGTGGATATTGCAGATCATCTACGATCGAATATGCGTATAGGAAATCATCGTCAACGCCGGGCCCGGCCCGGGCCCTTCCTGGGACTTCCTCCTTAAGACGGCTGTTTCAAATAGCTTCATTTTGCAGAGAGACGGGCAGCCGGCTTGGCTACGGCATAGGGCCCTGAGCCAATGGCAGGAAGCTGTTTCTGATGCATTATGCGAGAGATATTGGCGGATTTATCGTCTAGAAGCCGGATCTAGGAAAAGATATCAAGCTGGTGATGAATTTACGCTAATCTCACGGCATCATTGGATCGATAGAGGTAAGAGGAATCAATGCAAGGCCTGTCAGGGTATTCAAATTCGTCCTAGAACTCAGAGCTCTCAATACCCTAGGAACCGGCGGGCCCTTGGGTCATTGAATGTGAATAGCTTCACAGGCCCTGACCCTAAGCCGGGCCGGCTAGAGGCCCCACCAGCGAAGTGGACTACGAGGGATGTGACTGTTGTAATGTAGCTATATGTAACGACAGACAATGCTGGTACTTCTATCATCAGCCAATTTACTAGGCCCTCAATGTATCTAATTTTTATCCGGTTCTAATTGGTCAATACCCCAGTTGGCTACATTTTCTGCAGCTTCGGGCGCTCTAGGAGATCTGTACGACTCAGTCATTTGATCTGAACAAATGTCAAATTGTCCCATAATCCGTCAACTCCGAGACTGGGATCCGAGCAAAGACTCACAGAGACCTGTGATGATCGGGGGTTTATCTCGTTGAATATCTGAAGGCTATGTCACCGTACCAGTGTTCACATTTTAATGAATGGATTAATATATGAAAAAGTTGATATCGTTCTTTTAATGTTAGATAAAGTATATAGATATGTATAAACTTACTAAATACGGGGACTTTGTTATGAGCTAATTTGCTAGCAAGCTACATATTAATAAGCTTTTCCCTGGTTTAAAATAGATTAGGGCGATATCCGATATCTATTTAGGGCCTTTGGATATTGAATAAGGTACTGACGATATAGGGAGATAAATAGTCCGGATCATTCGTTAAATACGCAATAGGCCTATACTTCCAAGCCATTTTGTCCTTATTTCCTGTCCTTGAGTGTCAACTCGTTGGCATGAGGATGCCGTCGAATAATTCTCCCATCATATTCTCTTCGGTAGCTCTACTTGTCTTGGCGAGTTGATGGCTTCCGGGAGTAAATGCTACCGTGGCATGCAAGTCCCTAGTCTCGGCTGCATCTTCCCAATATGACAGGATGCAAGCAGAAGATGGACAGTTTTCACTCCCCTTACGTACATCGTTTCCTTAGCCCTGGAACAGGTAATGATATTGCCCAAGCTGTAACTAACAGGTGAATTTCGTTATAGCTTCACATCAAATGCGCTTTAGGTCAAACTAGCCACAGAGCGGGAAAAAAACGCCTTTCTTGTTCATAGTAGAAGCCACTCATACACCACCACAGCTGGAAAATATCGGGATTGCCTCAGTATCCACTTCAGCCACCACAAAATTTGTGCGGCTTGATGAAGGTGCCCAAACGACTCTGATGGTGCGTTCTGGTATCACCATAGGTGAGCTTGTCGCTTCCTGTTCAACGCTGGCTTCGAAATTCGTAAGTTTAACATCCTAAGTCGTTGTGGGTTCAATTCCTGTCTGACCTTTGACAGAGACTGGCAGCTGCTCCTGACCGAGCGTAATTAGTGCCACCCCAAGCGGCTGTGCTGGATAATTTCAAGGCTTGCATCGGTTGATGATAGATGCACTGGTCTCCCTGACAGTGGCTACAGTAAAAGAGGATATTTTTGAGGTGAACAGTGCCTCTAATCCAGATCTGTTCTTGGCTACGAGAGGAGTTGGTGCCAATTTTGTAATTGCTACCTCAGTGACCTATAAAGTGAAACCATTGACTAATAATGGCAACATCCTCAGATGAGGTGGGTGACTCCACCATTCTTAGTCGATACATACTTTGCTGCCGTTGCATCGTTAAAGAATAAGCTACCTTCAAAATTGGCATCAATAAGCAATACCGAAGTTGCGATAGCCCCGAATAAAGCAGCGTGCCCACTGTGCCCTCGTAGGCATGTAGGTTCGATAGAGATATACTAGAATGGCTCTTTGGTCATTGAACTCCTTGTAGAGCATAAATCATGCGTTGTCATGTTCTTCCTCGGTTTCGGCGAAGACAAATAGCCTCCACATCTCGAGCACCCTCTATAGTCATGACTAACAGCCTCAGCGACAGCTTCACCCCGAGACCCAAATAATTTGACTGCGAGTCCATCCTCCCCACTTAACCATAGCTGATCTTTTGTACGGCCAGATGGACCTTCATAGTCACATTCGTCGATTTCCAACGTATCCATCTTATATTTCCATCTTTGTTTGGCCCGTGGGAGTACTTTGGAGTTGATATGATGGATACGGAGCTGCTGCTGGGTATTAGGAAAGGTAATAGAGATTGCAGCTTTCATCTGTTCATCAAAGTCGGTAATAGCCACATCAGGAACGCCAATACTGTGCCGGGCTGCCAGATCTCGAATCGTATCCAAAAGAAACTGGAACCCTCGACCCTCTCGTTATCAATAACCCCAAATGCAGCATTGTATACGGACCCAAGGCAGGTTTGTCCAGTCACCTGGAATAGTGGGAGCTTGCAACGGTTCGTGCTGTAGGTGTTGTCTAAGCTAAGGACTTCCGGAAAACGCTTCCACATGCGGATACAGTATGGAAGAGTCCAAACAAGCCCAACAAGTCAGTCGGGCTCATTCTCAACCCATTTCGCAACATACGGGATCTCTCGTTTGTCAAACTGTTTTAATAATGTAGTACTCGTAGGCAGGCCATCGAGCTTCTCCCGGCCGATAGTAGCTCTAGCGTTATATATATATCCTTTTGTGTGAGTATAGTCCCTGGGTACTTTTCCTTGACAATACTGCGAACGTCACGCGCCCGGATGCCTACACGACGACTAGATGACTTGATAGTTTCTTGGACCGCAGCGTCGCGCTTGTGACAGGCTGAATGGGCGGATGAATTAATGCTTGGTAAATGGTTGTGCTGGTTATATGCTGGATCTATGAGTAGGCGTAGATGCTAGTGATAATTGTTCTTTTCCAACGATTTGGCAACTATTTTCCAACTACAACCACATTTCCGAGATCTTCTCTCGCGAAGGCCAGTCTTTTCTTATTAACCCTTAGTTCTCCGTATCGATCACATTCGAATATATAGGGAATTAGCCGGTCTTTGCGGGTATGCCTGTTTCGCTTGAAGAGGCGGACAACTACACAACTACACTTTGGCGAAGACTAGCATTGGACTAAGAAAACACTTCAACTGGGCTTCGCCCTGTTAATGGGGACTACATGCTTGCTGGACCTGAAGAGTCGAGACTCTATTACATCACAACTGATAAGAATACACGTGGGTGGTGTTGTCGATCACCACTGCAGCCCAATAAAACAGGAGTTTTTGCAGAGTATACTGCTCCATCCAAAAATGTTGTCTAAGACTTAGACCGCGGGTGGTCTTCGCCAAGATTTTATGCTTCTAATTCAAATAAATGGACTTACTGAGCCTGAAGCACTTTGTTGTGGTATTAGAATTTTTTTATTGTGGTGTCAGAGTAGCATGTATGTGGCACCCAATGATGAGGGACGACTTGTACAAGCTATCTCAAGTGATACGGAGTGCAAGAAACCTTCTGAGAAGTAAGCACACACTACATGTGAAGAGTGGAGTACCAGCTTTCTCAGTGCTCGCAGTGCTGGACCGAACCGCGCTATGGACAGCAGCTCATTGGATAGTGATGGAGAGAACCCTTCCTATAAAGATAATTGGATGAAAGCCTGGTGGAGGAACACGCCACCAATGACATATAGCCATAAAACATGTACTTGCTTGCCCTTCTATCATATGAAAACATAGCAAGGAGCGGGTGTCACCGACTTCGCCCTGGCATTAGCTGGATCAGATTCATATCTACTATACCCAATACGTGCCTTACTTACAGCAGCCCCAATATAGTTTTGCAAGATAGTGAACACGTATTCATGAATCCCTGGAAGCGGAACCTGGCATGCCACCGGGCTTTGGTTGATCCCTACGACAGCAATGTTTCAGAACCCTGCTCGCCCCAATAACGGTACACCGGGTACAGTACCACTACATCTGCGCGTCATAATAATAACGAAATCTTAGCACTCGTTTCATTGATCACACCATCAGACAAGCTCTCAGAAGTGGATTATGGCTATTGAACTGTATTATTTCCGATCCTATCAAGCGTGATCATCGCAGTCTCAAGGAATGCCACCGCCAAATCATATGTAACACCGACCATGATGAACAATACCACAATCAGCGACAATTCATCTGTGAATTGGCCTGTCACACCATTTCCAAGGAGCTAGTTATGTGTCCCGTAATGGAAACCCATGTTAAAGGAGGGAAAGCCCTAGCCGACAAAGATTACGAAGAGCATCAGATAGTAAAACAGCCCTGCAGTAAATTATTCACATATGTTTTAACTAGACTGACCGTGCAATCAAAGGTTACAGAAGAACTTTACAGATTTCATCTGTTATCACCTAACGATGACAAATTCATGCCATGCCTTAAACAACTGTATGAGAATCTCAAGGAACATATTAAGGAGGAAGAGCGCAAATACCTAATGGCACTGGAAAACGGCATAGATGGGGAGCAGATTGAAAATCTGACCAAAGAATTCCACCGCTCCAAACGCTTCCTACTCACTCACATTCATCGAAACACACCTGATGTGCTCTCTTTCCAAGTCTGCGCTTAGGTTACTCACACGAGGTCGAGCAAGGCCGCTTGAGGCATTCAGGGATCTTTCTAGCGAACAAAACTGTATTTGAGTGTTTGGATGACACAATATACTACCAAGCTAAGACACGGACGTGCCTGGAAAGATGCTTAAAGTAACTCTCATACACCAGGTCCGGGTTTTGCAGTCTTCGTTCCTACATATAGTACTGATCCATATGCAAATACAGAGGATTCGCTGGTTTGTGCAGCCAATATAAAAAGGCATTTAAGATAGTCGTTGTTAGTAATCTGCGGACACTACAGCTGCATGGAACATAGTAGAGCACGCATCATTATAATCCTCTGTAAGAGGGTACAGTATTCCCAAAATATGGGCTGAATTAGTAGTATATCTGCTAGTTGAGCATTAGAGGAAATAACGTGATTAACAAATAATGAAACCCAAAGATTGTCTTGGATCGTCCCAAGGGTGAGGAAGGTACTTCCTTTTACTGACAGGTAGTACGATACTAGAGCAAACTGCTACATTGGGTGCCTGTATCACATATGTAATATCACACTCTGCCGCAGTATGCTGATCACTTTCTGCGTCGTACAGTGCCTGAAAGGTCAGAATATTTCTGTACACGATCCGAGTCGCCCCATGAATATCTGCATGTGTGGAGCAGAACTTGAAATCAAGAACCCCTTCGTACAAACCGGAGTTTACTTTAAGTCATGTTTGTCACGTCCAGTTCGTACAATATCTTCGTATCTCCAGTGTACCATTTAGTGAAAATGGTGATACATTTATTGCTGAAGCTGCTTGCAAGACCACTTTAGGTCTTTAAATGTCGCATTTACAATAGATATATGACCCATGAGTAAACTGTCGCGACGGAACGAGGGTGGGACAGAGCCACAACGGTGGAGGTAAATAGCATAAAGTGGTTTATTGGTGGCGGTGGCGCTTCCTGGGCTAATTAGAACGACGCGTAGGCTCGTAGGAGGAGGTGTGCTGATCTATTGCTAGAATAGAACCGTGCAAGGGAACTCCTCCGATTCACTATGGTGCAGATATCTGGGTATGTTGGGATTGATTCCTCTAGTAGTTATGAAGTCAGTTAAAACCACAGAAAGATGGGATCCGCGGCAACATATTAGTGGAGCAGGATCATAAATTAGATAGACTTCCCTTGACCAACTGAAGTACAAGAAACTGCCCGCACCACAATCAACGACATGCACCTCAGCAGCGATGACTGACACAATAACGTCATGATGGTACGAGTTGCAGACACGTGGTAATAGACTAGAAAGACATGGTTTATTGATTGAAGCTTGCACAGAGATTGCATGTCTGATAGAGTTCCTAGACGACGAGCCGTCAGACGAGGGAGTGTTGAGCCACTGGATGTTTTGTGATCAAGCTGTGTTCTTATTTATGTACTAATACTTTGCCTGAGATATGTATAACGGTTAGTACTAATATGTCTTCAAAGAGTCAGGGAAATACCTGCGGATAATGTTCTCGAAAGCATATTAGAATTCTAGCCATGCTGAGCCGGTGCTAGTGGTCAGTACGTTATGATGACGGCTATACTAGCAGTATAGGAGGATGACACTTTGATGATGCTGCATCTCAGACTTAAATGTCTCGCTTAATCAATCGGGTGCTGTAACCTATAGCCAATGAAAGGTGGCAATTGCTCGGGACTGTCTCCGAGCTGATCAGCTGGACAATGGGCCTGCATGAGCCCCACTATAATGTAGGTAGCATTATGACAGATCGGTCAGACACCCCGGGTTGAACGCAATATCGTGGTTTTTGTTCCTTTACGCTTTGTAAATGTAAGCATGACTCTATGACTTAATTTGTAGTCAATGAATATGCCAATAGTATAATAACCCCCAAGCTGGTAAATGAATAATTGGAACAATGAAGCATTAAAACCATACCTCATTCAGTCTTGGTCCCGAACCGTACAGAGATATTCCTACCCCTCCTACTATCTAATAGTGGCAGCAATGGGTCGCTACCAACTATCCGAACCACGAGGTTTTGACTTTCGAAATACAACGGACGAGATTGTGCTGCGCCAGGCTTTAAAGTGGCAATATACCCTGGCTCACCGATTGCACGCCCAAACCAAAGAGCAGCTAAAAACCTAAAGGAAAACTCTCCAGAAGATATGACATCTGAAAGATACCAGGAGAATTTAGTCGCAAAAGGAGCAGTCTGCCATTGTCAACCTCATCAGTGTCGGTTCAATCTTTCTAGGACGTCGACCCAAGCGGGCTGGAAGATTGCTCCCATAAAAGCCCCCAGCGTTATAGGTAAATCGGAAAAGTGGATATCCAATCCAGAGCTCATGCACCCACCCGACGCAATTCAGTGCTCACCATCATCATCTTTTGAAGAGTACCTGACAAAAAAGCTACAAGAGGGACAGAAAGAGGTACTACTCGACCGCGGTCGCCCAAACTACCGGAAATATAGGCAATACGATGAATGCTCAGGATGTGGGCAAATCAATAGGCCAATGAAGTCTGGGAAGAATAAATGGACAATTGAAACTGAAGCAAGCGCGGGTGGTGGTGTTCCAAGGTGGTGCTTTATCGAGGAGCCGGCCTTCCGTTCCGAAAAGTAAAGGCAAAGGCAAAGGCAAAGGCAATGCACTTTGAAAAGGCGACCTGGCAACCTGGGAAAGCGAATAGTCCTGTTTTGAAATTTAAGAGCATGAGTTCTTGAGAAAGTTATAGAGTTTGGCGAAGCACGAAAGAATACGAGGGTCCACCAAATGCTTACGACAGATACTTCCTAAGCTGTTTGCGTTTTGAGAGCGAATAGGGAATACTCTGGAGTTTGGTCCGGAGCTTCTAATTGGTTACGACAATAAAGTTATGCTCACAAGACGACTGCATATTTATTGTATGAATTTGTGCCAGCTTGAGTTATTGAGTCTCTTGTTGACGAAGAAGCATACTCTAGCTGAGAGGCCGTCGGTTGACTTTGGGTAGCAGAGGGAGAAGCTGTCTTTGGTTGGAAGGTGTGTTGTGTCCTGGAAGGGGTTAGACGACGCAGCTCACCGGAATTTCCAGCCACGTCCGGAGAGGCGTCAATAAATATATATCCTTGCCGAGCAAGATATGGTCGTTTCTTGGCAATCGATGCTACCTTAACTAATAACCTGAGACATCGGATGGCAATATGTCCATCTAGAGTTCGCTATAGGACGAATAAAGAAGAGAGCTTGTGCTCTTGTACATAACCATTACGACCACCAAGAAGCACATACAGATATAAATTGCGAGCTACAGGTTTTACTGACATCCAAACTATTGGAGTAATGCTAGAGATAGAGGCAACATCACTACAAACCTTAGCGGATCGGGCATAAACACAAAAAACAACTTTGCAAAATACTAAGTAGCCTCCTTCCGGAAACTCCTATTCCTGTTAGTGCTCTTCAATGTATTAATTAATTTGCAACTATTTGAGGTATGAATACTTGCCTGATTTTGGCACGACTTTCCAGTTACTTACCTCAGTGCAAAGTTCACAGATAAATTGTAAGACAACACGTGATGTTATTATGTCTTTCGCAGGAGTGAGAATCTTTCCCCACCAACTGGATTCCAAATTGAAGCTTGCATTAACTTGGTATGGATCCTCAGATCTAGATGCACCACTTTTGCTTGTTCCAGCGCTTGCATTCGGGGCTGTTGTCTCTCGACCTATTGTGGAATCGGCGATCTCAGCTTATATTGATATCTGAGACTGCTGAACTCACTAGCAAGAACTTAAAGATGTTTTAAAACAACAAGCCAGTCTAATTTTCGCTGTTCTTGGTAATTCAGTACATACACTGGCAAAGCCAGGATGCTAGGCTCGTTATGCTTTGTTTGCTTAACTATGATACAATTGATCCAGATAGTGGTCAGCTCTTCTTCGCATTCTCCACAACTTGCACCTTACCAAAGGCTTTAACGGTGGACTGGACGCTCCAAACAATGAGTATGAATGGAATGGCAATCCAGAAGGCGTTGCAAAGAAAGTAATATGCCCAGCAGTAAAATCGGTTAGGGCTACAATAGTGTAGACTTTGCGTAAGGCTGATAAAGGTACAGGTAGCATAGTACAGCACATCGCCGTATAGTTGGCCAAGGCTGATGATGAGCTGCAGTTGATGACGGAGTGGGTGAGATGTTACAATGCAATAGACTGTGACGATCGGCGTTGTTCTACACCAAGGTATAGGGTAGGTACACGATCTAGTAAGTTGTCTTCAGACAGGTAACAGGGCTTACTTTGACTTGAAGCAATAATCACGTAGTTGTCACTAGTCGGTGAGTTATTTCTGAGGAACTCGGTCAAAGGTAGCTCCGTGACTGTATGTTATTGATAGCTGGTAGTCTTCTAACTAGTAACCGGGAGAAGACTCCCATCTATATATCAAATCCTGTTCTCGAGGATCACGTATCTGGGTGATCCTTACCCCTGTCCGTTCCTTGGCTTCTTAGTGGTTTAGTAACTCTAGTCTCCTTTGTTCGAGTCGCTCACGCTCCTTCCGTCGTAATCGGTAGTGCTCCTCACTTCCCTTGAGAAAAGCTTCTTTCCGATACAGATGTATCCGTCGGCGCGTGCTTCCTCGCGGGGTTTGTCGGGTTGATTCAGTAGTGTTGGTGACTTATCGTCATCTACTCCCGTGGACGGCCCGCTGTACCCGGATGGGATCGCGTTACCTTAGTCATCTTGTCAGCTGGGGTCGTAACATCGACACAGAGTATGGATAGGGGTCCCCAGAACATGGCAGTGATAGCCTCCATGATGACGACGAAGGAGTCTTCAGTCAGGTAACGCGAGTCGGATAAGGCATACGAGCTCAAAGACGCCGCTAGAACAGCATATACAAATGAAGGCTTCTGGAACTACATTACTGGTAACCCTTCTCAGCGTTCTGTTGGTGGCCGATGGTCGGCTCTACAGTAACTCGAAGCCGGTCGGTCTGCGAACCAGGAATCTCAATGGAATTGAAAGATCAAGGAAGGTTTTCTAGGTGACACATAGTCATCAATGAATGGAAACGAAAAGGAAGGAATAAGAGTAAGGGTTATACAAAATGAATGGAATGCTCTGATTTTTGAGCTATCCGAGTCACACCCATATAGAAAGTCAACTTGGGATAAGCAGAGCGCAGCAGGCCCGCCTTTATAGTGTAACACTAGCGTGCGATTTTCAGCATGTAGTAGAAGCTGCATCATATGCAGGAAGTCCGTGACCAGAGTCGTCCAATCAGAGATGCACGTTATTCCAGAAATGATCACATCCGTGCATGACCCCTCACCGGCCACAGCTCCCAAACAAGAAATCCTCGAACCAACACGACAAATCCGTTGGTTCGGCTTCTTTGTGGAAGCCAACTCAAGTTAAAAACCACAAGAGGTGATTTTTGTTGGTAAGTTTTGTGAGTTCACCGAAACAAACCTTGAATAAATTTAATATCTACTTTTGACATACATTTTCATTCCTTGCTAATGACTACTGGTAGGCCGTCTCAAGTATGAATCGAGCGAGATTATGGATTGGCGCGCTCCATTTCATGTCCAAAAAGAAATTTCAATTCCTTATTTGTATCGTAAGTCGTGTACAGTCGTTAGATATTTTATTATGGTTCATCCCTTGCTCGCAAACGACCTTGTCATCTCAACGCAGAAGGAAAATAACTAGAAAAACCCTAAAACTTTAGACCGGACGCCCGCTCTAATAAGTGGCATCGTCAAGAAGATGTCGAAAACTGAACCACAAAGTATGAATAATCTTCTACTCAGACCACCATGAATTGCTTACTGGATGTTCAATGAATAGTACGATGATTATATCTGTACGGAACCATCATTCAGGTCTATGAAGGACGGTTTAAAACCTGATGGTAGATTGAATGAGTAGCCAAGCACTTGTTCGTTTGCCCGATCTTTGTGTCCAGCTAAGTATATGAAGGCATGGTCATAGAATCCAGCAGGACTTTGACGAGAGTAGCTACATTCGTGTGAGAGATTCGTTGTATCGTCATGCATATGATCATGGCAGTGGTTGAAAGCATCTTCATTTGCTGCTTGGTTGCCATCCACCACCTGGACTGCGAATTCTTCTCGGCCACCATTTGGCTCGGTTTCTGGACTCTCCGTGTTCATCTGGTCCTCGAGCTTTAAAACATCCGAGTCGAAATATCTACTTGCCCTTGTGATGTGATCCAGGTGTGTCAGAGTCGTCTGATTGTCTGTATGGAAGCTAGGTGGCGACGAGTTCATGTTTTCCACTGATTTTCTTGCTTCGTTCTTGATGTACTTTTGTATTAGGGTGCAGTCGCACCCGGTGTGACGAAGTAACTCAGACTTGAGAAGATAAGCTTCAGTGGTCAAGGACTTATAGCATGTTGACAAGTAGCGGTTCTGAGTCTCGACACCATGTGCTCGGGTGGTAAGAGCAGTGGCTTCGTCACGCTTTCGTCCGCGACTTCTTTTGGCCGCGATGCGGTTACGCTTGAGGGCTCTCTGTCTTTGAGATTCTTGTGCGAGATGTGCCTTTCCAACGTTGTACAAGTCGAATTTATCGTCGTTTAACTCTTCATCAACTGCATCAAGCTGCTGCGGCGGTGGTATGATAAGTTTAGGCTGCGCAATATTGTGTTTGCGGCCGCGACTACCGTGTCTTGCGCTAACCGCTGCTTTGGAAAGATGAAAGCCATTCTGCGTGTCGGATTCAGATACCTTTTTCTTCTTGTTCTCACCATGAGACATCTCACGGTGGCGCTTGGGGTTTGCAGGAGGCACCTTATCATTAGACCTGGAGGACCAGATACTGCGCTGAGATTGCGACGCTGTTTGACGCGACACGTTTTGAGAAGCGCTGTCCTCACAAATGGTTGAAGCCTTCGATTGAAGAGATAGGGAAGATTCGACTCCCAGATTTGGGGATGTTTTGAATGATTGGGAATGCAAAATAACGTCGGTCTGGAAGGAGGGAATATCTAACTTCAGACCACACCCGGAGTTGCGCCACATTTGACCCGTTTGGCCCGTTTGGCCTTCGACCGGCTCCGGTGGGCTTAGAGCGACAGGCCCAAGACATGGCCATGCTTCGACAGAAGTTGGCATTGTGGCTATTACTGTTACTGCGCTATAGGGTTTGGTGTAAAGTATTACGGGGTGCAAATTCGAGCGTGCCAGGCAATCAAGCAGAATATATCAAACAAGCAGGCCCAAACTAGATATCAAGAATAATGCGCAAATCAAGGTCGGGGATGGAACTTGTGACGAGTAAGATGAGATATCAGTGATGGAAGTCGCGGCGGGCTAAGGGAATGATAGAAATAGGATGGGAACGAAAGAATAGCCACAAGAGCTCTCAGTGAATGCTTCTCTACGAACGACACGACCGCCGCCACTCCATCAAGCCAATTGAAAATGATTAGACGTTTCCCTGTAGGCCCTCTGAGTAACTGAGAGCTCTAGGCTCATGCCGACCTGGAATTGGGGCGAAAATGGACCATCTATCGACGATTATCATTCGTTCAAAGACACTACCCTGGGAGAGGAGGATAGTTTGGTCCAAAAGCATCGAGGTAACATTCTTTAATCCTTGCGATGGTGGGGTCTGATACTCGGAGGGGCCTCCGAGCCGCCAGATACACCATTTGGGTTGGTCGCGACACACGGAGCGGGCCGCAACGACGCCATTGCGTGGCCAATTTGTCAAGAATGGTGGCCATAACCAGTCACACTTTGCGCAAATGCATCGCAACTTTCACACACAAGACAAGACTTTCTGATCCAGCCAACTAGTCCCCGTGCCTTGAAAACCCAACTCTTGGCCACACTTTCGATAGCCGCGGGGATACGTGCGTTGAATTTCCAATCGTTAGGACCAGGCAGCGGTATACTAGCTGATGTTAGGAGTGAATTGATGAGAGACATGGGTCAAGTAAAGACTTTCGCAAGCAGGTGCAATCTTCAATAGGTATTGCATGTAAACGTGAGGCAGCAACATAACGAAGTCTTGTGCTCCTTGTGCACTACAGTACTCGTCGGCCCACAGCGTAGGGTTCTGGATTTCACACCTGGCATCCCTATGCTCTAGACTTGATGCTTCAAAGGGCAGCCCTGCTTTTGCTTCCCAATGTCACATTCACACCGGACTCGGCAATTATCTGGTGGAGTTCGCTTAATGTAACGATTGGTGAATGCCCCTAATGGCATAGAACCTTCTTCACCCTAACATGCTGCGACACAGAGCCAGGAGCAATGAGGGAACACAGGCCCAAAGCTTACTCGAGTTTCAAAAATATAAGGTCTGAAAGCTATGGCAGAGGCCATTTTGTAAGGTATTCCCTGCCCACTCTATCTCATCGTCGCTGCTATCTGAACTTGACGACGAACAGGCATCGCCATCACCCTCGCCCAGCCAATTATCATCTGGTTGGTCTTCTATGTTCGCCTCTTCTATTCGGATATTCTTGCTTTCATAACTCGTAATCTCAAAGGTTAGCGATTCGAGTAAGCCTGCATGGCCAATCAGTATTCGTAGACGGCAGTTGGGCCGAACAGCCTCGCAAGAGAGCTTGTACTGGGCCATGCTGGCGAGACTATAAGTTTTGAATATGGGCAGAACTTGCAACTTGGAACAATGTGGAGAGGAAGATGGAGTCGCCATGCGTCCTTAGCTTAGATATTTTAATATTAACTATTATCAACTGCAAGAGAGCTGGAGAAATTTGACCCTCAGCAAAGACGAAGAAGCGTGGCCACAAGGTATCTTATAAGTGGATTGACTAATACTGCAGCTGCTAACACCTAGGTTATTGGGCGGGTCAACTTATCGACATAGAATGCTGTCTCAGTCTTTGAAGGATGAGGTTACCATAGAGGCAGAAGAATGTGAGATCAGACGGCAGGAGCACGAGAGTTAATGCATATAAGATAAACACATCCCACAACATTGCATATTGACAAGTGTAGCTTACAAAAATATTTCTACCTTATATGCTTTTCTGTATTTGTTTGCTAGCGTCTTTCTTCCATTGAGAATTTATCCAATGACCATGATCGGGGGTCGCTCCGTTTCGCCATCACAGAAGGACGGCTGTGTAGTGGCGAATAAGCGACGTAGTGGAGTGGGACCGGATAGGGTTTCGGGTCTAGAGTTTAGCTTTGATTGGGTTGGAGAACTCCGACCCAAGTTATTGACTATCTTCGTTCTAGAAAAGGTTAAGTATGAACAACATAATAGCAGCTTGAAGCAAGTGTACCTTCAGGTAGGCCCTTCATCGAACTCGAGTCGACTAGAAAGTCGCACTTGTAACTGCAGGTCCTTGCTCTCTATGCTCATTTTAGTGCCTAATGCTGTCATCGTTATATTGTCGACAACGCAGGCACTATCCAAGGCCTTGTTTTGGCTTTTATCTTGCCCGGCTTATGAATGTAGCCTCCTTCACTTCAATCCGCGCCACTATCCTTACTCCGCGACCTGCTTTTGGTTAGGTTGTGTCGCCAAAGATATGAAAGACGATCATGATCACGCCAGCCTTGAGGAGCGATCTGCAAACATTATCACGATCGAGAATGCCCTGGTTTTTAATGGCATCAATATTGAATCGTCGTCCAAATTGACTTTCCATGCCAGTCCTGGCAACATTGTTGACAAAGCTCATTCAGCCAAGACTGTTATCGACGCCTCGGGCTATACCCTCATCCCTGGTCTCATCGATGCCAAAGTTGACGCTGACGCCGCGGCAAAATCATTCCAGCTGTTCGGGCAAGCGGGTATCACCACCGTCATCGATTCAAGCAGCGGGACGTCTGACTCACAAGTCATGCATGCCGCGTCCGCGGATGCGCCCGGGATGCCCTCATATATCGCCAGCGGCTCTGCCATTGCTGGCGAGCATTATGATGCAAATTTGACAACCTTGGTCTATCAGCGGGTCCAGACTGTGGGTACCATAGCCGAAGTGGACGAGATCATGGCCAGTCGCATCTCCATCAGCAAGGCTCCAAACTTCGACTTCGTCAAGGTCATTGCGGACTTGCCAGGCCTCAACAACGAACTCCTACATTACGTCGTAGAAGCGGCTCATCGATATGGCAAGCTGGTGGTGGCGCATGCATCGAGTCTGGAGTCATACGGTCGCGCCGTGATCGCTGGGTGTGACATTATTACGCCGGCACCCGTCGATGGTGAAATTGACTCCGATACCATCAAGGCTCTCGTGGATAGAGGAACAGTTATTATTCCAACATTAGTACTACTTCGTCGCTTATTCGACCGGCAGGATGGTGCACTATCCGAATTCGATATTGCCTTTGCTAATGTTGGACGCCTGCACAGTGCGGGAGTGCCCATATGTGCCGGAACGGCAGCCAACGAGCGTGATGGTGTTGCGGTGCCCTTCGGAAAGAGCCTGCACGATGAGTTAGGCCTGCTGGTTGAAGCTGGCCTATCTAACGCGGATGCTCTCCGATCGGCCACGTCGGTACCAGCGCGAGCTTTCAGGCTGTTGAATCGAGGAAACATGAATGTGGGCACGAGATCGGATTTGTTGCTCCTAAAGGGCAACCCTCTCGAAGATGTTCATAAAATTTCCCAAATCCACAGAATGTGGATTGCGGGTATTGAATTTGATTTAGAGAGCAATGAGGAGTGGTTTGTGAATGAAATATATTAGCTTCCTTGTGCAAGGTGATTGAGTCTCATGCTAAAAGCTATTTAAAAACTTGACATGGTGAGGCTCTAGTAATGTGAATTGGATTTGGCCATACTATCCTTCTAATTCGCGATCACCATTGAAGGCTGAAGACCTATTTACGACTATTCTAAACTGCTTCGTCGTTGGAATTGAAGCAAATGGCTACGATATACTTGGTTATCACTCAAGCGAGCAATTCGGTGAAACTTTTATGACCTCCTAAAGTCATGGCTTGAATCGCTACTTCCATCAATATGGTCAGCTGTATTTGCCTTATGCATGAAAGTCTATGTCCTGGCATTATGGTACTTGCGGAATCGTGCATAACATAGTTACAACGAGTTTTGACAGGCGGCGGGATTCAAGTCATTTGCGTAAATTTTGAACGTGCTTCAGAGGATTTAATGTATTTTGCAGTGATGCGGCACATCTTTTACTAAACCTACCTGGATGTAAATCGGCCCTGTTCTGTCAGGCTACTATTAACCTCGAAGATGTTCGTATAGTCTTGGATCATCGCGTTATCATCGAAATCCCCTGCTAATGTCTCTACCGTAGCCGCGGGAGGGTCAGACATAGCTAAGTCCAAATCTACCATGCACGTCGCGCATATTTCCTCCTTCAGGTGGGTCCATAACTTCCTCTCTTGGAATTCGGCCATTATGCGGCGTGCGTGGTCGCCAGAGAGACTGCCATTCCGCATCGCCATGGATAGCAGGCCCTTACCAATCGCTTCTGTAACGCGGAAGGATTTGCACAAACTTTCATAACCGTAGAGACAAAGGAGGAAATAGAGGAACCAGTCCTTCTGCTCCGTGTTCTGTAGCATAGCGTTGGCCAAATAGAGTAGCGCAGTGTGCCAGACCATGCTGTATGTGGATGGCTTGTAGTTAAAACGGTAAATGACGACCAGTCGCTTAAGCTGCTCTGTGGAGGCAGCGCAAATCACTTCTGGTGATCTGATCCCAGACGAAAATTATGTGGCGCAGCTGCTGCGTTGCCAGAGTTACGAATGAATGGCCGAAAGATGTCGAGAACAGCTGAATGTAGCCAGAGACTGGACACATTTAGTCAGACTTGCCGCGATATGAAAGCGAAACTCCCGTTCCTGGCCGGTCCATGCTTACTGAAAGGTGATCACGAGATGTGTCTCCCTCCATTGCGTGATAGACTCGAGTGCAAATTGTCAGTCCAGCCCAGTAGCTCCTCGTATTTGGATTTGGCGAACTCCAGTGTTGCCAGTCCAGTGGTAGTCGAGGAGCTATCTGCATAGTAGGCTGTGGCGACACTGTTCAGAATTCTCCAAAACCCACAGAGGACTGGGAAAAAGAGTCTAAATTGCCGTGTCTGTGCAGAAGGATGTAGAGGAAGCATGCCTTCTGGGGTAAACTGAAGGACTTTTGTACTGTCGGGCACTGGAATAGTGGGAGGGACTCTTGGATACTCGACCCCGGGTTGATGATAGAAGATTGCCATAAAACTGCCAATGCATCAAAAAAACAGAATCATCTTCCTCGTCTGTATATTCTACTTACGTAGCCCAGTTAAAGACTCCCCACGCGACGTAGGATGTGGTCCTGGCCTGCACAGGTGAAAGCGGGCCTATTCTGATTTGAGCAGTTTCCTGCTCAACGCCAAATAAACCCATCGAGGTACCTATCTGCACAGCTTCAGATAAATATTTTAGTACTGCATGGTCAATACCTCGAGCTTGATAAGAGAGGCTCATATACTGGGCAGCGATGATGTCGGTTAGACGGTGAGAACAGCCTTCAATTACCCAAAGCCGCTCAGCCTCAGCAGCAAAATCATCAACGAGCTTGTCTACATCCCCAGCTATGGCACTATACATTTGCTATTTAGAAATTCACACGTCAGCCAGGATCTGTTCTCGGATGTTCGTTCCAAGAAATGAGACTGAACCTACGCAAGCCCAGAACATGAGGGCATTAACCATCAGAGAAGTACAATATGAGCCTTTCTTTTGGGAGACAAGGTCGTGTATGAAGGTATCCGGCTCGAATGAGCCTATGAGAGCGTGATCGGTATCAAAATACAAACACAATACTTTTGTGGCAAGCTCATCTGTTATGGGCACAATAGTCCAATGGTCGATTTTTAACGTTTGTAGTCGGCTTTCGAGATCAGGCGACGAAAGTGGAGGAGGCGGTTGAGGAATGCTAAGGTCATGTATTAGTCGTTATTAAGAGGTAACCGAAACAGACAGGGACTTACGTCTTATTCCAATTTGTAGGTTCCTGCTCGGGAGGAGTTGTCCCATCATCGATGCTGCCGTCGGCGGTATCAAGAGAGAAGCTAGGTCTCAGTTCCGATTGATGAAGCCCAGCACTTCGGGTAGCTTGAATTAGCCACTTTAGGGGACTTTGTGTATCTCCCAAGTCAATAGGGGTGCAAGTGGATACGCGAATGGATGGCGAATCTGCAGATCGATAGTGAGATTCAACCGCGGTGATGGGCCAGGACTGGCTGTGAGATCCATGGAAGGCGATGCTAAGTCTACCACGACTGACCAAAGACGCGAAAGTATTGCAGCTGAACTGCCCTCACTCTGTAGCATTCTGATCATTGCTATTGCTCGCTGCGGAGGTAATGCGTTGAGGAGCCTAATGGCCTCGACCAAGGCATCTCCATTATTGCCTCCGTTGCCGCTGCAAACGCCGCTGCTACTGTTACTGTTTTTACTGCTAACATAGTTACACTCCTTTTTCCTTTCTTACAAGCCGCGCAGACTGGGTACATTCCGTCACACTGGTGCAAGGAATAATATTACCGATTAGCAAAGACTTGAGGTCTAAAACCAAAGGAGGAGGAACACTACGCGAGTCTTCTTTCTCCGACAATTATTGCAGGCGATTGCAACTCCCACACGCCGTCTTGCAACAAACAGGTCGGACATTGGCAAAGCAGTTGATGGTGCATCAGGCGCTGGTGCATGTCTTAGCGTTACGTAGCTTCTATTCATGCTTCATTGAAGGTTTGATGTTGAAAACCATCCTCATCTCCAATCTCGAATGAGGGGTATAGATTTTGACATGTCTTTGTCCAATAATTTGTCCTTTACTTTCTGGATTAACGCGTCAGGGTGGCGAATAACCGAAAGCAATTCCACATGCCACGTAAAAGCCCCGCATTTCCTCCTCGAACCATGGGTAGAACCAATAACAGTCTCGAGAACATCGGGTGTTCCTCCGAGTGTATCTACCAGCCACTATCCAAGTCAGGGATTTTTCCATTGTCACTATCCGCCACTTGCTCTACCTACTTGTTTTATGGGTATTCTTGCTAGCTGATAAAGTACCGTCATCCACAGCTGGCTTTGTTAGATTTGCGATCACGGACTCTGTTCCGGTCTTCTGGATTGTGTCCGCAAAGGACAAACTGCCTCCCTGCAAAACCAGACCGCCGCCAACTTGCCCGCTGCTTCCGTCGTTCACTATGTTGACCTTGTTCAGATCAATGGCATAGTCGGTTTTCAGGCACCCCGCCATCAAATATGCTGTTGCCGTGCTGGGTAGATTAATCTTTCTGCGCTCTGTTATGGCCTTTAGACTGAGAAGAGACTCGTTTGCAACCGGCATGTGCAGGCCTATCGCGTGTAGCAACATGCATGACTTGATTAACATATCCCCGTCACTTCGATCTGGACTAAGATGTGACATAAGCATTTGGGCAGCCAAGGAGCATGCTTGTAGATGCCAGCCATCGTGCTGCATCCCAAAAGCCGTGCGGTAGTTCCACAACATTGAGAGAACGGATTCACAATGAAGTGCGATGAGTGACCGAGCTGAGCGACCACGATTGAACTCGAGAAAAGAGAGGTGAGCAAATGGCTCTAGAAGCCTCAATGCAAGAACGTCGGCCGTTATACTACGTTTATTGTGTTATGTTAGTTCTCACGACCAAAACGCTTATGTAGGAATCACCCTCGGCTAGATGAGGTGATACGGCTAGTCCCCGTAGTTCCCTTCACCATTACTCACCTGAGAGACACCAACGCCGGGTTGGACAATTGCTCTGCGGTCGGCCCACGGGGCGATGTCCGCCTCCAGCCACTGATTTGATCGTAAAGCTGTATCGCGAAGCGACAATCTGGCGTTGGAGAGGCGGAATTGTTGACAGCTTCCAAGATGATAGCTCCGCCAAGGAGATTCAGTTGCGCCTCGCTCGAGTGAGTCTCCATGAAGTATGATAGTCGAGGATGGGGTATGATTGGATATGGGATCCATAGGTTCACGCTGTTGTCGTCGACAGCATGCCAGGCGTCTGAGCCGAAATGCATAGGGAGGCGGGGCCTAAGAATTCGTGTGGTAGAGTTGAAGCTGAGGGAGAGTTTTCTATGAGAAATCAAGGTCAGTCATTTCTCTATGCTCTTTGGCCTACGGAGGGTGATGAGAACACTGCTCGATAGGGGTCACCTCCACATACAAATCGAGAAAATAGAAACCCCATGACGCGTACGACAAGGCTTGTTTTTCCCTTTTTGTTCGGTAGTGCTGTGAGCATTGGCATTCAAATAGCTACTGATCTGCACTGGCAGTGAATTCCAGTAGCCTTTTGTCTCGAGTTGGGAATGAAGGCTAAAGAGCTCGTCGAGCAACTGGCTTGCGCTTTGTGATTTCCCAGACAGATGTTCGTACATCCATAGCGCTGTCATACCCTGCAGAAGTGCTAGAGTGGGTTGGGCCCTGTCTAGGTCCAAGGTACTCATGGCTTCTTCGGCAAAGGCGCGGCCTGATAGCTGCCTGAGTTCGAGGTCGCCATCGTTCGAATGGGCATGTAACTGAGTCTGATTAGCCAAGCCATAGTCGAGAGATTAGAAGGTAGAGAAGGTTGACCGTTAGAAGAAGCTCAGTTCAAGAAGTAGATTTGGCACAAACGTACTGTGGCTACAGCAAGGAGAGCATTGACGAGAAATCGAGAGCAGAACTGGATCTCGCTATGATTTCTTGTGTCGGTTTCTTGGGATGCGATAGAGCAAATATGCTCATGAAGCACCCCCGATGGATTATTTTCGTTTAGAGTTGTGTCCCATGTCCATAAGACATTCAATAGGTTCAGCATGGCTTTCGTCATCATTGCTGACCCTTGTCCACTGCGAGAGTGGAAGCGTGAACCGGCCATGGGTACCGACAGGCAGAGGTGTCAGACTGGGAGCCACTCCACCGACGATGTGCGAAAATCCTGGCCCTGATGCATTATCCGTATCTCGCGCAGCCCTGAGCTTCTTTAGCACATTAATGGAATCCTTTAGAGTGCCTTCTCTGAGTGAGCTAACGATATTACGCAAGCCCTGGTTTGCTGCTTCTAATTCTCGATTTGTCTGCTGACGAGACTGATAATGACATCTTTCATTTTTGCGGGTGCAGGACCGACAGACAGGCTTACCACCATCGCACTAAACAGGTATCTTGCGTTAGTTGTTATGGTAAGTGAGACGAATGCGAGCATTAATTTCAGATATTCAAACCTTGATCTTGCGCTCCCGGCAACCTATTCGGCGCAGAAGCTGTTAGTGGATCTAGAATTCAATGTCTATCTGTCACCATGACGAGCTTACGGTCGCACGCGGTCGCGGTCAATTCCCTTTGCGGACAGTTGCTCCTCAAGAGCAGGATCACTCTGAGCTTGCTGTACTGCGGTAGGCTTCGATTTTATGAGACGATAAGTATGGGGATCCATTGATCTCAAATGCAGTATTCGAAATGGTTCGATTGAGCTCTATGGGCAAGATCAAACGGACGCGGCTGGAGTGCTGAGTTGGGGGTTGGAAGAACTAAGTGGCATGTAAGAGAATGGTCGAAATATTGCACGTTGTTGAGCTTGAGAGTTGCTTAGTCACTTCCATACACAACAAATGCACACTCATCCGGACGGGGTCAACGTGGCTATTGAGAATCTGCACGGCTTCTAAGACGCTGGCCTCACCATCTCGGATGGATTAAATAACAGTGACTATGGGAACGTTGTTTTTCAAGTACATTCTCGAGAAGTTTGGCATTCTCTTAACATCTTATCTAGGATACTCATATTTGGAATAGGTTTTGAGAGTATATCAAAATAAGCATCATGTCCAGGAGCAGACAGTATACATTAATGTCAAACCTCTATGAAATTCCTGGTGAAAAGCATAGCAGTATTGTATCGGTTGAGCATAAATAGACTACCGAGATCTAATGGTCGTCCTGGGTGCTGCAGAACATTGTTTAGACAGAAATATTATTTCTGACGTCACATTGGACAACAATATGGCACTGCCTGATTGCGTCCCCTTAGCTATGCATCGGTTGCTGACAATTTCTGGTCTGCCTTCTACGTCCTGTTCAAGGGAGCACACACCTAATCCAGAATGGCCATTATTAATGCCTGTACTTCTCGCCAAATAATGCCAAGCGATAAAGGCTGCCCAATATCGCTCCTTCCAAGTAAAAGCACATGTAGTGACGATCGAAGAGCGACTTCAATTCCTGCTACGTCACCATTCCATCCACATAGCCGTCACCATGACGTAGAATTTAGACCATGAGTGTTCTGCCGTTCATGCGCATAGACACTGTAGGCTGCCGCTCAATATCTTTGGTTTGTATCTGCAGACCTAACTCATTGATCAATCCATCGCTCATTGACGCATTTATTTCACCAAATCTTACTTCTTGAGCAATAACTTTGAGGTATATTGCCCCGCCTTTGCTACTGCTTGGGACACCCAACGGCCTGTGAAAGCTCATACAAGGACTAATACGCCACCCTCAGAAGAATCTCATCCTGCTCAACGTGACCTTTGCCAAGACCTTCGACAATTCCAGCAATCAAGTTGTTGGATTTCAATTTACGCGACAGTACAACATCGATTTTCCATTAACCTCTGCGAGACACTATACGCACCGCAATTACACGATGATGAACCAAGACCGAATTCTGTCGCAAAGTACTGTGGAAGGACTGATCGCAGAGGGTCAAGCTATTGTCATCTTTGAGAATATGATCCTGCGGCTCGACTCGTGGTTGGAGAGACACCCTGGTGGCCGTCTAGTCATTTTGCATATGGTTGGAAGAAATGCCACCGACGAGATGAAAGCGTATGTGTAGTCTCCGTGGTCAATAATGGTCATGAAAGATAAGGATTTCATTAATCAATCCATCCCCAAGTACTTAGAGTTGATCTACCCTACCCAGAAAAGGGGAACTCTTTTCGTATTGGCTTTATATGCTATCGATGTATTTTCCTGGGCGGATTAATGGCTTATGAATCCAAGGACTTGTTGCATCCACGACTGTCTTGAGGTTCTGACCGGTAGAGTGCCTCAACGGTGGAGATTCAGACCATGCTAACGTTCTTGGCTTAACAGCTACCATCCAGAAAAGACGCTACGGAGTATGAAGGGTTTTCGAATCGGCCGGAAACAAGGGCCTTGGGTCAACCGCACACCGCCCATTAGAGGTGGCAAGTTCCAGGCTATCATGGAGAGCTTGTATGCCTCCGGCAGGCAAGCCGCAGTCGACTTTAATTGTAACGATAACTCTGGCCTTGAGCCGTCTAGTGCCATCAGCCTAAAAGGGCCACCATTCAACACGTTAACAAAAGAGGGAAGAGCTTCAATACACTCTTGCACCAGCACAAAGACCTCTATCAAGGCTTCCATCACTCATGTCACTGTCGCCGACGCCTGTATATTGAAGGAGAAACTCAAGGACTCAAAAACTACCCTTCTGTCGACCCTGTTGTCCAGTCAGACATTGCTCACAGGTATCAGGTGCTGCATGATAACATCCGTGATCAAGGTCTTTATGAGTGTCAATATATCGAGTATGGCAAGGAGATGGTTCGCTACAGTTCCTTGTTCATAACTTTCATTACGACCCTATCTTTAGCGTGGTATATGACCTCCGCTGTCTTCCTCGGCCTATTTTGGGTACGTCGTCTGATCTCACGTGAATCTCCATCTAACCGTTTGATAGCACCAAATCATGTTTACGGCCCACGATGCTGGTCATTGTGCCATTACGCATAAGTTCGAGTACGATGCTCTTATAGGCATGCTCATAGCTAACTTCTGCTGTGGCTTATCAATTGGCTGGTGGAAGAGCAGCCACAATGTTCATCATCTCGTAACTAACATGCCCGAACACGACCCCGATATTCAGAACGTTCCTTTCTTCGCCACATGCCCTTCCTTTTTCAAGTCCCTTGACTCCACCTACTACGACGGCTTTACCTTTGTCTGGGATGCTGCTGCCGATTTCTTGGTTCAATACCAGGTTTATACATATTACCCCGTAATGGCAATTGCTCGCTTCAACCTTTATCTCCTCTCGTGGCTTCATATCCTGTCCCGCAAATCCAGTGGACTCGGGAGCAGCAAGGTGTGGTGGATCCGACCAACTGAGATGATATTTATGGCCTGCTACTGGTTCCTTTTCGGATATTGTCTCCTATGGCGCACTCTTCCTACATGGACTCTCCGAATTCTCTTTGTTCTTGTCTCTCATATCGTCACTCTGCCTCTTCATATTCAAATTACTCTCTCCCATTGGGGAATGTCTACTGCCAACCTCGGTGAGTCAGAGTCTTTTGCTCAGCGACAGTTACGTACTACCATGGATATAGAATGTCCAGCCTGGTTGGACTTCATCCATGGAGGGCTGCAATTTCAAGCCGTCCACCACCTCTTTCCTCGTGTACCGCGCCACAACCTCCGAAAGGTACAGTTGTTGGTGCGAGAGTTCTGTAATGACACTGGCATCACATATAGCATTCTGAGTTTTACAAAGGGTAATAGCAAGGTTATTGGCAGGCTACAAGAGGCAAGTGATCAGCTTCAGATAATTCTTGATTGTCAGAAAGGAATGGCTGCAACGGGTGGAAGCGGGTTTCACTGAGATGTATTTTCATGTCACTACTCTATCTATGCGCTCAATAACGCTAGCCCTCTTAAAATATGACTCAAAATATGGAAAATTCACTCGAGTCTGTTTCTCATTTCCCTAGATCGGTCGTGAAATAGACCTTATGGGCATCATTGATATTCGCCATAGCAGAAATTGGAGTGGCTACCTTTATTTAGCTATTCCAAATGATCAATCCAACCAATGTGTTTAAGAACCTATCGTTAGAATGATGTATGCTCACCAGATATGGACACATACAGTGCCCAATTTAGCGCCCAAGGCTAGCTATCTGCCGCCCTTAGTTGACACATTTACAACACCGACACAAAGAGATCAATTGGGATGTCTCCAGCACATTACACGAACTTTACATGTACAATAGATATCATGTCCGTCTGCCGCCTATGCGAAAGAGAAGGGATGGGGAGAATCTCAGCGGATCATCTACATAGCACTGCTATCGATCGATCCCATTGAAATTCTAAAATTTGACTCCAGTAGACCCCGATCCAGAGCTTACTCCAATCAATGTAAACTCGATGAAGTCCTCGAGACATTATAGGCCAAATCACGGCAAAAAGATGCATAAATCATATGAGTATTGTCTTCGGAGAGAGATGAACTTGGAGAACAAGCGAAGGAGTCAATAGATGGAAATGGCCAGTGGCAGGATAGGCGAATCCCTAATGGTAGCTCCAATTGGAAGTAGAGCGGCCAAATGTCAAGAAGCCTTTTTCCAGAAAAGAGAAACCCTCAGATGAAAGACCAGAATAGTAACGGTCGCATCATGAGCAGCTTGTGTACCACACTAGGGCGAAACAGCTGTCTTCTAGATGTGAATATCTCACTCACTACAAGTACAAGACCAGCGAATGGGACTTAATCATCACAATTTTACCACTTTTGATAAAATGTTGATACCGGTCTCATGATCCGTGTAGCCATAAGCTGCTTCGGTGGAGAATATTTTACTGGCAGACAAATTCATGCCAATAGAAAAGCCGGCATGAAATGAGGTGTGCCGGTCGATTTCTGCATATTAGGCGTGGATTAGGGGCATAAGTATACGATACGTTCTGTACCGGCTCTTTGTGCAGGGCTTCAAATATCGTCAAGATTTAGCTTTGCATTCTGCATTTGAATATCTCTCATCCACGAGACCGGCAAAAGCTAAACCTCGAAGATCTACAAGCGTTACAGTATGGCCGGTCTTTGATGTTGCCGCGCTGCCTACACAAGTTGCGCGTTGCGGTTTGCGGTCAGTAGCCGGAATGCTCCGTAGTATCTTTTCGTACTTTGCAGACCACGTATCAAGGTTATAGGTGGTAGCATGTCAAATCCAAGGGTTGATGACGATCGAGTGGTCTAAAGCACGAACGCAAAACTCTGTGCAATATTTTCGATGTATTTGTGTCTCATCTTCGTCCTAGACCTCTAGCCTCGGTGCACACAAATAGCAGTAGATACAGGAGGGGTTAACACCGCTAGGGAGAAAAGTATAAGCTTCTCCGGGTATCAATATAACCGAAGTGAATAAGAGAGTAGCTGGGTTACAACTGCCGTTGCAAGTTGTCTTGCTACAAACTCGAAGTACTCGCCTTCTTGCTTGATAATATCACGGTCCAGCCTGTACCTCAAAGATTATACCCGCCCGTTATGAGCTCGCTAAGTTTATTTTTATAATATGTCTTGTACTTGGTCGCGGCAGCAGATATAGATCGTTCATCCGAAGTTCCGTAGAAGCGGAATTCGTCAGCTCATTTGTCCTTCCCCGAACGTTTCGACAGCAGCTCCTCGATCGACTGACCAAGAACTAATACACTTGCTCCATTCATTCGGAGAGTGAATCTTCTGTAACATCAATATTCGTATGGCTTTCGAAGGTCACCGTCCTATCAAGACTAAATTGGTACCGCAGTGGTGCATCATTGTAGGTCACATCCATCAGTTTCTGCACTGCATTCTCCACAACATCTCCTCGCCATTTCTGATTCAATCTCACGGCTGATCGGGCGGAGCATGGATCGCATTTACTCCAGCTGACGGTAGGGCCGGAAAGATGCATGCGAGGAGAATTTGTGACTGAGTGAAACCTTATCCCGAATTTTTCTTAGTTTCTAGGAGAGATGTCCATAGGATTGTAAGTCACAGGTAAATTTGGCCGGTCGAGTCTGTTGCATCTCCTTGAGTAGTCAAAGAGCGTCGGTAACCACTAGGTTGTGGTGTTGTTTCAGCATTGTCTGAGGTTTAGCTGCACAAATTTCCCATGTCGAAAATAGAAGAAGAGGAGTCTAGTGAAGGATGATAAAGTCACGTATAGCTTATGGTAATGTGATATGTTAAGGAAATAACTAAAAGCGTAGAAGCACAGGAGCAAGAGGGATGAAGCCGAGCGTGTTGTTTCTTCCACCTTGCTCTGCCATATCGATCAGCCAAGTCTGCTCAGACGGAGCCTTGAACGTCTGGTCACTCTATATCTTGTATCTCAACTTCAGCCACCGCCTCCCAAGTAGTTAATGGAGACCAAAAACTCCTACTCGGACCCCGCTTAGGCCCACGTCATCTCAGCCTATCAGACTCGGCTTCTCAAAAGTGTATCTGAGGTTGACAAGGCAAACCTCTGGGAAAGTGTCGTGATCTCGAGAGGCTTTCCAGTGAGACCATCCCTGCCGATAGCCCAAGTCTTTTCCCGCAGTCCCATACAGCACTGTGTTTGAGCTCCACAAATCTGTTCGGCAACTTTTGCTCCTTCATGTCTATGCTTAAGCCATCGGTAAGCTGAGGTGGTGTCAGAATCCAATCTGTTCCATCCAATAGCAAGGTGCAGCCCTGAGTACTGCTTCCTTGTGATTAGACAGATCAATCTTGCAATTTTGTACAGAATGGCCCATTTGCTTCAACGTCCTAAGAGAGGGTGGTCCGTCTGAATGTAGAGTGAAATACTGCGTGCCGCGAATTCATTTGTGATATAAAGATCTGTCCAAAATCCAATTTTTAGGTGGCAGAGACGCCTATCGCAGTAATCCAACAACTGCGTAGCCTTGTCCTTTAGGATGTCGAGTATGCCTGGTACTCCTAAATCGGCTTCGCCGCTGGTAGGCTCAGCTATGGGGTATTCTTGAGAGATCGCTGTTTTGGATTGCTTTAGAAAATTGCTATTAGCTAGAGCGACGGCTGTACTGGATGCAAAGAGGGAACAAGCAGCCGTTTTTGGCCACCAGCTCGGATTCAAGAGCGGTAAATGCCGATAGAGCGGCTGTGTTCACCTTACTGTTGATGCTGTGCTTTAAGGTAGATAAGGCAATGGCAGGGTCACCGTGTTCCCGCAAGGCCATGAGAACTTCAAAAGCCTGATTTTGAGAAAGGTTTGTTAAGGCTTCAATCGCCTCACGGGTAGCTTCGTCTAGTAATTTACACCTGCTGGCTTACGAACAACTCGCCTGTCCGCGCGAACAACACCTGGAGCAGATTGGACGAGCACCATCACACTTCGCAGAAAATGAGTCACCATTGATAACGACACACAGAAGAATTGATGACAGCAACGTACCCGTAATTTTCTAGCACGACACTCATCACAAGCAAGAGCTATGCTTATTCGCTTCGGTGGCGGTGGATCGAATGTCGAGCTTCCACTCGAGGGCTCATTATCGTCGGAAGATCACAAAGCGGGTAAAAGACATTGATATTTCTCGGGGACATTTTCGGACTTTACCTCAGCAAGCTTACTCTCTTGGAAAAGCTTTTACGGTAATTTAAGGGTGGTTGCGCATATCGGCATGAAAGGACCAGTTACCTTAGAGTTGATGTCCTTTCGTCTAGTTCCAAACAAACCGAAGTTCGATGTATTGATTATGTTGGTTTCCCGTCAATTCAACTTTTAGAGCTAGTTGTGACATCCGTTACATGAAGTGCCCCACTACTGGAGAATCCTCTCCGTCTTCGAAAGTGAGTGTATGATTACATCATCCGCCAACCTTTATTCGATCACTATGGGACCATTTAGCCCATCGCTTATTCGTGTCAAGCGTCTTCGACACTTCCTGGCCGAAAACGATATTCTTGACTGGACATACAAAACTGGACAGCACTGATGTATCGGTATTTCCCTTGACACTGTATGTCAAACGGCCATCTTCTCGTCCAGTGGTTGTCGGGGCCTTCAGTGGATCCGGCTGGTCCGGCTCAGCACGATCGTCAGGAAAATTGTTAGGACCCGGCCTATCGATGCTCTTTCACATCTAACGGCTCCAGGGGCCGGTATTTTCTAGCATTATGAGAGCTCTGAGTGGAGGGTAATTAGAATGCCCTGATAGCCTTTGCAACGGCCCCTTTTCCTCCTAGGACCGGGATTGTGTAGCCAGATAGGCGTAAATTCGTCCCAGCTCGATAGAGTTTCCTTGCCAGAGCTGTCTGACCATACATGCAGTGTCACAAACGCCATCCTGCCACTCGCTTAGTGATCCGCAGGCCTTCAAAGTCGGCTGTCCGTCCCTTTCCAAATGAAGTTAATTGCAATGATCGTATTAAGCATACAGGACCATACAAGAGCCCGGGCAGCGCAGCGCCTCCGACGATATTTCGTATTAATATTAGCTCGAAGATGGTCACCCCTATCCACTGCATTAATATTTGAATTAATATCAGCAGCTATAGTTGGAATAGACACATACTTGACCCTTGTGTCACCGAAACCCTGACGGTTTGGGGGCATGAATATGGCTGCACATTTGGGTCGTCTTCTACAGCGGACAGTAACCTAGTGCAATCATAAACAGTGTCATGAATAGCACTAGAGCGTCATCCTTCCATGTGCTTTGGTTGGCCTTCAAGATAGCCAGTAGGGTATTTCCCGAGCCGGATTCCCTATCGCAAGTAGAGCTGACCCCATTCAACATATGTTGCCCCTACGTCTCATCTTCCTTGAGCTTGACTATATGACAGTAGATGCGGCAATTCGTACGGCGCGTGCCGATGTCCCCTATTCCCAGCTGCGTCAGGGTGTTGAAGAGGTTTGGGGACGAGAAAACTTATCCAAATAGACGTGATATACGCCCTTCATCAGCCGGATTACTAGGGCAACAAAGACAACTTAGGTCGGATTCAACGGCGGTAGCTTGCCTGATGTCTTGATCTTAGGACCCTGGCAGGTCTCAATGCTATTGGGGCCGTATTGATAGTCGAGCCTATGCCAGTTTCACTGTAATATGCATCCTTGAACAGCTAAGGCCCAATTTTTCAGTCATGTGAGCACTGGTTTCCTCTGATTGTTACTACCTGACTTGAACGCCCTTGGAAGCGCGGCATAGCCTCATCTACACCAATCATGATACAAATTATGTCGATATTGAGGACGCCTTCTATTATAACATCCGCTCCTTCATTGACCTTATTATCCCCTTGACAACCCGAAGGTGAGAGATATTCAGCTGCCCCACAACATCTCAATCATAATGTCGGTACATTGAGTAGCTGCTGAACACTGCACACCTCAATCACTATATGAGCTGCTTGCTACGATCTCTAGATGGCAGACAAAGGATTGGCATGTCAGCGACGGAGCCCGTTACTACCGGGGCCTCTTTCATATACGTCACTCTTTGTTTCACTAGTTGCGCAAGTTAAAATTCCCGGAATAACTTCAAATACATCCCTAGAAGGATACAACCAAAGAAACCGTGGCTTTCAACGTCCCTGGCTAAATTTATGCCCAGTATCTTCATTCAATTCGTATTTCAGTTTGCATATCTTAGCTTCATACTGCTCTGTTTGCCTCTTGCCTATTCGTAGCTGTGATGCATGACTATTAGCCTAACTGAAGCCGTGGTTGACTCAATGTTGCGTGGCCATTGAAGTCCATCAACTTGGTTTGCAGAGAAGCATAAATGATTGTTTGAAGATAGACTGTCTTTAGGAGTGTGGTGCAAAACACCATAAATGACCTTGACGTACGGTACGAAGCATATTTGGGTCAAAAGCTAGGAGGGGTCAGCTGGGAACAATTGTCTAGATTTAAGGCAAAGTTCATTATTTGCGAGTTTATGAGACAACTCTTCTCAAGTAGCTAGATCATCCCATGCCCCCAAGCGCCCTTATAGAGAAATGAAGCTAAGGAAAACCCAGAACGCGACCAAAGTGAAGCGGAAATGTTCCAAATCGAACCAATCGTCCTAGGATGTATGCAGTCTTCAAGTAGTCCAGGCAGTGGATGATGGATCAGTTTAGAACCCTTTACTTAGGCTAGTCGTCTTGAAAACCATGTATTGCAGCTAAGTCGCCTTCAATAACAGAACTGGTTCGGATGGAAGAGGGGATACAAGCGAAGGCGAAAGGGAGGGACAGCAAGACAGAAGTAGTCAATCGCCAGGTTACGAAACTCGCATCAGGTACATGGCTATACAGTATATTTATGAAATCTTCATGTACGAAACATTGCCCATAACTACTATTAAAGCATTCTCCTCCTCCACTTCCACGTCCAATTCATTCCGATATATAGTCTGGGCAAGCTCTCGTCATGTTTCGGGTTGCTTGATCTGCCTTCTTGAAAGTCCCCATAACGTTGGAATTCAAGTTACTTATCTCTCCTAAACGTTTTCTTTCCACGACCTAGAGGGCTCATTTGTCAGGTGACCAAGGCTTGGCTTTCAAAGTGCTGCCACCCTTTTCGATGTACCATCCGATTGGATGGTCAAATCCAACCACCTCAGAAACTTCTGCTGTAGTATATTTCTGTTCATCTGCTTAGAAATATAATCGTCCATTCCTCCATCCAAACACGATTCCATATCTCCAGTGAGCGCGTAAGCCGTCATGGCCAAAATAGGCACATGCATGCCGTTGTTCCTAATCGCAGCCGTCGCCTCAAAGCCGTCCATAACTGGCATATTCACGTCCATCAAAACCAAGTCGTATTTGCTAGATGAGTTATTCAGTAGCGAGACCGCCTGCGCTCCGTCACATGCTAAGTCAATTTGGGTAAATCCAAACGAGTTTAGCATACGAACTAACACCTTCTGGTTGATGACATTGTCCTCGGCGGCAAGGAGCCGCTTCGTTGGCCCGATCTTTAGCAACCGTTCCAATGCTGTAGTGATATCTTCATTCCTTGCATTTTGCTGAGGATCCTCATCATTTAATGTGATCCTATCGGCAAGGACCACTCGCTCCCAATTGGCAATTTTCCCAAGCTTAACTGAGAACCAGAAAACACTACCCTTACTATCAGTGTTTGGCCGGAATCCCATCTGTCCGTCCATTAATTCAGCCAATGACTTGGCGATGGACAGACCAAGGCCGGTACCCTGAAACTGCTTCTTGGTTGATTGCTCGAGTTGAGTGAATGGTGTAAACAGATGTTGGGCGGCGGTCTCAGATACGCCTGTTCCCGTATCAGCAACACTGATCAGAATCGTATATGTCGTTGCGTCTTCTCCCGTTAATGCTGTATAAATCGATATATACCCTTCCTCGGTGAATTTTGCCGCATTGTCAACAAGGTTCTGGACGATTTGTCGGAATCGAAGTGAATCTCCTTGGGCAGCCTTTGGTAGCTCCGGCGATAGGTGGACTTTGAGGTTGACTCCTTGGCGCAACATCACTCGCGCGTTCCGCAACACAGATGAGATAATGCTCGTGACATCCACCAACCCTGAACTCATAGAGACGCTGTCTGATGTCAGCTTAGAATAGTCGAGGATATCATTGATGACCTGGAGCAGGACTTGGCCCGAATCTGCAATGAGATCGGCCATCTCACGTTGATCCTTGCTCAATGGAGTATCAATGAGGAGGGCACACGCCGACAGCATGCCATGCATCGGCGTTCGGATCTCATGGCTCATTTTGGCCAAGAAATCGCTTTTCAGCTTGGATCTGCCTTCATATGCGGCTACTAGTCGCATCTCACCCTCTCTCGTCTTTGTCAAGTCTCTTGTGATCTTGCCGAAGCCGATATGGATTCCGTCTCTATGGATAGCGGTAATGATGATATTAGCCCAGAAACGACTACCGTCCTTACGGTAGCGCCAGCCCTCGTCTTCCATTCGGCCATCATGCAAGCAAGTTTCCAATTCTTTTCGGGTTTTCCGGTCTGAAGATCATCCTCACCGTAGAAGATAGAGCAGTGTTTCCCAACGACATCATCTTTTGCATAGCCCTTAAGTAGCTCTGCCCCAGTATTCCATGTCGTCACATAACCCCGGGTATCGAGGAGAAAAATCGCATAATTTTTTACTGTCTGGATGAGAAGAAGGAACATCTCATCAACGGAGAGCAGGTTTTGAGCCACTTCCCCACCGGTAGGATTGACGTGAGTTTCTTCCACCTCCCATTCCAAAACCAGCCATAGCAACCTATCCTTCCTAGCGATGGGAATGATGCGAACCGACCAAGACACATTGTGCGTGTTATAGGCAGCATGACAAAGTCGCAGTTGTTGGGCAGCGACTGCTAGCTCGACAGTGCGGGTTAAATACATTCGAGCTAAGCGTCCTGACCGTGAAGCCCCATAGAGTGCGGCGAACACATCCCTGCCAACTAGCTCTTCCCTAAGCCGCTCCCATGCGCCCAGCAAGCCGTTAGAAACTCTCTGTATACAGTAAGACGGTAAGAGGACGAGGGTTGGAACCGGGGATAAGTCCCAAATGTTGCTGGGGTCCAAGTCACCCATGCCAGAGGGTGTCTAGAACTCAAATTTAGGGTCTTCGTGGAAAATATATGACTTGTACGAATGAGAACTTCATCCCTCATTTTAATGTCCTCCACGAAGTTAAAAGAAGGAAATGCATGACCGCTACATCGAGCTCACTGGTTAAGCAGCCCACCATGGCTAGTGTTGCATGACGCCACCCGTGTGCAACAGCCGCAGTTCACAAACAGCTGAAGGTGCTTGGGCGCTCGTGATAAATGTTAAAACTCGGCAGTTGAACGACAAATGGAACACACTGAAGCCACTACTAAGGAAAAAGTAGAGGAGGAAGTAAGGAAGGATGATTTTAATCCTCGGCATTACCTAATGATCTGAGTGCAATAACAACGAACTCCCTACGTTCTCTTGGACGTGGCCTAGCTTTATTTAGTCCACATATGGTTATATCAACAAGGACGAGAAAATAACCTTGTGAATAGGCCCTCTTACCCAAGAAATTTCCGTAAATCATGGCGGTAGGTCAATCTAAGATACATGTGGTATAATCATGGCCATGGCCTCCTTTTCATACGCCCCAGTCGAGCATCAGCCCTTGGAGCTGCCCCTCCAAA
This sequence comes from Albifimbria verrucaria, assembly GCA_020081605.1. NCBI lineage: Eukaryota > Fungi > Ascomycota > Sordariomycetes > Hypocreales > Stachybotryaceae > Albifimbria > Albifimbria verrucaria. The sequence continues at coordinate 56,149 of JAHREC010000015.1, forward strand.
ACTTATCGTCCACTATCTCTCTCTTACTCAAGCTCTGATTCTTAGCAAAGGAGGAGTTATGCTTATCAACTTCCTTCTGCTGCTCATTCGTGAGTTGACTTGGCGCATTCAAGCCGGAGCCCTGACATTCGAGTTGTAGATCTTGGGCTTGGCGCGAGTGTTGAGTGATGAATTGCAGCCATTTCCTGTCGTTGTGTTGGTAATCGGGAGGTGTTTAACGCCCGTGGAAGATAACAGGGACGAATATGTCGTAATGCAGCGACGGACGAGGGTAAACCTAACCGACGAGCGCATCTAGCTACGAGTCAATGTTGAATTCGATCGGACTGTGTGCTGGTTATGAGTTGAGACGAAGGTTCTTGGGCTGCATTAAACTTCTTCATGTAAGAAGTGAACTGGCTGTCAGAAATTTAATTAGACAGGCGAGTCAAGTTTGAAACCTTCAGAATAAATGATTAAATATGGGATGACGGAAGAAGAAGAGAAGAGGAAGTGGTGGACAGCTAGATAATACATGGGCTCCGGTGAGAAGAAATTATGTAAATATCCGATAGTGGCCCTTCTGACGCACATCACCGGGCGTAATAGACTTTGTATTTACACTATCCTAGCCTAGCTCCAGTGTTACTCACTGGGCCTTCTAGGAGGCAAAAGGTTCTCCTCTGAAATAACAACGTACTTAGGAATTCTGAGTTCAGTGGCAAAATTGCTCAGTCCTGACGTCATTAGGCCAATTGTGACCCTTACAAACAATTACCCTGCAAGTAAATAGCTAACGTCCCAGCCCCAATATTCATGTCGAAAACCAAGCTATCTTTGCCATCGGGAAATCATCTAGCCAGTTTCGAAACAGCATTTTCGCCAGATATCTACAGCATAAAGTGATTGTATTCATCATGATGGGCGCTTATCTCTTTTCCAGATATTTACCTAAATGGAGCTATTCAGTGTTTTCGAACTCAGCCAACTATCCCCTTGAGGCTCATAAGTCACAGACTAAGTAGAAACCCCACAACATCTTAGTCATACATCAGTACATGAAGCAACTTCAAAACCACGTTGATAATATCATTATAATGTAGCTATATGTAACGCGGGGCAATGCTGGTACATCTACCATCGGCTGACTTACTAGGCTTTCTATATCTCTAAATTTTATCCGGCTTTAATTGGTCAAATTACTAGTTTGTTACTTAGTCTGTGCCTTAGTCTGTGCCTTATGAGCCTCAAGGGGATATTAGTGAACATGACAAGCCTATGCGCGTTCAGGCTCAAATGACTGTACCTTGTGCTGGCTTTGAAGAACTAGGTATGACATGATTGTTTTACTTTTGGAGGCCTGCTGAATTACTTAATTTACACTTACGAGTTAGAGGTTTGTGGAGGATAAACTGATGAGCCTGATCAAGGCGCCTACAATCCAACTCTCGACTAGGCCCGCGCATGATGCCACTTCCACAACTCGTACGCATGCGGACGCTCCCGTTAACCGGATATAGATCATGTCTGTTCAAGCCCACCTAAGTGCAATACTGAAATTGAAATTGTGCCTCTATCTCCACTCCCCAATCTCAACAAATAAACAAAGGGAAAAAGCAAAAGCATCTAGCGTCCTTGTATGGGCTAAATGTTGAAACTCTCAAGTATTTTAAAGCGTTTCTTGGTACCAAAGAGATTAAACAGGGAGTAACATTACTCTCAAGGCGAGCGGAGATCATATCAATCTTATCCTCTGCCGTGTTCAATAGCCCAATTGGAGGGAACTATGGAATAGGAGCAGCAAGTCTTAAAAGGAAAGCCTGTCAATCAAAGAGAGCGTTCATATTTCCGTGTTTGTGTAGTCAACTACCATGATAGAGATCGGATTGCCATATCGTACTAATCCGGCAGAACCAGACACTTGCTGATTATAGTTGATCTCGTTGTGAAGGCCATCCTCTGTTTTACCCAGAGCTCTAAGCATTTTCGAGGCCTACACTAATAGATACCTCCTGGGTGCTATTGCGAAGCAGCGGCTCGTCTGAAATGTCGCCTACCTCTATGGACAGATCCTGATGCATATTCTCCTTGATCAGAGAGCTTATGAATCCTCCAAGTAACGAAATAAGTGCGCAGAACCACCATACTAGCCCAGAGTATCCGCTTCTTAGGCTAAGAGCGTATAAAATCCCAGACAGGATCGATCCTAGAGACCGACAAAGACTTGCAGTCGCTGCCGCGACTCCGTTGATAGTCCCGAGAACCTGCTTGCTCGGAGCTGAGCTGGCGAGCAGAATGGCATTACTGGGATATGCCATAGTGGCATAGGTGCATTTCCAACCCGACAGAACATATATAGCCAACATACGCCTCTCACTAGAGAGAAGAACGAGGTAGGGGGTAAATAAGTATAGGAGAAAGTAAGAACAAGAGAGAATATTGAATAGTCGCAGCACCCTGAGCCTGCGTGTGACATAGGGAACCACGAGAAGATTGGAGAGCAAAGAATATACACCCTGGAAAGACATTATAAAGCCAATGGCCTTCGTGTCGAGTCCAATTCCATCGGCAAATCGGAATGGACCTTCATATGTAGGCTGCTGGAGTGGCGGCGTGCTCAGGAATACGGGGAACAGCTGGTCAAACGCCATAGTGTGACTAGGACAGAGTTAGCGGGCAAAGTCCATCGACATTAGGGATGGTTATTTACAATGCGAGAATGCCATAGGACGTGATTTGAAGTATTACGGCCTTAGTAAAGACCCGAGAGCTTCGAGTTGTGCTTTGCCGGTTAGATCGGTGGATATCGAAAGGGGTTGAATCCATTTGAGTTGGGACCCTGGGAGGGTTACCAGGGCCATGGAACGGGAAGACGATGGCGCTATAGGTACTATTGTCGTTATCTTTGGTATTGACGGTTCGACCATTGAGGACAAGATGTCCAAACAGCAAGCCCTGCTTCTTGAGGCGTGCGCGAGCCTGGCAGCCAACTCTGCAACAATTAAAGGACATAACCCAGTCACCAATATCTAGGCCCTGATCCCGCTGATGTTTCATGGCGGCATGGGTTTCCTCAAGAAACAAAATGCCAATGGTAAGGCTTACAAACACGGTGGCTGCACTAAATAAGTTCGGCAAGAGGTATGGAAAGCGTTCCCAAATGGTTCCCTTGGCAAATAGGTACGGATAATTGAGACACGGACGGGCGAGCAGACCTCCGGTTGCGGATCCTATTATAGACCTAGAAAGTATCAGCAACGTTACCTCCAAGAGTAGGCGAAGCTGCCAGTATACCCAATGCACCATACCATCGGCATGATCGTGTATGCGCGCGCTGCGACAAGTTCAATATGTGTGAATTCTCCATTATGAATCCTCTACCCACGTTTGTGTTCGTTCACAGTGACTAGCTCAGCCACGGTCGTCTGCAAAACTCCGATATTCCTGCCGGCTGTTAGAGTCAATGGCATTGACAACTGATCAGAGCCTTGGGTGTACGTACCCGTTGAGAAGACCTCCCACGGCACGAGCAATGAGTGCAACCGATAAACTCGGGGCAAAGCCAAAAACCACGACGCTAATGGCCGTTCCCACAAGTCCAATTAACAACACGGGCTTGCGGCCGATCTTGTCGCTCAGCTTACCCCACAAGATGCTTGTGACGAGCTCGGCTAGGGTGAACGCTGAAGTGACCAGGCCAGCATAGATGGGTATGTGGCTAGCATCGTCCGCAACCCCAAAGTCTTCAATCATGTAATAGACGTAAGGCAACACGGACATGAAGGCAATAGGCTCACAAATCCTGCAGCACGCTTCAACTCACGATTGTCAACACTGTCAGGACGGGTGTGGACGAGATTGGAAGGTCTACCTAAGACGAACATTTGTTGGGACGGAAAACAAGGCGCCATCTGGTAACTTCGCCTGTTAAATAATATATCTTACTTAATTAAAATCTGATGCTGACGCAGATGTCGAACCTAGGCGCAAATTCACAAAACGTCTTCTTTATGCTCATAAGAAGGTAACTCAGCGACAGGTTTTATTTTTGAAAGAAATGATAAATAAAATAAAATAAAATAAAGAGCTAGCCAAACGATTCCGGTCTTGGTACCCAACCCAATTAGAGCAATGGTTCTCGGCCCGAAGGCCTACCGGCCAAACTTTGCCAAATTCAGGGCATGGAAATGCGATATCTCAAAGTCTTTGGACATTGCACTGGGGGTTAAAGAGCACGGTAATGCCTGGGGGACAAGACTACGTCATGCAGTTGCTTTATGACGCACGAAACATCCATAGAGTATTGCTTCATGCAAGCGAAAGTCCTTGCCTAGCAATGATCCTTCCAACCACTTCAGCCAGCCTCGTTGCCTCCGTTAATAGGAAAGTTAACGTCACCAAGCCCACATATTGTGAAGTTATCGGTTGTAAGCCTATCAACTACTACACAAACGTCCGGAGACAGGCAACCGGGCCAGAAAGCCCTGTCCTTCGTGAAGGTTGCATGCACATTTTCATTAGTTGAGGTGATGATTAGAGATGATGTTGGTCGGCGGCCAATGGCGTTGTCAGGATTACACCCGTGACCAACCGGTATTTTGGGGGTGGGGGAGGGGAGGGAGCGTATCTAGTGACTCGGAGACCCCTCCGAATGTTGGATCTGGACCAATCAATGGCGAATAAACGCCAGCTCGAAACCCTGTGGCGTTGTGGACGAAAGTATGTTCCCCTCTTATCACGGTGTTCGGACGAATGTGGCACAAGTCCAGACGAGGTCTGGAGGCCGATCTTACCTTCTTCCTGCCATGCGTTCTATAGCCTTGGTAATTTGCAACAGATTATCACTAATGAGTATGCAGTGATCCAAGACATCTCCCAGGTGCATGTATGTCGCTGGGGTAATAACACCCTTTGTGGGGTCTTGAAGATCATTGCTCCTTGGCATCGGTACCGATTTATGATCGCGCATAGCATTAAGGATGCTCACTGTTCTTCCGAATAGGCAGCTTGTACGAGAATAGCCATGTCGATGATAACGTCGATAATTGCTTGACTTATCATAGAGGCATCGGGAGAGTGTCGAAGAATCGTGAACGGCAAATTGAGACGGGTCAGAATTGGTGCTTCTATGTCATCTGCGGAGTCCTCGAATAAAGCGATAACGGTATTATCAGAGGTAAGGAAGATCGAGACCTGTTCGGCAACAACAGCCAGTTTTCTGGATGCGAGAGCAGAATGTTTCTCCATGAACTCTGCTCGCAAATCATTCGCATTGGCATGATAACTCTGCAGCGTTCGCAACTGCTTTTCTCCCGTCGCCCATCTGGCATTGGCTTGTGGGGACTAGAATGTTGATCACCACTAAGCACTCCGGTCTCTATGGTTGACTGAGAATGAAATGACTTGGGTTGCGGTATGTTTAGCCCAGTCATCCTTCTCAAACGGCCAATTGAACCTTCATGTTCGTTATTCGAAACGAGGTGAACATGTTTCTGCAAAGTGAGGACGAAGAATGCATGGGTCGGATACCTGAGTAACAGAAGACGTTAGCAATAGGTCCATTAGGACGGGTTATTGTCCTACCAATCGGCCCTTGTCCTATTTTGCGTATTCAATAGGTCTTCAATCGCTAGGCCATGAAGCTGTTTAGACTCTCCCAACACCTGAATGACGCCCCAACTAAAACCGTTGACATTGACCCACCGGCACTTGACCCATTGCGGCTGCGGGGCCTTCATGAACTTGATCAATCCACTTTTATCAAGCTCGTGTATCTCGATATTGGCCTCAGAACAGTTGACGACAGTTATCTGGCATTCCGCACTTGGTTTCCTCAGCAACGTGTTCTCATCATTTGACTTCGAGGTATCGATGCCAGGTTCGGAGCCGGGCTGCATCCTGGCTGCGTATGGAACTCCTCGAAGTTGTTGATGAAGTGGAATGGACCGACGCGTGTGCTACGCCGTCGCAGTCTTCCGGCGTGCAGTGACTCCCGGTTTGATGGCAATGAACGGTGGGGTGGTGGGTTCGTTCGTGGGTCATCCAAGGAGCTTGCCGCTACAGGTGGACACTCTTGTGGAGACCCGATCGTCACCAAACATTGCACTTGTATTTATGCTTAGACATGTGAGAAATCCAAGACTTGATTCTGGGTAAATGTGTAGGCCATGAATCCACACCAGCTCCAGACCCAAGTATTAGTCTTCTGACATCTTAGCGTGCTTCAGGGGCAGTGTTGGGGCAGTGCCGAGGCGCTGTTGAGTCTGTGTCAAAACATTACACGTGACTTCGTCCTGACCAAATCTTTTTCACCGAAATGCCCGTCAACGTAACATTTTTTTTTCTTGAAAAGAGAAAACTGTAAGGAGAAGAGCGAAGTGAAGGTTTTGAGAAGTTGATATAGGGTGCGTAGCTAGTTTTAGTCCTATTGTTTCATTGGTTCGTGGGGTTGGTTTCAGATGGCGGATCCGATGACCGATTCGGATGCGGGGAGATCGTGGTGGGACGTGCGGCCCCACGACGCCAACGCGACCGACGCGTTTGGTGAAGCCGAGCGTGAAGGCGAAGGAGGCAGGCTGGGGCGACGAAACGTCGCCGATCCAGAAGGGGAGGAAGCGAACGACACGTGTGATACGAGTTCCGCCAGCTGATACTGATATTGAGCATGCCAAAAACGTACAGAAAGGCCGTACCAATGGCGAAACCGGAAAAGCACTTCTGCTGGAGTGCTCGAGGAGCTGAAGGACCTGAAAGACGCGTCGAAGAAGCAAGGGAACTCATCAGCCAGCTCCATGGACAATTGGGCAGTTCGCAACAAGAGCTTCGAGACACTAAAGATGAACTCAAAACTGTACGCGAACAGCTGGAAGCACTCACCACGACCATAGCTCTATCCCAGTCAAGCCCGAGGGCCTCATACGCCGAAGTGGCCCGCACACCGCCGGACAGCAACGCGAGTAATGTGCGGCCTCTGTCGTCATTCAGGACAGGACCGTCTGACTGGAGCGATACCCTTTACTGTACAATTGGTGTCTCCCGAACGGAGAATGCTGAGAGTGACAGCGCTGCCCCGAGCGCGATCCGGACCCTCATTGAAACAGAAGTAAGGACCGAACTGGGCCAGTCGAACTGGCGATGCCGAGCTGTGACCAAGGATCAAAAGAATGAGCACCGTATCAGGATCGTCTGCCGCAACGAAGATGAGCACTCGCTGGTCAAGCGAGTGGCAGAGATCAAGGTTCCGCACGGAGCTCGAGTTCTCCGGGATGAGCTATACCCCATCAAGGTAGACAACGTCAATCGACTGGCAGTCATCGATGAGTTTGATGGCATCCGACCCGAGGCGGCTGAGGCATTCAGTCGGGAAAACGATATGCAGGTAGCAAAGGTGGCATGGTTGAGCAAACGCGACACGGCCAAAGCATATGGATCGATGGTTGTCTACCTGAAGAAAGCGTCAGATGCAAAGAAGGCCCTACAGGAGGGTTTCTTCTACGCAGGAGGCGAATCGGGATATACGGGGCCATTTGAGCGCCGAGCCCGACCGGAGCAATGCTACAACTGCCAGGAGATCGGTCACAAAGCCTTCCAGTGCCGTAAGCCCCAGATGTGCGGAAGGTGTGCGAGAGAAGGGCACCACCACAGCACATGCGACGAACAGATCGTGAAGTGCGTGCCCTGTGGAGGCCCGCATGAATCGTTCAGCAGGAATTGCCGGAAGCTCTTCCCCACCCGCCATGACTAACTCACTCAGGATTGTACAACTCAACGTCAAAAAGCAGGGAACGATACACGACAGTTTGATGAATGACGAGGACCTGCAAGATACTGCGGTGATCATGATTCAAGAACCGCAAGCAAGAAACATAGGTGGACGCCTCATAACGACACCCATGACGCACCATAAATGGACGAAAATGGCACCACAGACCTGGAGCGAAGGGAGATGGGCGGTCCGAAGCATGCTATGGGTCAGCAGAGATCTTGAATCAGAACAAGTACAAACCGACTTGCCCGATCTGACAGCAGCCATCATTCGGCTAGACCAAAGAATTGTCCTGGTCGCCTCGGTCTACGTGGCGGGGCAAGATGAGGAAGCACTACTGGAGATGTGTAGTACCCTACGCAAACTCATCCTTGACACAAGACTCCAAGCAGATCGACCAGTCGAGGTAGTAATTGCCGGAGATTTTAATCGCCACGACCAATTGTGGGGTGGCGATGATGTTTCCTGGATCGGCAGGGCGAAGCGAACCGCATCATCGACCTTATGAGCGAGTTCGGCCTCAGGAGTCTCCTGCCTCGCGGTACCAAGACGTGGCAAGATAAAAACTACGAGACGACGATCGATCTCGTGTTAGCATCGGAGGAATTGGCTGAAAACGTGATCAGGTGCGGCATTCACGAAACGGACCATGGATCGGATCACCGTACGATTGACACCATCTTTGATATTGCCATCCCAACCCCACAACATCAACCAAGAATGCTACTGAAGAACACGCCCTGGCACGAGGTTAACGAGAGGATCAAAGGCGCTCTGAGTAATGCGCACATAGTCGGAGATGTACAGAAAGACACGGATACGCTGATGTCAGTGGTGTCGGAGGCGGTGCATGCATTGACGCCGGTCTCGAAACCATCACCGTATGCTAAACGATGGTGGATCTCCGACCTCACGCAGCTGCGGAAAATACACACGTATTGGTGGAACCAGGCGAGAGCGTGCAGACGGTCAGGATCTCGAGACAGCGAGATGGAAGAGAAAGCCAAGAGCGCAGCGAAGCAATACCACGATGCCATCCGACAACAAAAGAAAGCTCATTGGGAAGGGTTTCTCGCCGACAATGAAAACATCTGGAAAGCAGCCAAGTACATGAAGTCGGGCGACAGTTCGGCGTTTGGCAGGGTGCCACAGCTTAAGAGAGCCGACGGATCACAGACAAGCAACGCAGCAGAACAGGCTCAAGAATTGCTAACCACGTTCTTCCCTCCTCTTCCAGCCAGCATCGAGGAGGAGGGCCCGAGACCTCAGCGAGGATCAGCAGTACCGATGCCTACCATCACGTTGGAAGAAGTCGAACGGCAGCTCTTCAAGACAAAATCATGGAAGGCCCCGGGAGAAGATGGGTTGCCTGCGGTGGTGTGGAAACAAGTGTGGCCGGTGGTCAAGCACTGGGTCATGGCGATCTTTCAACTGTCGTTGGAGAGAGGAGAGCTACCGTCGCAGTGGCGGCATGCCAAGATAATACCACTAAGGAAGCCGGGCAAAGCAGACTACACCATCGCAAAGGCATGGCGGCCGATCTCGCTGCTGTCAACATTAGGCAAAGTCCTCGAATCAGTGGTGGCGGAGAGGATATCTTACGCGGTGGAGACATACGGACTGCTGCCAGCAAACCATTTCGGGGCTCGGAAACAGCGATCAGCGGAGCAAGCGCTCATGTTACTTCAAGAACAGATATGCTACGCCTGGCGGGCGAAACGAGTACTCAGTCTAATCAGCTTTGACGTCAAGGGAGCATACAACGGCGTCTTCAAAGATAGGTTGCTGCAAAGGATGAGAGCGAGAGGTATACCCGAAGGGATTGTCCGCTGGGTAGATGCCTTCTGCTCTCAACGCACGGCCAACATCCTGGTAAACGGACAAGCATCAGTGACACAGCTCCTGCCACAGGCTGGACTTCCGCAAGGCTCTCCTCTATCACCCATCCTGTTCTTGTTCTTTAATGCCGACCTGGTACAGCGGCGAATTGCCTGGGATGGAGGCTCGATCGCATTTGTCGATGACTTTACGGCCTGGGTGTGTGGGCCAACAGCGCGAGACAACCGAGCAGGAATCGAGAGAATAATCGAGCAAGCGCTCGACTGGGAGAAACGTAGCGGCGCCACCTTTGAAGCAGATAAAACCGCCATCATTCACTTCACAAAGAGCCAGCACAAGAACGATACGGAATCGTTTTCCATCAAAGGACAGAAAGTACGACCCCAACCCCAAATCAAGGTATTGGGGCTCATCATGGATTCACGACTAAACTACAAGGAGCATATCGCGAGGGCAGCGTCGAGAGGACTCGAGGCGGCGATGACACTGAAGAGGCTTAAGGGCTTGTCTCCCGCGACAGCACGTCAGCTCTTCACGGCCACGGTCGCTCCGGTTGTCGATTATGCATCCAACGTCTGGAGGCATGCGTGCATCGACAAGAGAGCGAAAATGCTAGACCGAGTGCAAAAGATTGGAGCACAAGCCATCACAGGAGCCTTCGTGACGGTGGCGGCTAGTGTGGCCGAGGCCGAAGCCCACATCAGCAGCGTCCGGGAACGACACTGGAGGAAAGCTTTGAAATTGTGGGTTGAGCTGCATACCTTACCAGAAAGCAACCCACTACGGAGAGAGGCGTCTAAGATTGTGCGAGTATGGAAAAATGGACACCAATCGCCGTTCCAAAGGGTGGCGATTGCCTACAATGCGACGTCTTTGGAGAAGATGGAGACCATCCAACCGTTCACCTTAGCACCCTGGGAAGAAAGAGTACCAGCGGTGCCTGAGGAGCTAGAGAGAGGAGAACTCCGCTTACAGACCCACGTCGAGTTGTAGGCGTGGCAGTCAGCAGCTCCTGTAGGAACGGTGTGGTAGGCGTCGGAGGGTGGTGCAGTTCCCACGCCATCTGAGGGATGTTTCGAGAGATGAAGCGTTCGCCTTCACCCTTGGCATGGGGACGGAGCAGAATCCACATACCGGAGAATTGGCGGCAATAGCATACGCGACACGAAGGATGTTACCAGAAATTTGTAACCAACACATCATCCTCTATACACGCAACAAGGGCGCGATGCTTACGATCCTACAACCTCGACAACCGGCGGGGCAGGAGTACATTCGGTGCACATATGATGCAATAGAAACATTGAAAGAGGGGAAACAAGATATCCATTCGATGGCTCCCATCCGATGATGAGAATGAATTGCTGCACAGGGCAAAAGAAGAAGCACGAAGGATGACCAAAGAAGGTTCCGTGCCACAGGCACAGTTCCCGGCGACACGGTCAACGACTCTGAACTTGGCAAAATCAAGCTTACCGGCCAACAACACCCTACCAGAAAAGGTCGGCAAGTTCTCTAAGAGAATTGACAAGGCTCTACCCGGAAAGCACACGAAGAAGCTATATGACTCGCTTACCCGAAGGGAGGCAAGCGTACTTGCTCAGATGAGGACAGGCATGGCTAGACTGAACACATACCTTCATCGAATCCGAGCGGCGGCGTCCGTGCAATGTGCCTGCGGATGCGCACCAGAAACGATTGAACACTTCCTATTCACCTGCATAAGATGGACAGCACAACGCATGATATTGCGGCAAGCTACAAGCACATATATGGGGAATTTATCTTGCTTTCTTGGAGGAAAACCGTAACTGACGGGGATGATTGGACGCCGGATCTGCGCGCAGTGAGGGCAGCGATCAAGTTCGCGATCACGACGGGACGACTGGAGGCCAATTAAATTAGAACCTTGGGGGCAACCCCACTAACCAACTAACATAGTTAATACCGTTCACCTCGCCAATGGCAGGCGTCGCTTCAGTTGCTGTAGATAGGATGCTGAACACTTGGAGAATAGACTTCAAGCAGCCTCGCTGTTGCAAGATAAATTTGGAGGACTCGTAGGACGGAATGACAGAAGGGAGAAGACAGGAAATGGACAAATGGATAGCACATGGGCTACGGCGAGAGTAGGACAAAATGATGGAAGGGAACATGTAAATAGCTGACAGTGGCCCTTCTGACGCAAGTCACCGGGCGTAATAGACTCTGTGTGTGTGTGTATATAGGATTGTAGAATCAGGTCGTGATACGCAGACAATAAAGGGAATGTAGTAAAGGGTGGATCGCGTCAAGAATTAACGATACCTCCTACGGTAATCTCGACGGAATGTTGGGTGGCAGGGATCACATAGTGAGCTGTGCGTTGGAATCACGACCTGATCCGCAAGACCGTTGGGGTAGTAGGTGCGTGCATTATGTTTCAATATATCCTTCCAGGGGCTGCTGAGCTGAAATGCACGCCAATGTCTGACGTCTGAGATCTGTCTCACGGCCATTTTAATTAACTACTTAAATACTTAGCTTGAAGGCTTAATACATGTCGACGATTCCTCCTACTGGCTCCAAAACCATCGTCTTCTAATGCCGAAGCGGCGTCTTACCAAGGAAGAATCTATTGCGAATCATGGCGCCGGCGTTTTTCGGAGAGTCTGCTGCTTTGCAGGCCTTGATCAAAGGTAAGCTGACCAAGCATGGCGGCCTCTCACTTTGTAACTAAAACTTATAGCCAATTTGCGAGTTTTGTATCCCACAACCAATACCGAGATTATAGTATATAAAAAGGAAGATGACATTTATGCTTGTGTGGTAGCGTTGCCATTTGCACAGCAATTTGCACAGCCATTGAGAACTGGGAGTAAATCTTTGATCATGATAAAGAGCCCACCAGCAGCTTATCCTTTCGAGGCTTTGGAGAATATTTACCTCGAGACTCAGGCAGAATTGGCAAAGCGATTCGACAATCAGGGGTTCTGGTGCTCGGAATTGGATATAAAAACCAAGTCGCTCGTGCTTAGTAGGCACTGAATTCTTGACAGAGAAAAGACCTGGGGAAAGTCACACCATGTTCTAATGATCGAAGCACAGGACCCGAAGACTGCAATGAAGGCTCCAATTATCGTGTAGATTACTATGCTTCACAATACCAGTTGGTCACGTTGTGGTAATCCATTGGAGGCGCATACATGATCAGTTTCTTCGAGAGGTACCAGTACAACGACGCAGGAAGCTGTGAACGTATAATGTATTGGGAACTTTATTCATCATAGGGCATGATATTTTATACGACTTCTTCAATGCGAGGGTTGCTCTTGAACAAGCGTGCCCATGAAGATAGCGGGACTGCATCAGGACTGTACCATCCCCGCGTTTCCAACACATCCACCATCTTGTGTGTCGCATATGCAAAGCACCCACGCTCTAGTAGATTTTGCAGCTTCATAACCACTGCATGCCGAATTTCCGTACCGACCGGGACTGGACGCTCTGCGAGCTCTGTACCTAGCATCAAGTCATCATTAGCAATGGACTCGAATTTACCATCACTCTAGGTGGTAGGACCTGAACGCAAGATCTTAGTCTTGGCTGAAAAGTTGGGGGATAGTGCTTGTATGTCTGCAATGCTTTCGACAAAATCCCCGTTGTCCTCTTTGTTGATGTCGTATTCCAGGATGCACTAGGCCAACGACAAGTTTTTGCATTCTATAGCATGTCTTAGTAGGCCATGATATCCTTCACCTGACGTAGGTCTCGCTCCAGCTTGTACTAAGCTCTGAAACGCCTCCTCTATAGCTGCATCTTCACTGACTTCGGATGTCGCAAGCATTTCGCCGAGTTCCTGGATCCGAAGTTGTCGATGTCGGCGGCATTGTAGCAGGATGTGCAATACCGTTTGCCTTCCCTCTCCACATGGGAACTTGTCGTCGGCACACAATGTAGACAAGCGCGCAAGTTTTTGGTTGATCTGTAGACACTAATCAAGAGCCAGGCGCCCAGGCATCCATGCAGTTACTCAGACTGTCTTATCCTCCAATCCGAATAAAGACCTCTCGAGGAAATTACTGACAAGTTATCCTAGATCGCCATCGGCCGACCAGTGACTATATGGGACCGACCACAAGATATGCAGTTCAATTTATCCTGCGCTGCCTCTTATGTCACTCGCATCAATCCCAGCATCCAGTAAGCCTTGATGCTTTCATATAAAAAGACAAAAGGACAGTAAGAAATGATTGTTAATATTATAGTTTGAAAGTCCCTAAAAACGGATTTTTTTCCGTTGCCATTTTAAATCGCTGCTAAGCAAGAGGGAACCTCTCAGCTAGCTGTTTGACCATCTTGGTTCAACAATTCCGGCTTAGACATCCGAACTTCTAAAATTAAAATACACTATGGCCCCAATCCGACAATGTTAGGCATCTTTGTCTATATTTTTGTCTGCCAACATATTAATGAGACCTTGTCGGTCATTCGTCTCAATATCATCGAGCTCAATGATTCTATTGCCTACTTCAGTACTACTCGACATGATAGATAGGAAGCTAAGATCCAGGCTATCGCGCATAACCTCACCTACCCAACGCCAGGCTACAATGTCCCCAGTAAGTTGAATGGAATGTAAGAAGACTGTTCGAAGTGTTCGGTGGTGACGGAGCAGACAAAACGCTAGGTCCTCTCTGGCGCAGTCTATAAACGAAAGGCTTAAGGTCTCGAGTTTGGCGACATAAAGCTCTTTACTTAACTCGGAAAACCTTTTCGATTCATCCCGCTCCTCAAACTCGAGTTCAAGATGTGAAAGCTCAGGCAAGAGTTTGATGAAGCGAATTAAGTCAGGCTCCCACTTGGAGGAAGTGGAAATGTATTTGGGAAGATTTGGGTCAAGTGCAATATGAAGTCGACGAAGACTGACGAGAGGAGATTCTGCTAAGATAGTAGATGATGGCCCAGCAAGCATAAAAGGGCTGGCCCGGTTCGCGTTCATGAGCATGTTTTCAGGCCCAAAACTCAGTGTCTCGACCTGGATTTGGCTCGCTGCTACTGCAGCCAGGACCACCTGGATGATGTGGTGAACCAAGCGGATGCTCTCTTGCGACTCAAATGTAAGGGCCCTTTGAGGTAAGATACCGATGCTGCGCCTTAGTCGGCGAAGTCCCCAAGCCCGGATGCTACTGCTGATGTTGATCTGCTTGCAGCGCTGAAAATGTGTCATCGCTCGTGTTAGACACTCAACATCAAATCCTGTTCGAATCATTTCTTCTTGATCATTGAGGCGCTTGCGATACTCTCGTGTGTTGAGTTGACTCAGTCGATCATTTGCTGATGCTTCAAGGTCGTTATCGCCCGTATTCCCTTCATTGCTACCATCATCTCTCTGATTGGTGTTGGCTTCCCTGTATCATCACTGCTCTCCGACCAGCCACACCATTCATCATAAGAAATGGCCAATTCAGCGGGGATAGCTTTACCCTTGAGGCCTCTCATCATGTTCTCATACTCGCTAAAGGGTGGCTCGATCTCTTGGAGCTCATTGAGGGGCAGCAAATGGCTGACACAGATATCGAGTTCTTCCACGAACTGATTAAGGGTCTGATGCTTTGCAATTTCTTCGAGACAGTGCAGACTCCTTCGTTCAAGCATTACGTAGCGCGCCTTGAAGAA
This sequence comes from Albifimbria verrucaria, assembly GCA_020081605.1. Taxonomy (NCBI): domain Eukaryota; kingdom Fungi; phylum Ascomycota; class Sordariomycetes; order Hypocreales; family Stachybotryaceae; genus Albifimbria; species Albifimbria verrucaria. Next base: position 71,390 of record JAHREC010000015.1, read on the forward strand.
GCGGCTTGTGAAGAGAACAGCTACCCTTGTGTTGATCTCTTTACATGACTGTCTGAGAGCGAGCCAGTTTCTAGGCTGAAGCTCTGCGAAAATGTAAGCGGTGAGCTCGACTGGAAGATCAAGTAAGGTAGCCATGGTGTCCTGGGAACGGATCGATGCGAAACTAAGCTGGAAAACACGCGTTCAATTTAGCAGGATATCGAAAACCCCGCTCGTAAACACACCACGAGGATGACTAAGCCAAAGATAACCCTGATTATCATGGTTGAGCGGGAGCGAAGTCCAATAGCCGTGAACCATGCATAAGATCGTGAAGACCAAAGTTAACGGATGGATGAGAAGTGCAACCACAAAATAGGCCCATGCTAACAAGATTCTGTAGCAGTTCGACAGGTCTCCCCACGACCTCCATCACTGGATTTAAACAAGCGTTGTACAAGGGCGCCAAATGATCCGGGGTGCTGGATCAGTTCTGGGTTCGGTCGAAAATTGTCGGTATAGTATCTGTTGTTGAGCAGGGCGGCTTGCCTGCCATTGTGGCATCTCAGCAAGTTCTGGAAAAGTAGTGCGATTGAGACCTTTGTATGTACCTTCCCAGGCCATCCTCTCGAACCAGCGTCTCGGGCAAGACGTCAGTCTTAATTGTCTATGGGTACAATAATGGTCGCTCAAAGTCAATCTCTTGGGTCAACATCCACCTCGGAAGATCCTGCGCCTGGCCCTCGTCAATTGCCCTCATAAGGCTCCAGTCATGCTCTAGTGTCCAACATTTACGGCGAGGTCCATTTGCCCATGACTGCAACCAGACAAATTCAAAGTACATATCGATATCTCCTCGGTTTGCTGTCTTTCTACGATATGGGCAACGGCCTCTCACCGGCGGGTCGGAATAGTGCCGTGTTATCAGCTAGAGGCATATGGTGCGGAAACGATATCCAGTACAGAGCCTTCGTATCTTTGGAGGTGGGTGTCCTCGGCCGATCCATCGGGACGAGTCTCGAGGTCTTAGGGATTCGGAGGCCTTGTATGAGTTCAAAAGATCTGTGAGACCTTTCCTTAGTCCTGCTTGGATGTCATGTTTATTGCGTAGGTGACTTGTCACACCTGAGCCAGCTACAGACAAAGCACTTCGGCACCTTTGGCGGCAGCAGACCAAGGCCTGAGCCTCAAAGTCGACATATAATTAGAGCTTGCCAAATAAATTCATTGCCGGCCATGGGTATAGGTAGATCTCCTAAAATTGGGCACATAGGCACCTTGCCTGGTTGATGACAGGCCATACTTTCAGCAAAATATAATCATCAATCTCCTGGAGCGGGTAGTCCCAGTACTATATAAACTTGTTTCCGGACCTGTCGCATATGCTCGATAAAAAATATTTTCATGGAACAATCACTTTTTCCAATTGAGATGTAATTATGTATTATCATGGTTTACCTGAAATGAGACCTATATATTGAGCCTCGAAGTACACCAATATCTTATGTACTTCCGTCTTATCCAAGTTTATAGATCTGCTTCGCACCATGGCTGCCTGTCCTTGCGACCATGCTGGTAGCCGTGTGTTTTCATGTTCTCCCGGCAGATCGTCATGTGGATATATACCTTACATCGGTAACCAGCTTCAATTCTAAGCTCTGGGATGGTTGCACTGCCATCATCCAGCGGGGCCATCTCTGCTGGATCGCTAAGCGACCATCCGGAACACAGACGTTTAACAGCGATAAGTTGTTCTCCTTTCATCTGATGCATGCCACGGAAATGATTATCTATACCGCGATTTGGTCGCACAGCTGTCTTACATAACAAGCAGATCAAAACCTTATCCTCTGGTAGAATACAGGCGATCCCCGATAAACGTACTGCTGGGCCATTCGGAATGACTGTCTCAGTAGTTGGTCTCGGACTTTTCTCCACACCGTATACGCTTCGTATGTTATGTCATTGGAGGGTCGTCGCATTGTTTGCAGTAATGCCTGTCTTGCACCTTTTGACCGGACTTCTCGGGGCAAGAGCCACGACACTTGGCTGGTGTATAAATTCGTGCCAACAGGTAGAGCCCCATTCATACGCACGCAATAATGATGATTGTAGTTGATGTGGGAGTGCCCCGTCGAGGCCATATGTAACGCCGCGTTGCAGTGGACGATGCCCGCTCTGCCAAGCAAAAACCATATTTAAATCTGCACCCGCGGTGACATCGTCGTAGCGATTGAAAGGCGTGTGCAACTCGCGGACATGCTTCTCCGTTATCCCGATAGTAATTTGTCGGTATATTCGAGTGTTTATCTGATATAGCCAGACGATCTTCGTTGCAGTCCGAAGGATCATCGTCATGTAATTAGTGGTCCATGGCTTTCGGTTTGTTTGAAAGAGGAGTGGTGTGTCCCCATATGGCATTGTTTAGTATAGCCACACAGCCCTTGTTGTAGAATGTCAGCAACTTTACGGATGAAGACGATGTATTTTGTTAAAACCGTCGCCAACCTAGCTGGGAGGAACCTAGCAACATGAAACTCGTGGTTCGTGGAACGCTTGGCCTTATGGTGCCGGATGATATACATCATCTTTCCGTTCCAAAAGAAGACCCTCTTGCGAAGATGGACTGTTCTTGTACTCAATGGTCAAGAGCTCTTTTAGTCGCGGCGCCTGTCCACGGGCGGTAAGAAGACCACCGCCCAGATTTTGATCCATTGGTTTTACTTTGTTGAGGTAATCTCTGACAGCGCCCCAGCGCCACCGGCCATGCGCTGTCAATTGATGCAGAGACCCGCTGCGATGAGTGCAAGCGCGGACCAAGAGAGTCTTATGCGCATCCTCAAAATTATTCCCAGGATGTGATACGAAAGAATAACCTGGAGTAAAATTGGTCAAGTCATCTTTTATATCAGTAAGGCGAATCTCAGGTCGCCATCCAAACATTAGCTCATCGCATAATACTTCGGCTTGTGATATAAAGTACTCGCTGAGCTGCCGGAACGCGCTCATGGTCAATGTAAAAGATTCACCCCAAGAAATGCTCTCTCCATCATCACTCCAGCGTAAGAAAACCAAAACTTCTTAGGCTAATTAGCTCGGCTAAGGCAGAGGGCGAACCAGTAGTTGTGTACCGACTGCAAATCTCTTGTAGTCGTTCAACTTGCTGGGTGTGGGGTCTTTAGGTATACCGATAAATGGGTATGCAAAAACCGGTAGTGCATATTCTAGGAAGATTAATCGTTGGCAGTAGATCAACAGTGATAACGAAGGGCAGTATTGTCGAGTAAGCTTAAATTGCCGACAGTCCGCAGAAAATCCGAAAATGCCACTGAAATACACCAGTAAGGTAGATGCAGGTTCACCCTCAAGGAATGGCTGAGTGCTCAGTGACAGACTGAGCTGGAGTAACAGCTCTAGGAACTCGGACTCGGCCGCATATCCGGAGGTTTCGTCTTGGGTATTCTCCGTGCTCATGGAGTCCTGCAACCGAGCCCTGCCCTCTTGTTGCCTATCATACAGGTCTTCTGATTCTTCAAAGACGTCCTCCGCCCAGATTTCGGTTTCATCTTCCAACGCTTCGGACTGTCCCAAACCCTATGCTCCTAGAGCTCTTGAAGTGAGCGTGCATGTTCTGGATGAAGGCTGACTTGAACATCCGATATGCTTGAAGCACAAAGGCAATGAATTGTTTCCATGTGGATCGATAGCTATGTCTGGTGCTTGGTTTAGTCATCACAGAAAATGCCCTCGGCTGGAATCTCTCAATCTTGGAGGTTTGCAACCAACAGCGACTAAGTCTGCTGCTGTGTCGAGCTGTATTTTCGCACCGGTTAAGCATCAAGCCAACCGCCCCTAATGTACAAGCAAGCTTCTGCTCGTCCTTAATGGGGCTAATGATGTCGGCGTGCCCATCTTGTGCTCCTTGACCGAGAACCACCAGCCTTCAATGACTAAAGTTCGGCCCGCCCTACTATACCAAAGACCCGATGGAAACGTTGGGTGGCACGGATCATATGACGAGCTGTGCGTTGGAATCACGACATGATCCGCGAGATCATTGGGGTAGTAGGGGTTAAGATTACGTTTACCCTGGATGATGGGTGTGTCCAACGGGAAATGAATAATAGCGAACTGTTAGCAATTGTTGGAAAAGATGTGAGCGATCTTAACAATTGGTTATACCTCGCTTAAAGCCAAGTCCCTAGCTTAGACAGGTATTGTAATAGTGCAAGCTTTTTCAATATTACAAAGTTCACAAATAGTAAATAATAATTTATATTCTAAAAATAAGACTATCAAGTGCAGGTAATTGGCCTTGGTCTGCGTACTGGTTGCTCGGTCAGACACTTATCAGTGGCGGCTTATCGATAAGCCTCTTATCCCAAACGACGCTTCGACTTTTCGGAAATCAAAACAACACCAAACAACATCAATCAAACAATGTCGAGTGCTGCGGTCACGCCGCAAATGCGCGCGCATGGCTGGAATGTGTATTTTCTGGCAGATGTGAATGCATCCCACTTCTCTGGTATTTTTCAGAGTCACGACGCTGGCTTTTTGACCTTTTGCGATGTTGTTGATGAACTTCGGCTTTGTTTTGAGCTTCCTGATACCACGCGCCAGCAAGAAAATAACGACAATCAGACACATGAAAAAGACCCGTGGGATGATGTTGCATTTGCGTTGGTCAGCCGACATGATTCTTTATCCGGTTCTCCTCGCTTGGTGACAACTAAAGATCGAAACCTGCAAGTCCCTAGTCTTGCATGCCGCGAAGTCCAAGAACGGGCCGTTGTACAGTATCATCTTGTCCGCCATTCAGCAGAATGCAGTCTCCTTCTGATGCACCTTTGAAAGCTCATTTGCAAGGTCAGTCAATCTCTCCAACAGCCAGCCCCAGCTGTTCCTGTATCGTATCGAAAATACTTAGTCTTCGCTCCAGCTCAATGCGCAACACATATTGGTCGTCCAACCCGTCGTCCTGAACCTCGATATTTGCCACCAAAGAAGCCGTCATCTGATCCTAGAATTGCTACAATGCCCTTTCGACGCACTCTAAAAGGACGAACCAGTTCTCAATCCCCAAAACGACGCGCTTCTGGTTCCGTATCACCAAGTAAGCAACAAGAAGAAGAGGATGTTGCATCAATAGTAGCCCCGCCCAACATGGACGAGATCAACCACGAGTCCGCTCGACAAATCATGACTCAGTTCAGGTTGTCGTGCCTTGTCATGGCAGGCCGTTGTGCTGTGTCGGGAAAAGGCCGGTCCTGGTGCATCAATCCAACTGTTGGACCGGGTCTCCAAGCATGTCACATTATTCCGCAGCAGCATTATCATCTGTACCCTGATTCAAGAGGTGACCAAAGCACAGAGATCTGCAGCCGACGACTGGTGGAGGCGTGGATGCAGACATGGTCCGCTACTAATGGCCTCCTCTTGATGAGTCATTTACACGAGGCTTTTGACGCCAGGTTATTCTCAATCCATCCCGAAACACTCCGTATTCGCGCATTTGTTCCCTACGATGTCATCATGGACTATCATGGCACTAAGGCCCGTGTGCCTCTAGATGTCGATAGGCACGCTCTCCGTCATCACTATGACATGTGTTGTATTGAGAACATGGTGGCAAAAATGCCTCCCGAAGATCTTATCGTGGTACCATCTGCAAGCCAGACTGGCACGTCTGGCGCAAGCACGTCATTGTCACGCAATGATTTCCCTTTACGCCAAGACCAGATGGTCCATCCAGCGGTGATCCGGCTAAGAGATCGTGGTCTACCCAAGACGGCTCAGATAGAGAACCTTCAGGTTCACAGGTACTGAGTCAAAATATTGTCAATTCGTTGGACATGGATATGAGGGACTACAAAAGACAGCGAACTGCAGACTGTGAGGCTGCCTTGTCTGATGATGAATGGACGAAATGGGTCAGAGAAGGTATGTCAGACAGATACCTTACACCTGTAAATAGTTGTGACTTCCTGGGAAATGTCAATTGGGAGCTTAGGAAGTTGTTTGGAAGTAAAGACACTCCCAAACTAAAAAACTAAATCTCATTCCTAATATCATAAAACCTAATCACAGGTGAGGGTCATGCTTGTGTCGCGTGGGACTTAGTCAAATTCAGATTGAATGTTGGTCGGCTCAATCGTCAGCGCAACAGCCACCCAACTTTCGGAAATGCATGCAACCAGTATCATATGGTAGGGAACATCGTAATTTATATGCTCAGATCAACTGTCTCATTTTTACAACGGACCAGTGTTTTAATTCGAGATGCAAGTCTGAAAGTCCTGTTGCGCACAGGATGTGAGCACTTCAAGCATGCTTACGAAAGCACGCATCCCTGTCACGGATGCTCTCTCCTGTAAAATTTTCCCTTGGCTACCGCTGTTAGTGTTTTGCTAGGGGACAATCTTTCGCAGGCTAAATTTGGCAGCAAATCCACTGGGTGTTTATCGGGACCCTAACAACCGCCATAAGAAAGGGATTCAGAGAGTTGACCTTTCTTTACCATGCTGGTGCCGACGACATTGAGCTTCGCGAGCTCCTGACTTTGCCTTCGGGCGCTCATTCCTACTACCCTCGGCTCTTCTGAGCCTCGACTTTCTGGCTTCGCGCGCCATCCGACAGTCCGGTCCCGGTGCCCTACTGCACCAGACCTACATTCACTTGAGTAGAGTTATTTTTTCTGCCCCACAATACAGGGGGTAGAGTTTATTGTTTTAGCAGGGGTCCGGTGATTTAGTCACTGAACATGACATGACGCGTCTCACGTTGCAGGGATAGACAGACGCGTAAAGGGGCGAAGAGGATCATGGATCCTGAGATTTGGTTGCACTATGAATCTGCATAAAAACCGTAATCAGAATATGAGTACTCTGTAGGCATTGAGCCTTTCGTATATAATGCAAGACACCGGGTTGTTATCTGCAAGACATGTGGCTTTGCTTGTGTTTCCAATGAGGTGCCTACTCATCTGCGTGACACCGGGGCTCCCAAGTGGACAAAGAAAAGCCATCGCCGAGATGATCGCGAAGATACCCGATATTCGCCGCGACCAAAACGACCTTCTAGACCTTGAGTTCCCGGAACCAGATAAGCCCCCTATTCCTTACCTAGCACCGCCACAGACAGACGGAGTCAAGTGTCCAAAATGTCCGTATGTTGTGAGGGCTGTGAAAAAGAAGGAGGAGCATCATCGTATGGTTCATCTAAATGGGAAGAGCCGTGGCCGTGGACGACCGAAACTTGATGGGAAGGAGTCAACGGAAAGCAAACAGGAAGTTACCCCAGGATCAAAATCGTGAAGACCAAAGTTAGCAAAGCATGAGACGTCTAATTAAGGCTTTTTCTGCCAACCTCATGCACTTAGCACGATAGGTTGGACTTGCGTTGTCTTCGGAGGAGTTTCGCTTCCTTTTGTTACGTGGCACTGTTGAACCTGACTGAACCCAGTGCTACCACCAGGCCGCGGTCAGCATTATGGAAAGTCTTCTCCTAGCTAGTTCAACGCATCCAGTTGGTCATAAGACCAGGTTGAGGGTAATAGACTCCGGCTCCTGGCGCACTCTGAATTCATTCTCCAGAAGATGCTTGCGTTCTTTCGTGTAAAGCTTCTTTATAAATAAGCAGGCAGCCTCGGTCCCTGCTACAGCAGGAGTTACACTCTTTCCGGTCTTTTTATCGGCTTGCGACCCGTCTAGACAGACAAGTCACGATGAATGGGTGTCGCCGAGCATCCAACTTTGGAAAGCCAACCCATCCTCGGTGTGATCGGTCAGCAGAGTATGGAGATGGAGACGAGTTGGGCCGAGGCGCTGCCATTTCTGCAGGGTAGCCTATGGGCGGCTGATACTCGAGTTTCGGTTTTGGGATCAAAGCTGTCGCGTATCGTAGCCATGTACAGGTTGTGGTTGGCTAAGATGGCCGAACGGGGCCCGATCCGCAGGAGCATGCTTGAGTAGGATTGTTTTTATCAAGGAGCGGGAAATTTGGAGACAGTTGACCAAACACCAAATGGTATTGGCATAGCTGCTGTAGTGGTGAGCAAAACAGTGTAGGAACAGAACCTGAACCTGAACCTGAACCTGAACCTGAACTTGAACCTAGTCAGGACTTCTCACTGTATGGGGCAATCCTGTCCGGCTTCTCCTCTACCAAGACCCCTCTGGTTTGACTCTCGTTCTTGATCTTGCTCATCAGCTTATCCAACCTCCACGGGTCCAAGTCTCCAAACTCCGCATCTTTCAGCTCCTCCGGCTCAACCTCCGTCTCAGCTTGCTCCTTGACAACTCGTCCATGTCCGTCTTCCAAGAATTTTCGCATGACCTTTGCGGCTGCATCGATCCCGGCATCCACAGCCTCTCCTTTATCGCCGTTTGTAAAGCCTACACGGCCTGCAGCAGTAGAGAAGACATAGCCAACCACGTATGGCAGCTTGTCTTCTGTGGGTATGTATTGGAGGAATCCGACCCCAATAGCCGGGTAAACTCTTCTTTCAACTCCGTGAGGAAAGTCCACGCGGAGTTGTGCATGGTGAAGTAGTTGAAGACTATGTCGGGGATCTCGGCGTGTATATTAAGAGCAAGCTGGCGAATAAGAGCAGCAGGGAGAGCGTCACCGAATCAATCTATTGATAAGTGTCAGCAATAACTTCTTGGCACAATAACTCACTGTTATTTAAACCTCACAGTCTCATTCTTCGCTTTTTCCTTGATCTCTGGGCGGATATGCCCTTTACCGTCCAGGGTCTCATGGCGGCGACCCTCAATCAAGACCCCTTCAACCAAGTCAGACGAAAAGGGGGCCGTTCTCCGTTCGGCGCGAGACGACGGTTAATCACCAAAGACACCCACCCCTTGAACTTCATGTTGCGTCTGTTTGCGGTGTTGACATTGACTTTACCCTTCCGCTTGGTCGGCGCGAAGTTGCTGGCGGACACGCCGATGCAAAGACAGTAATTCCTGAAGTAGGCCTCGCGGTTCGTAGGTGGATCGCCGATAAAGACAGCCGAGTCACCCTGCATCTTCCAAAAGGTTTCGAGATCTTCCCATACGAGATGGTCCGAAAGAAGTTTCTCCTGGCGAAGAGCATGGTACAGCTGCGTCGTACACATGACTCCTCCTGGAGTTGCTGCGTATGTTATGCCCGAGAGGTGTAGATTCACACGCATATTATGGAGGAGGAGGCCGCAGTGAATCGGATTGCGACGTAGAAACCTCCATGCTGGGGACTGTTTCCGGGTAACAATTTTAATTGGATCATTTGGAGGCGGCATGTCGAAATCGGATCCCTGTCCCACTTTGTTGTAGCTTTGAGGACCGAGCTGCGTTCCTGCGAGCTGGGGACGTCGAGCGTTGCCTTCTTGATCTTGAGGCTTTCCTGTTTCATCTCGTCAAAGCTACGGCTGCAGTTTGAGCCGAGGAACTGCAGCACATCAAGATAAATTTGAGCGGCCCAGGCTAACCACAGGGGCGCACCATCGCCAGGATTGTTCATTAGAACACCAATGCCACGGATCAATTCGTCTTCAACCGCCCCTGTTCCCAGATTCGAAGAGAGAAATTGCAGGTCTGGCAGGACCTCCATCATTGCAGTCTTATCCTGATCCCACTTTGCGCGGTTTGTCTCTCCGTCGGCACCAAGCTCTTCATCATACCAGCCGAATTTGCCATTGTAGTTGTTGATGATGAGGTCGCCCGAATTGCTATTTGCATAACTGGTGAGAAGACTGGTCGTGTTTATCAGACACAGCTGGGCTAGATTGTAGGCTTCCAAGTTATAAGCATCGCCTGGTTGCTTGTTATCTAGTACATCAATGCCGGATGCTTTGCATAATCCAATGAAGTACAAGGTGGCGATGTCGCCTGCGCTGCCGTGCTTGCTCACTATAGGCATGATTTCGTCTTCCATGCTGCGAGCGAGCTCAAAAGCCGTGTTCGTTGCAACAGCAGCGGCAGCGAGATCGAGACGATTGGCCTTATAATCCGCCCACAACGACTTAATATCTTGCCTGAGGCGGCTATAGTCACCTAAAAGAACGGCAAGAGCAAAGATTGCATCCTCCTTGGACTCGTTCTCTTTGACAGTATACTTCAAATCGGTTGCGGACTTGGGAGCCACACCTGGAGCGTTCAAGAATGCTTCAGATGGTGCGTACACTTCGAGAATGTCAAACATATTCTTGAAAGAACCCGGGATTTCTCGCCAGCCTTCTTAGCTGCTTCCTCCGCGTTGAAGCTGCCAGTCCCCATGAGTGGCTTCAGGCAGTGGCGAACTTTTTCAAGTACCCTGACAAAGAAAGAATGTCGTTCATCTGATTCGGGTTCGACTTCGACTCCATTTTCAACAAGCCGTTTCGAAAAGTTCTTGCGCACTGTCGATAGAAATCTTAGTTTGCTGCATTGAAATGGGGGCTGTGACAGTCGATTTTAAGTACCCCAAATAACGCGCTCAAGGGCCACACTCAAGTGGTCGGGAACCTTGACCGAATCTATCTTGGCTATATAGCTTGCCATGGGCTCAAACTCCCTGATCATGATGGCGCGAGAAGTTTTGTTCGCGAAGTTGCCTGGCTGAGGCTGGTGTGCACCTTTAGCCTGTTTCCGAGCCTTGCCCTTCCGTCTGCCTGACTTGACCGGTACATTGTTGGAGCTTGAAGTGTTTTCTGGGTAACCGTTGTCGTTGGCAGTTGTGGCCAGCCAGTTGGCTATAGAGTCTGTGTCTGCTTTGTACTGTTGATACAGACTCTTCAGAGATGAGGGTAACATCTTGGGCGATTGTCGTGAATGATTTTGCCTGCGTGTGGTTTCGCAAGCTTGAGCTCCTAATGTGGGGCTGCTCGACTAATCAAGAAAATTACGTAAGTTCAACAACACCACACGAGGGCTGCATGACCTGATTCGGAAGCCTGAGACATTTGAGATTTGAGGCTCTCACCAACACATATGCGTTGTATGTGGCCTCACACAGCTAGCTATTCAATTACAAAAAAAGCCAAAAAGGTCCCTATTAAACGGTTCGAACCCATGATCTTTGGATATATGCTATTATTACAGCTATTTCTAGGGTCTTTGGAAATACACGATATGCATACCTTTAGTTGACACCTTCAACACCAAAACACTGCAGCGCTGCCCTTAAATCAAATAAATCAAATATGGTGTCAGATATGATTTATTTGATGGTTCCTCGAGCCATATTTGCTTTGTTTGGAAGATTTGTCAAATATTTCAAATCAAATCCTATCCATAACTCATGCATCACCACCTCCGCCCTGTAGATGGAGATGACAAGGGTGGGCTTAATACCCGAGAGGAGTTGAGGTGCACGGAGTTGCATCTGTAAGCCGAGCTGGGAGTGGAGGAGGAGAAGAGCGCGACGGCCGTCGTGGTGAAGAAGAAGAACGGCCTTCCCACAAAGAACCATGAGCTCAACCAGCCAGGCATCGCTACTTTCTTCGGCAATACTAGAGGCCCGTCGAAGCCAACCGGGTCGGGGCCACCATGGCAGAAGATCTAGCAGAAAATCATAATCAGCGATAGCAAAGACGATAACGACGAGTTCGATGCCAGGGACGCTGAGCCAGAGGAAGAAGCGCTGAGAGCCGCGCCGCACGTAATGCCCCTCCAACAAGGCGACGCGGCTGAGGCACAGGCAGGGCCCGCTCCAGGTCCCGAGGGGCTCCGTAACACTACAATCGCCGGTGGGCGAACCCGAGGACGACCATATCGAGTCGGTAATGCCCTCACCCCCGCAGCTGCTGGCAGAACGACTCAATGCGGAGCTGGTAGTGGTGGCGGTAGGCGTGGACGGGATAAATCTTTGAAAAAAGCGATTTGTCCTCACCAAACCGAGAAGGAAAGATCCTAATATACTGTGCCGATAAGTGGTCCTCGCTGTGGATTAAAAGCAGGCCATCGAAAAAGAGCAATAAGAGTCTTCGGCAAAGTCTTCCTTCAAAGTCAAGCGGCAAATTCTTTCGCCTTCTCTTGACCATAACCACACCTGAGTCCTTGTAATAGTAATGATGAAACGGTCGAGAAGAGTTTCAATCGCAACGACAGACGCGTGACTGAAGAGCTTTTTCCAAGTCCTTGGGAGTCAAGGATGTAGAAATCGTCTGTCCCTGAATCTTTTGTCACAAATACACCATCTGTGAATGATGCGCTGATCAAGTCGTCTAATCCACACGCGTAATCAGACTCGCTAATTTGATCCTTCTGAATCAGAAAACGGGAGACCAGCTGTCATTTGTATCTTCGCGTATATCCACCCAGTTCAGTCCTGGTCTCGCGCTGTGATTGTCGTCTAAATGGTGATGTTCAAATCGATCAGTTGATAGATTCCAAACCATAATTTTCTTTCCAGTGATAGCTATCACAAGATCGCTATTGTCTGGAAGGAGTACGTGCTGGGCACCGGCAATGGTACAACTTCTATCGTGCCCTAGAGATTCCATATGGTAGACCCGAATCTCCGATTCATTGTAAAAAACGAAAAAATCCCGAGATTCAGTAACCACACAAATCCATGTAGACAATCCAATTGTTTGGATCAGTTCCCAGCCCTCGACTTTTCGAACAGCGTAAGCCCCATCCTCGTTACAGACAGCGAGATCACCTCCGGCCAAGAATCCTTCAAAACTGATGCGCTCGCCACGACGGTACTCTTTGTTCCTCTCGAGATCATAAACAATGTCCTTTGAATTGATGTGCACAATACATACAGCCGAACCGCAAGAAGCGTGATGGAAATATGGCACACCTTCTTCCGAGCGCAGCGTAACTAGTTTGAAATTCGGGTCGGCTCTGCATATTAAGCTGCCTTCTCTGGTTGCACTGTGGGTACAAAGGGCCGTACTGTCAGAGGTCATGGTGTTGGATGGCTGTGTCATCAGACCTGGGTTGTTCTCGCAAGATCATTGCTTGAAGAACTGCGTAAACTGGTTGTGAAATGTTCTCAGTATGTGCTCAGTGTCCTCTTGTTGGGAATCAAGGACTGTTCTGAATTATCAAACGATATGGAGTAATGTGCTGAAAGTTTTAAAATATTTATCCTCTGAGGCTTGCTATTTAACTAGCGAAAAGGGGGCTGCATGCACTTAGATAAGCATAATATTGAGAGTGGGGTTGAAGGGCAGGATCTTCAAGCCCAACCTATCCAGTAGTGAGCTCAGCTGAATTCTATGCTTTGGGATACGATACAATCTGGATACAATCTTGATGGCAATCTTTGACTATTGAAATCAAGTGGCCCCTATATCCTCCATTAGTTCCTTCCTCTCCAAGATAAGAGACCGCAGCTCAGTTGATACGAGGCACCAAATCTTGGCGTTGTAATGAGCTTGGACTTATAGTAAGAGACAAGCCCCTATTTTCGATGTATGAAGTCTACTCCTCACAGGAACACCGCTCTTATTAGTAAGAGACAAGCCCTCGCATCCAAGTAGGGTAACCCCCTGCTCCGGGGAGGAAGGCCGATGTGGAGGCGCGCATCCTTGACCTCCTTAGCCTGGGCGGCTCGCCTAACTCCCCACAGGCCGTCTAGCCAGGCTATAGAACAACACGGCGTGGCACGCCAAGGTTGACGAGTGGCTGAGCACCACGGTGGGGATAGGCCTCTTTAACGTTACGACTTGGGAGCGGCTGGCCAGCGTGAGGATTAAAAAGGTAAGCAAGAGGATAGTCGGCAACGCCGCCACAAGACGACAGGGGCCATCACCCTGACGGACAGACACTACTGGTTCACCGGGAGTGCCTCGCAGCAAGTATTTGCCGAAGGCTGAAGGAAGACAGCGTCCGGGCTGAGCAACGAGGGCGCCGCGCCGACGTCTTCGGCGCGCGAAAGGATCCACGGCCTGTTCTGGCCTAATGGCTCGCAGGGCCGGGGCACTGACGCCAGACAGCCCGGATTCGTCGTCGGGCTCGACGACACGGCATACCGGCAGCTGCATGACTTTCTCACCGGAAAGCTCAACCTAGCCGTGCCCAACGTTCTTAAGACGTCAAAGGAGGTATGCCGGGCCATGACAAAGGTCATGACCCATGTCGTCCTGTGGGTTAATCACGGACGCGGAGGCACGGCTCGAGATGTGTATCCTTGACTTTGTCCGGTCCTATGCGAAGGGCCTCAAGCCTGCGGCCGTCAAGGGCAACCTGGGAACAAAGCTGGGGAATTCCGGGGCGGGAAGGAAAGGCAGCGGCGCCTACGGCACGCGCTTTCTCGACAAAGTTCTGGCAGGATCTCCTGTATATTGTCACCACCAGCGCCGGTTCGCCGTTCAAGCCGTGGTGGCCCCACCCGGGCATCGGGGCGCATGCTGGCCAGGAGCCGGGGCAGGTGGCTATTAGCTGGGTCTGTCATCTGAAACCCCCAATCCACGACATGCAGGAACACTTGGTCGTCTTTGTGGATGTGGAGCTCCTCGTCACGCACCCCGCTGTCCTCCCGGTTGCGCGCACTTCTTGCTCTCCGCGTCCCACTTGTCGACAAGGATCGTATTAGCGAGGATTGCCACCGCGTGTCGGAGCCCCGGTAGGCTGGCTATTAGCAAAGAGACAATGATGTTTTGGCTCAGCCAAGATCTCATGACTATGGCCCGGAGCTCACGATAACAGAAGTAGGCGTGCTCGTCCCAATCGCCCTTGAATCACACGAACCTGGGCACGGCGGCGACATACTCGTGGATCTTCTCATCGCTGGTGAGGGCTACATTGAATGCCAGCGGGCAGTTTACGTAGCAGGTTGAGTCGGCGGGCCGTTCGCTTACTTGCGAGCATTGAATGAAAGGGCATAAAGTCTGTGCCCTCCGTTCACGTTGAACCTCGGTAGATGAATATCGGAACTCCATTATATCGGTTAGATCACTTTTTATGGGGCTAGCGAGCTGGGTTGAAGTGTTGAAATCGAAAACGTGAATCAAGGCTAGTAACTTACCCTTGAGTGGAGTTGGTTGCATGATCACATCCGAACCCCCTTGCACTATGGGTATGTACGTTAAATCGAAATGTTGTCATAGTTTCATGTGACACACACCATAATTGTCTTGTCATCGGGAACTTAGTTCAAGCATCGTCATGTTTGGATTCATTAGTATGAACTAATGTATTTTAATATTCATCATGTGCAGCTAGTTGTTTGATAGCTTGTGTAGAGCTCATGGATCTTCAGGATGGATGTTGAAGAGTGGCTCACGGGTTTAGGTTATTATGCTCAATTTTAGCTTTCCTAGTAACTCTAATAAACCTTTCTTCTCACTTCGCCATAATACCCCGAAGACGTAATTGGCGACTTTAGTCTAGCTAAAACTCCGAACAGGCAACTACCTTTTCACCAAGTTCGAACTTCTCAAGGTTTGCACCATAATACCTCGCCATCTTTTTACCCTGCTTCAGTGTTGGATAATAATATCCTCTGTGGTCGCCATCCAACCCCACATAAATATGGCCAGTGCGGTTAGTGCTTCACCACCCCACTGAATCTGCCTCCCATGTCCAGGATCCTCATAACCAGGATAATGGACCAATTGGATAGAAAGCAAAGATAAGACTCTATCGAGTTCTTCTTTGGTGTTGCCACTCAGTATATCCAAGACCTTCTTTTATTGCTTCGATTGCCTAGATCGCCTAGATTGCCCAGGCTGATTATACATTCAAAACGTATGTCCGCGGCGATAACCTTTGGAAAGTAGCGACAGAGATTAGCAGCGTGGTCCTACTTACTGCCTCGCCACGTCTTAGGGCTTTGGCCCTAGCTGACACTTGGGTGCTCGAATTGTGAGATACCCTCATGTCAATTCTTATGAGAATACAAATGACCGAGGTCGAAGCCAATGGGAAGGATCAGGGCACGAGGGTCCCGGATGAAGTGCTCTCACATCGCCATACTCTCCTGGCTGCCTCCTGAGTTAGCCTTGGGAGACAACGCTTCGAACCGCCTTTCATTACCTGGAGAAGCGAATCGCGAAGTGCTCAGTGATCTAATAATATTAGAAAGATACCCTCGGACCAGGAGCTAGGTTCCCTTTTCCAAGAAAGGTTTGAGGCGCGTACGTGGCTTGTATGCAGATCCCATTATCGTGTATGCCTTGTCAGAGATAGCTTTGGCGATGCCGTCTCATGCGTCGTGGCGGAGACCGTGGATGACGCAAACTTTGCACGCGTCTTAGTGCCCCTGAGGGGAACCATCTTACTCGCATCCTGAAGACGGCCTCCCGAAGCTGTCATCCAACAAGGCATACACGATAGTAGGATCAGCATCCAAGCCACAGGCAATGTACATGCTTTAGACCATTCCTGGAAGGTGAACTATCGATGTGAATCGACAATGGAACCTAGCCCCAGTATCCGGTAGGCTGTCCGCCCAACGAGGCTCAACGAGTGTCTTTCTACTAGTATTAGCTCACCGAGCACTCCGTGATTCGCTCCTTCAAACAAACGTCTCCATGCGGGAAGAGGCTGTGTGGAATTTTATGAGGGTAGTGTTCTATATAAAGCTGGTCTCTCCTTCTTTTTGGTATTTGGCAACCACAAAGGACTCTTCAGCATTGATAAACTTTCTCTCACATTTTAACAGTTTTCTATCTTACAATGGAGTATTCAGTAATCGATTATAGAGAAAGCCTTGCGAATTACTACGAGTGTTCGAATGTTAAGTTCGAAACCATTGTGGGCGATTGCAACTTGGATACCATGAAGGCTATTTTCTGGCTCATGAACCATTTCGATTTATCACTGGTTGAACTTGACGAAGTCTTAGCTCAGGCAAAGTCTCTGGATGGCAGACCAAAGTCCACCCAGCTGACTCCTGAAAATATAAAGTGGGCGGATGATAGGGCTATGGATGGCAGTCTCGGGTGGAGGACCGCACGCCGCATCAGACAATCACTCGGGCTCAACCAAACGAGGACCGGATAAAGTTATGCCGAAAACTACAAAGCGTTATGAGTCAAAACCCCAAATTTCAAGAGTGGGTAAAGCTCTAAGGCGGGGCGGGGCAGTAAGTAGAACCACGCCAGTAATCTCCATCGCTAATTTCTTTTCAAAGGTTATCGCCGCGGAATTAGATTTTGGACTTATCATTCAAAGCCTTGAAGAAGAGCCCTTAAAACATCTTCTCACGATCACCAGTCGTACTTATCGAGGCAATCTAGACAAACAAAGCAATAAAAAGGAGGTCTTCGATATAATAAGGGCAACACCAAAGAAAAACTCAATAAAACTTCTATTTACTCTCTGTCAAAGAGAGTAAATAGAAGTTTTTATTGCAGACACCACTCTGACCACCTAGCTAGGCATCAATAGCTGTGGCCCTGGAGTGCATGGGAGCTTATCCATCCAGCACAAAGCAGCTATAAGCTTGCTCCATTTTGACACTCCGGGGATACAGAAATGGTGTTCAAGCTCACTGCCGCTATCGATTCGAGCATTTCACCATCATAACATGACTTTCGTAAAACATCAGCATCTGGACAGTCAATCGTTAGCACCAGCGATACTCAACCATATCCAGCCTTGAGAGTCATACTTACCTTCTGCGGACACTTCGCGTATACTACTCCTGTGCTATGCCTTGTCTCTCTTCCATTCTTCCACCTCAAATAGACCATTAGTTGATTGCTGTCGTCACTCCCGTTGTCCATCCTATTGATCTCAATATCATCCTCCCAAGATCCCGCTGGCGGAGTCCACTTCTTGGTATTCATTAGTGGCTTCGATTGGCCAAATGGCTTGTTCAGGCGCATCCCTTTGATGACAGCGTCCGCTTTAGACTGAGGGTGCCTTGTGATCTTGGACATCTTCATTGCTTTAAGCATTTTCTTTCGGCCACCCAAGTCAGACAAGTATTTTTTGTACACCAAGTTATTTCTGCTTAGTTGTCGGGTTAAGAAGTGCATTGGTTATAGGAAAGCTTTGTGATACGCACCGGAGGTGATCTTCTGGCTCCCACGTCAGGTCAGTCTTTCTGTTGTAGCCTTCCCATTTTACTTGGAACTTCAGTGATCCCTGCAAAGAAGTGGTTAATGAACCGGCGAAGAATTTGGAGCATATTGTCGCATACGTCTTCATCAATTCTATGTTCCATTACGGCTTCGACAACAAACCTAGTCGGACGGTTAATCTATCGTTGCGAAAGCCTACTTCGGATCATGGCTGGCATACATTTGCTCGTCGCCATATTCGTCCTTATTTTGATTGGGAGCAGGAGATTCTCCAGTTGTTTTACAGCCGGTTGGCCGTGTATATGCGCGGGTTTTCATGATTGACTGCAGCTATTCATTGATTTTGATGGGCCATGTGAATGAACGAGGTGAACTGTGCAGTTGGTGTTTTTTTGTGTTTTATTTTTGGGAATGTTTTGTTGTTCTTGGGGCGCGGTACGCGTTGGGAAGCTGCCCTCCACCAGCGGTCGCCAAGCAATCTTCGGATGAATGGATTTTCCGGGCCCAATGACAATGAGATAAATCTGGTAATGAAATGATGCATGTTCAGGCAGATATATGGGAAGCATAGGTGCGGGTATCATAACTCTAACATCAATGTTTCGATCCCTTGTATACAATGTGCTTAGCTTACGTCGAAATTGAAGGGCTTAGGATACTTTGCCCTCCATATCCTGCTGCCCTTTCACCAGCATATCGAGAAATATGGGCGTTACATCGTCATAAACGGCCGAGCCATGTTCTTCATTCTCCAATGAGCTCATTTTGATTAGAAAGACGTCTCCTGAAAATTGAGAACCGCCTCCGGCATTCCTGATCCACTGAGGGACATATAGATTGATCGGCATTTCATCTGAAGTGAAGTCAAATGAATAGAATACATAATAAGCTCCCGCGCAGGTGAAGTGCTGCCGCAATAGGACACGATACTCCTGCGGAAGCAAATATCGTTGTCGGAGATAAAGCCGCTGCTGTGCGTTAAGAGGCTGTGAGGGATCAAGGACTTTATTTAGGTCATCCTTTTGCCGAAGAAAATGCGATGACAGAATGTGATTATTTTGCTGGAGATCAATCCTGAGTAGGTCGCGGCACCCCAGGCAGTTTCAGTCTTCCAGTGATGGCCTAAGTCGGGAACACGAAAAAGGAAGATGTCCGTAGCTCTAGAGTCATTGGTCGTAGTGAGCGTGAGTAAATGGGCGGGAGAACTGTCGGCCGGTATCCTAACGCCAGTAAAAGTGACAAGCGGTGACCCATGAGGTGGGTTTTCTCTCCAGCCAAAGAGCGACCATATTGAACCGAGAATTGCGATAGGTGGTGCAATTGAAGGAAGATATCTTGCGTCCCGTCAACGCTCGAATGGTCGATGGAGGAAGTAACCAAAGACGGACCCAGACACAGATGCATCGCTTGGACAACCGATGATATCGACTCTTTGTCCGAGCATGTGCTACCACTTCGAACTACGCCTTGAAAGGGCGATCGATATATCTCCTGATCCAACGTCGGATGGTTGTATCTGTATGAGCCATGGTGTCGGTACGGCGGTCGAAGAGTCGATCGAGAGCCCGAATTATACTATACAGCTGAGTTTCATCTTGAGCGCTAGTTTGGAGCCGGACACCTTCCTGAGTGACCATTATATGTGGCAGTCCAGGCGCTGAGGGTATATTGCTGAGCGTGGTGAGGAACATTCGATCAGCTCTGTGGAAAATCGTCGCCCATTGGGTTCGGCGCATCCAGTTGCTTACAAGATTCGGGGATGACTGCGGGCCGGAATCCATTGCAGTGGGTTTGTCGGGGCCGGGAATAGTAGCAAACGATATTCGCTGTAGCTCTGACATGCAGATTGCGTTGGCATGCTTCTGCAGGGAGCCATCTTGAATAGACGCACGCATTGCCAGCGGAGCCACTCTGGGCTGTTGGAAGGAGGTGAGCGAGGCGAAGGATCGGCTTTTGGCAACGCGCCAGGCATGATCAAGGCCACCATGGACTTAAGTCTGCATCGTCACGATCTCCTGTATATGCTCGCGGATCCAGCGACCACCAGACTTGGCAGATTCAATTTCAAGCATGTGCTCAGCTCTATAATGGCGTGGCACGATCTTGTCACTCGTGAAGTAAAAGCAGCAGTTCAAACATGCGAAGACTTCTCGCAAAGCTAGGTATGGGGGCTGTTCGCCATCTGATCTCGCCGGTAATGTCGCGGGGTCCGGTAATTTGAGTGAGTTGACAAGCTTATTCAATTCTTTCCTAGCTGGCTTGTTATAGTTATGCTTTTCCCCAAGGTGCCTCGATACCCTATCTCCATCTGTTTTTAGAGCAAACCCGGAAGGTTTACATAGAATCGCGTTACGCATGTTCTGGATGAAGGCTGACTTGAACATCCGATATGCTTGAAGCACAAAGGCAATGAATTGTTTCCATGTGGATCGATAGCTATGTCTGGTGCTTGGTTTAGTCATCACAGAAAATGCCCTCGGCTGGAATCTCTCAATCTTGGAGGTTTGCAACCAACAGCGACTAAGTCTGCTGCTGTGTCGAGCTGTATTTTCGCACCGGTTAAGCATCAAGCCAACCGCCCCTAATGTACAAGCAAGCTTCTGCTCGTCCTTAATGGGGCTAATGATGTCGGCGTGCCCATCTTGTGCTCCTTGACCGAGAACCACCAGCCTTCAATGACTAAAGTTCGGCCCGCCCTACTATCCCCTTGAAACAGGTAAGCTGCAGACCATGTAGAAGCCCCACAATGTCTTAGTCAGACGTCGATACATAGAGTAACTTCCTGAACCTCTCACCACCAAAAATGCTAGGCAGGGGCTTTTGACGATACATCGATGGAAGACAAAGGACGAAGACATCAACAGCGGAGCCGGGGCCCGGCCGTTGAACCGGCTGCTGACGAAGGCATCGACTTTGACATCATAAACGATACCCGGCTGGAAGAAGATGCTAATAGCACGTACAGACCAAATATCAAGCCCACGGACGCTATAGGCAGCCAATTTGAACCGTTCAACGTCCCGGAACGCCCCTTTGAAGTCCATGACCTCCCTGTATTGCCGATAGAGCTGTTCCAGCATTTTCTACCCGTCTGGCTCGTTGAAAGCTGGGTTGACTATACGAATAGAAACCCGGGTCCTGACGGCCATACGATTATTACGTCTGTCTCAGAAATCTATATATGGATAGGGATAATAATATATATGGATTTAAATCCTAAAAAATCATATATTGACTATTGGAAGGGGCCAAGGTCCGGGAAACCGATCGACACAACGTATAGCAAGATATATGCCACATGAACGATTTTCCCTACTCAAAAGACGGCTTCGAATCGACGATCCGGATACAATAGATATGGATGTCCAGGATCCCTATAATAAGGTCAACGAATGGGCCAATGTCATGATGAACGCTGCCGTCAGCATCGTCAGCGTTGGAAGCATCGTGACTGTCGATGAGGCTATGCAGGCCTACGAAGGCCGTTCCAAACAGAAGGTGACGATCAAGGAAAACCCACACCCACAGGGCTCAAGATCTGGGTCCTAGCTGTTGCCGGATATATGTTGCAGTGGCTATGGCACAGGCCCGGCTGCGGTCCTGTGGGCATTGAAGGTTGCCGGGGCCCCGGAAAGCTAGGAACAAGGTCACATCGTCAGACGGATCGTCAGACAAGGCCCCGGCGTTGAACATGACCCAAGCCGTTGTTGTAGCCCTTATAAAGCGGCTGCCGCCATCTAGATGTCGTGTCTATATAGATAACTTGTTCTCGTCTCCGGGCCTCGTTGTTGCCCTCAGGCAGCTAGGGATAGGGGCTACCGGCACATTCCGTACGAACTGTGGTCTGTATCGCCGTCTCGTTGAATTGAAGGAAGATGACCGGAAAGGACGGAAAATGTGGTTCTATGGCCGGATTCAATCGTGGCCAACAGCAGATAACAAGGTCAGTCACCCACAGAGTCATCGCTATATATATATAGGTATATATATACATGTAGCTATGACTAGCTAACTAGCTGACTGACTGACTGACTGATCGTCTTGAAGGTTAACCAGATAGCTTAGAAGGATAATGCCTTAGTGTTGTTTTTGACCATTGTTTATAACGGCAGCGAGACCGTTGTCTGTATGAGGAAACGGCCTGCATCGTCACATCGATGTTCACGCCCTATCAAACAGTTCTTTGGAGACGAGCCGTTCAAGGAGGTCCCGATCCCGGCTGTGGCCGTTGACTATAACCATCATATGAACGGCGTAGATATTGCAGATCCAGATCATCTAAGATCGAATGTGCGTACAGGAAATCATCGTCAACGCCGGGGCCCGGCTAGGGCCCTTGCCTGGGACTTCCTCCTCAAGACGGCTGTTTCCAATAGCTTCATTTTGCAGAGAGAAGGGCAGCCGGCTTGGCCACGCTATAGATCCCTGGGCCTGTGGCAGGAAGCTGTTTCTGATGAATTATGTAGGAAATATTGGTCAATTTATCAGAAGGAAAAGGGATCCCGGGAGAGATATCGAGCCGGGAATGAATTTATCCATATATTACAACACCATTGGGTTGATAGAGGAAAAGATCCTATTGTCTTGGCTGCAAAGGCTTGCAAATTCGCCCTCGAACACAGAGCCTCGAAAACCCTCGCAAACGCCGGGCCCTGGAGCCAATAGATGGAAATAGCCGTTGCAGACCGGGCCCTGACCTTGACGATGACCTTGACGATGACCCGGGCCCTGAGCCTCACGCTGATCCGGGCATCCGGAGCCCCACCAGCCAAATATACGAAGATGGGCTGTGACGTCTGTGATGTAGCAATATGTAATGCGGGGAAATGTTGGTACAGCCAATTTACTAGGCCTTCAATGTCTCTAGTTTTTATCTTGGTCTGTAACAGCCTCACTATCTTACTACCCCGCTCTGCTAGCCTAGCTAAAACCACAATGAAACTCTCTAATCATCTTAATCACAATAGCAATAGCCGCTTCTATACAGGCCCTACTACAGTCAAATACCTGCATCCTCTTGTAGATAGTGTGTATATACTCTACTGTATTTGCTGCCTATATCTGGACTTTAATTTTAGCAATCGCGTCCTACATAATGTATTCTCCGATTGAGACTGGTCGAAAACGGAAAATCGACAAGCTCTACAGTAATAATCGCCTGTCAGCTTCCGTCACAACAACCCCAGCCGAAGCTTCATCTGCCACATCAGATGATAGTGGATTATGTGGTCGGTGTTCAGGAATTGATCTCGATGAAATTTTCAAGCGGAAGATTGACGAAGGAGAGAGTTCATTCATCATGAATCTAGGCTCGATTGTGGCCCTGAAGCTATCACATTGCCGACTGTGTCGCATTTTTGCAAGCTTCGCTCCAAACAACCCCTTCCCGAACTACACCTTCGAGAATCCGCACAGTCGTTAATGACTGGATTTTATCATTTACGGGTCTTTCGCGCCGGCTGGGTTCTTACCGGACTGGACAGGAAATTTCTTCAAGACACTAACCTCCTAGCTGTCGCCCCATCAAAATCAACAGCCAAGAGGCTTCGCTATAGCGAGACCCAGGATATGCGAGATGTCTTGCGTGAAACGGGTTACCTGAGTCTGGAGTCGTCAATCAACACACAACACATATGGAAAGTTCGCAGACTCGAGCCCCAGGTCTTTGATTTCACTCTTCTAAGTACCTGGATGTCCTACTGCGATGAAAATCACCGGACTCGCTGTTCTCGCAAGACTTTCCAGAGCTTCGCCATTTCTATGTCTTCGATCGCCGCAGCCGCGAAGTAGTCGATGCCCCGAAGGATGTCGCTATGTGGCTTTGTCCTATGTGTGGGAAAACATGACTTTTCTGGATCCTCCCTGGCCCCGGCGTCTCCTCAGAACAACCGGAACCGCTTAGAGAAAGTCATTGAAGATAGTATCACGGTGACACAAAGGCTCGGCCTACACTATCTCTGGGTTGACAGGATTTGCATTGACCAGTCAGACGATGAGAACAAGCGCCACCAAATCAGCCAGATGGATATAATATACGCGAACGCTACCTTGACAATCATTGCGGCTGCAGGCAACGGTCCGGATCGTGGATTACCCGGGATCAATGGGACTCCAAGATTATTACAACAACGAAGATTCGTGTTTGGAAACAAACGCCTTATATCTACCTTACCGGCTGGAAGCTACGCGGTTCAGAAATCCAAATGGCATACCCGAGGCTGGACGTTCCAAGAAGGTATCCTCTCTATAAGACGCCTAATTTTCACCGAAGCCCAAGTCCTCTTCGAATGTAACGGTATGCACTGTAGCGAGGTGTTAGAACTTCCTCTGGACTTGATGCACACCAAAGACAAGCGAAAATTCGACTGTTTGGCTTACGAGATGGGGGTGTTTTCAGCAAAAGCACCCGGATCAGATCCCACGGAATATATGCAATATATTGCCAATTACTCGTTGAGGGAACTCACTTACCGTGAAGATATTCTTAACGCTTTTCAGGGGTCCTGAACTCTTTCAAGAGAGCCAAGAATCCCGTATATCATTTTTGGGGTATTCCAATATTCTTAACCGACAACAACCTGTCACGCGCAAGTGGCCGAAAAAAATCACCAGGTCAATGTCAGCGCGCTTCGCTATCAGTCTCTTCTGGCATTCACCTCGGGTCAGTTCAGGGGTTATGTGCTTCCTGTGCGGACAAAGACAGGTTTCCGAGTTGGTCCTGGACCGGATGGGATGGACCTGTACAAGGTTGTCTTCCATTTGCCATTATGGAGAAGGGCTGCTTTTCGGATGTCCATATTTGGTTCGAGGATAATGGCAAGAATAGGTCTAGTCTTGACGAAATCGATTTCTACCCTCAGATGTGTGCACTACAAGATGTTTACTCTAGAATCATCCAGATTGAAGGATGGACAATTGTCGTCGGCATCATGAATTTGCATTTCACTGCAGAAGAGAAGGCCCGTTTTGCGAAAGAGGGAACGCATTGGGCACCACGAGATGGAATCCATGCCAGCTTCGGCATGGGCTCACGAGGAACTGTTTACTCAAGGCTCGAATGTCATGATATGTCATGGGTCTATTCTTCTAATCACACCTTCATAGGCTTTCTTTCATCAGCTTACACAGAGAACCAAGGCAGCATGTTTGAAGATGCAATGCTTCTGGAAAACGTTGACGGCTCCTATGAACGCGTCGGTCTCTTTACTCCACGTTACTACTGGAGGTGGGATGAAGAAGGCAAATTGGAAAAGATTTCAGGAGAACTCAGTGGAAAAGGATGTGATGCCTTAGAAAGCACCAAGAAGCGGTTTTGGCTAGGGTAAAACGCTAAAGATGCACCTAGGAGGGTTCGAAATGACGGAGACCGGAGGATATTGGCCATTGAATCAATTATACGTTGGAGAAGCTACGAAG
Organism: Albifimbria verrucaria; assembly: GCA_020081605.1. Taxonomy (NCBI): domain Eukaryota; kingdom Fungi; phylum Ascomycota; class Sordariomycetes; order Hypocreales; family Stachybotryaceae; genus Albifimbria; species Albifimbria verrucaria. The sequence goes on from JAHREC010000015.1 coordinate 96,735, forward strand.
TTTGACTCGTGTAGTTCACCGCGTGGGGTGACAACTACACAGGGTCTTTGCGTCCTAAATATTTGAGGGGCTGTCTCTGTTGATGGACTATCCTAGGTATTGGTCGCGGCGCTGGCGGCGTTATTAAAGGATGGGAATTCGTACGTCCGATCTAACGCCGCCGAAGGCTTGGGCCGCCAAGCGAACCTATTAGCTGTAATTCTCAAGTCTATTGGATTGCTAAAGAGCCTGAAAAACAGCTTAATCCTCAATTTGTGAAATCTTTCTTTGGAATTCTGCTATATACAAGCTTTGTGGAACAATCTACTTTGTTTATCGATGGTGACTTTTGTGATTTCTCCAAATCAGATGGACGTCGAATCTACTGGACAATAACAAATTGAACTCAGGTAAAGTTCATTTACCAGGATGTGGTATCACGTAAAGGGAAAAGGGGTACAGACGATGCGAGGCGGAAGGCGACTCATGCAGCTGGATAATCGACTGCAGAAGGAGCCTCATCGACAATGGAGCCTTTCGTCTACAACGAGCGGCACCGGGTTGTCATCTGCAAATTATGTAGCTTCGCTTATGTGTCGGAAGAAGCGCTCACTCACCTCTCTCGCCATCGAGACATGCCGCCAGGGAAGAGGAGAGCCATTGCGAACACCGTTCAGCAGCTACCAGATATTCGTCGGAACCAAGCAAATCTCTTAGACTTCAACTTTCCACCACCAAGTGCGCCTCCAATCTCCCACTTGGCCGCTCCCCGAACGGACAGGATCAAATGTCTAAAATGTCCTTATATCATGAAGAGCAAAATAAAGATGATTTAGCACTGGCGTGTTAAACACCAACTACAGAATTTTCGTGGGCGTGGGCGGCCGAGACTCAACCTACTATAGGCTCTAATCACTAGGCTAGCATCCTAGCCCACAAGAACACAAAGTCTCAAGCTAGCAGTGGTGTGTTATAGTATTAGACATAAAACTTTGAAATTCTCTTCGAATTTTATGCTGACTTGACGGCTCTGAATATTATATAGCGACTTTGAGCCCACCCTGCAAAGCAACAAACCGCCAAAACAGGAGGCCACGAAAACGATGGGTCGATCTAAGCTAGCATCCTGTTCTCGTAGTTAACCTCATGCAATCGAAATGAGAAGTAAGACTAATGACATTAGATCTCTGGATATCCAGCCATTCCAGTAAGGTATCGGCACGGCCAAGTAACCCTTGAACCGACGCGCCTTGGTCAAACTTCGCATTCCAGTCGTAGGTGAAGATACGAGCGGTTGGGATCTTAGAAGGTAGCATATTTGAGTCTCGCAGCCAGTGGACTCCTCCAGACTTAGGGTCATCGTCCCTCTCCCATGCTACCCAAGGGTTTGTTGAGTCAATATCCAAGCCATGGATGGCAACGATGCTACAACCTGTTAGCTGTGTTCGAGAAAGCCGGTATGTAGATGAGCTGACTCTATTTCTGTTCCGGTAATAGTTTCACTTCGCTCGGGATAAACCTGGTTTAGTCCAAGTCTTCGTTGATTCATTTCCACATGCAAGCCGAAGCCACCGGGAATAGGATGGAGCAGAGGAAAGACTCCTGCATTCTCAATGTATCGAGATCCGTGGCTAATTGGTGTGATAAAGATGAAAATATGAGAAATTTATGCATGCGAAACGTTGACTGATGTCGTGCTGATTAAAGTCTCCGACAACCACGACATCAACTAGCCTACCAGCTTGTCTTCTTGTGCTTACTATAACCTGGCGCAGAGCGTTGCAGGTATCTTGAAGGGCCTGGGCGTCTCTTCCCGGTACATAAGCAGATATGACCAAGACCAGTCGTTCAGGGAGTCGCAAGATGGCTGCTGTCATGTCCGACATTTCTATCGGTATCTGCTCTGCCTCTACATCCTTGTTCACCCATAACATGCTTCGAATCGGCCACCTGCCCTCCTTCCGAGCAGTCGGGACCATCTAGACCCATCTGGAGTGTCCCATGGGTACTGTTAGTAACTTGTCGCCTTTTTGGTGTGCCTGAGGCTCTTGGATGGCTATCACTGTGTGGTCTTGAAGATGCTTATCGTTCATAAGGCTTTCGTGTACGGTATCCTGCTTTCTTACATTCAGCTGAATCACCTGGAATAACCTACTCATGCCGTCTGGGGTGAAGCTTCAGGCAATTTCTACTGAATGCCTCATGTGGACCACTACAGAGAGCACACTTGGGTATCTGTGCCTGGCATTCTCTATGATGGTGGCCCTCGCCAGCGCATCTGGCACATACTCGATTCTTACTGCAGGAAAATGCCTTATGGCCGAGTTCTTGACAGTTGTAGCATTGCTCCGGTCCATTGAGCTGTTGGAACACACTCGTATATGCCGACTCGCCCGCAACGAGAAAGTAGTGTTCCTCCAGTAGTCTCCTGGCATCCCTGTTCTTGGTGAGGTACACTACCATGGAACCATATGTCTTCGGGTTGACCTTTCGGCTTAGCCAGACCACCTTGGCAATCTGGGCTTCATTCTCCTGACTTAGCGTTTCCATTGCTCCGGGAAGGACGTTGAACTCCTGGTCAAAGACGGCCGTGCGATCCACACTATCAACTCTGATAGGGTACAATTGGTCTCGGAGAACTCTAGCACCTGGAGCTTTCCTGGCTTCGAGGATGGTCTTGATCTTTTGTATCTCACCTTCGTCCCTACCAATGATCCTGAGGCGGTTGGCGTTCCGTCCATCTCGGGTTACCGCGACGCACCGCCAGTGAGATTGGTCACTTGACTTTCGCATCTCCTGTTCCAGGGTCCTGCGAATCATTGGCGGTGTAGCGTCTTCGATGTGGTCTTCCGAAACTCTGGACGTGTCCACGGTGCAAAACACCGATTCTGGCGTTGCCGATCGGGCGGCAGGTGACGATGGAGCGGACATGCTGAGGGTTGTCATCCTAGCCGCATCTGCAACGATGAGACTGGATCTCGAACAACGGTGTAGAAGGTACCGGTATTCAGAGGCACTTCGCGTTGCTAAAGTCTGCTATTTGTTCCTATGCTATGGCATTATCTCTGGACTAGGTTTTGTCCCTCGTGGTTTCCCTGGTCCTTAACGCCAATGTGAGGGATCTAGTTCAGCTATTTTTGGTTTGTTCAGGTACTTGACATTTTTCAACTCGCAGTAGGTTGCAGTTTTCTGACGGTCGATTGCGTTGATGATAATTGTGTTGGTGTTTCACATGAAATTACGACAAGATTTTAATTTTAATTTACGCCTTACCGTTCTCAAACAAGCCATAACCAGACTTAGTCACACTGCACGATTTATTCCTAGCTCAGTAGAAAAAAGCAATGAGGCAGTTGTCCCATCAACGCCATGTTGTGAAGCCACAGCACACAAGCTTTCGAAGCCTGTGTCAGTGACCACATTGCTAAAAATGCCATTTTCACATTTTCATACCTCAATTCTCTGGGCGTCTGACCATGGCGTCAGCATCGGGTGGAACACATTCGAATGAGACTCTCGGAAATGTTGAGAATGACCGGTTGAAAGTTCAACAGCTCCTTGAAAACTGCTTGGCGGATGTTAAAAGCTTAAAATCGCCATATCAAATCCAACTAGAACGACTCGACCAAGCTTTCGACCAAGCACTTGATGATTATCGCAGAACGAAAGATCAGGAAGCTCGAGAAAGAGTGGTAAATGCTGCTAGAGATCTTTACACGTGCATGGACCAACAGCCCGTTTGCTTGAAGGAAGACAAAAAAGGCTCGAGACCCTTGCGCTCGAAACTGCAAAGTCCCTGATACCATATTTTCCACTGGCCTACAATCAGCAGAGCGATCAAGATAAAACATCAGTGGATAAGGCGCGATCCAACGATTGACATTATGCCGGCAAATCTTAGTAGGTTGGACGGGAGTGACATCTGGCTGATCGACGGTATTCATGGTAGCGGCGTAATGTGGCTTGGTCAGCGTTAGGGTTCAAGGGCACTGGATGTGGATAGACGGATGGTTGTGTATTTTCCAAATGGTAATTTCAAATGTATCATACCGTGCTTTTCCTTCGATGCTGTCTCCCTGCTGAAAGAAAGCGAAACAGCTTCTTCGTATGCCTGAGTTGGAAAATCGCCTCACTATTCTCCTGAGCTTACGGCTCTCATAACCAATCTCATAGCTCGGACATAGAAAGACATTTGCGAGAACCCGAGACCCAACTATGGAACCATAGAGCCTCCAGATACCGAGAGTTATACCGGTACGGTTGCCCATTAACACAGTAATTATAATGCAGGCTTACATTTCAGTCAACCCAGAGCATAGCATTCTGCTTTGCAAGCTCTGTCAGATAGGCATTAAACCAGGGTTAGCGGTCGAGTCACACTACCGGCAGCAACACCATTTAAAGGGCCAAGTGCTACGAGACATCAAGGATTACTACGAGTCACGGCCATTCAATAACCCCGTCACAGTTAAGCTACCAGAGGATCGAAGCCTACCCATTCAAGGACTTCGCATACAGACCGGCTTCTGCTGCAACATATGTTGAACATTAAGTTTAAGAAAAGATATCATAAGTCAACATTGGAGGAAGTCACACGGCACTTGCATGGCGCAGTACAGCGAAGTGAAACTGCAGTCATGGATGAAATCACACCAGCGATACTGGATCGTCCGAACACAGGACGACGAGGTGACGGAGACGCCCGTGCAAAGCCAATTGGATAGCATTGTTGCGGAGAGCATGGCGGAGTTGGAAAGAGAGCGTGCGCAGAGACGCGAACGCGGCGATACGCAGGAAGGCTTGGATTATGATTCGACTTGGGTAAAGGAAATGAAGCGGGTAAGGCATATTGGACAAAGAAATCTCATGGAGATTCACGATGCGGCTCAATTGGTACAGGCAAAAACCCAGAAGAATGGGAAAGAGCCCGAGGACGAGGCCGCCAAGGAGGAAGTTCGAGCACTGAGGCTATTAGAAGAGAGCTTCGATCGAGAGATTGACCGTTGCAGCTGGCGTCTGGATAGTTTGCCGAAAGAAACTCTACAGTGTCTGCATGGAATCGAGGTTGGCAAGCCACACAACAGGCCATTCGGCTACACGGTTCAGGACAGACCGCGGAAAATTTACCAGATAATCGCGCACCGCTATCTAGGATTCTGCTGGCGAGCATTCCGAATGGGCCGACGCGAAGCAGAGGAGAGACTTGCCATGTTCTTCACTGATGAGCAATGGAATCTAATGGGCGACATTGCCGAAGTATTGGAGAAAGAAGCAGCAGCCAGTGTTCCAAAGGTACAACGCAAGGAGTATCACAATGGTTTTAGCGATGAAGAAACGGATAGCGATTCCGAGGACGATGGAAGAATATCGTGGGGCACGGACAATAATAATAACCTGCTGGACTCTGCCGCCTTTCGATTCATGGTTGCTTCAGTCAAGGTGAAGATTGGGGTAACATGTACAACAACGCGCTACTATGCTTCTGCGCTGCGCTAGGGATCCGCCGACATCCATTAGGTTTCACTGAAGCGTATCTATACACAGGGACGCTGGCAGCATTGCTATGGGTATGTCGTCTATTCTTCTTGGAGGCCGGCTTTGAAGACGTGCCGTGCGAGCTGGAGCAGGTGAGCTACGAAGCGGCCGATCGGTTTCGACTTGAACATGAGAAGTGGATGTGTGTCGGGACATATACGGTGGTAAGCAAGATCATCAACTGGATGGCATATGGCAAGGGACACTGTAACAAGACAGGCGGAACACCATCCGTGTACTGGTCCAAAGACAAAGAGTCATTGTTTCATAGCGGAGAACGACTTCTAGTATCGGACTTCCAACGAGCTGTATGCAAGCTCGTTCTAGAAGCACAACGGCTGATGGACGAATTGTTCGACGGTTCATGGAGTCAAGTAGAGGCAACGATCGACATACACCGGATTGTTGACAACGTAGCACGGGTTGGGGCTGGCGAATCGTTTGCAACCAATAAAAAGAATGCATGGTTGGAACCCGGGCCAAAGAAGGTCATTCAGGCAAACAGCGCATATTTCTTCGATTCGATCAGGAACGAGTGGAAGCGAGCCAATGTGGAGAAATGGCTACAGCGGTTCCGCAAACTCGTAGAAATACTTATGGTACTGGTTCATATCTGGCAGGGTATGCCGGGGCAGTATTGACGAGCGAGCTTGAACTGCCGACAATCCGAAAAAAATCAAAAGACACCGCTGAAATAGACAAGTAACGTGGACTCGGGCTGACCATCAAGAAATGGCTGAGTGCTAAGCGAGACACTTAGCTTGAATAGAAGTTCCAAGAACTCCATCTCCGCTGCACCTTGATTCGTGACACTAGAGTCATTCTTCATGTTCGGAGAGTCCTAAGGAGTGGGTGCATCCTCGAGTTCTTCTTGTTGATAATCTTCAGGTTCTTCACTCTGCTCCTCTATTTCATCATCAATCTCCTCCTCTTCGAGTTCTTCGAGCTCTCCATCGTCTTCAGGTTGGCCCCAACAGCCATACTCTCCGCCTTGTACATCCTCATTGTTGAACCGGCTGTCCAAAGAGGACGCAGTCAAATATCGTTTGTCAGTAGTAATCGGCCATTTTCCGTTCTCTGTATTTATACCACCCCACACACGGTGGTCACATATAACCTTGAGCAGATGAGTGTACCTCTTGGGGATGTGAGCTTTAACCTGCTGCCTGGATGTGGGTGACATCAAGTATGCCCTCAGCACAAATAGGATAAACCGCTTCCACATGGACCGATACCGAGTCCTTGTGCTCGGCTCTGTCATAACGGAGAACACCCTCGGCTGATAGGTATGACTTTTCGAAGAGGGAAGCCAACGGCGAACCAGCCTGCTCGTATTCCGAGCTGTGTTCTCGCATCGATCAAGCATTAGGTCGATGGCTGCCCCTATACAAGCAAGCTTCTGCTCGTCTTGACAGCGGCTAATTAAATCGGCATCTTCTTCTCGTGGTCCTTGGCCAAGAACGAAGTCTTTCCAAATCCCTGTCCCAGATTCGCGAGCTGGTTGTCGAGTCATTGCGCATAGAATGTCTCGGCGAGTATTCTTGTATATCTTTGGCCATCGTGTACGTTCTAGTCATGGACTAGTTGCTGCGAGGGACTCCTCTCCCAAGGCCATTGCATAGTATCGCGGTTGATTCTGGGTAGCCATATGTTTCTCATGCCGTGCAATGACCTCCTGAATATGCAGCGATGCTTCCGATGACATGTTGCGAGAAATTACCAATTCCTGCGCCCATTCTTGATCCACCCGCTTGGCCTTGCGGGCAACCGTCTTTCGATTAACTTCGAACCAGCCGCTCGCCAGGCGTGAGAGGAAGAACCGTTGGCAGTGCACATTTTCTCTCCATTGCGATCCTGGAGTAACTTCCGATTTGCTTGCCGTTGACTCCTTCCCATCAAGTTTTGGTCGTCCACGACCACGACTCTTCCCATTCAGATGAACCTTGCGATCATGCTCCTCCTTCTTCCTCACAGCTCTCACAACATACGAGCATTTGGGACACTTGGTCCCGTCTGTCTGTGGCAATGCTAGGTACGGGATAGGGGCGTATCTGGCGGTGGGAACTGAAAGTCTATGAGATCGTTTTGGTCGCGGCGAATATCGGGTATCTTCGCGATTAACTCGGCGATGGCTTTTCTTTGTCCACTTGGGAGCCCCCGGTGTCTGTTACGTAGATGAGTAGGCACCTCATTGGAGACACAAGCAAAGCCACAGGTCTTGCAGATAACAACCCGGTATCTTGCGTTATAGACGAAAGGCTCCATGCCTACAGAGCACTCATATTCTGATTACGGCTTCTTATGCATATTCATAGTGCAACCAAATCTCAGGATCCATGATCCTCTTCGCCCCTTTACGCGTCTGTCTATCCCCTGCAACGTGAGACGCGTCGTGTTCAGTGACTAAATCACCGGACCCCTGCTAAAACAATAAACTCTACCCCTATATTATGGGGCAGAAAAAATAACTACACTCAAGTGAACGTAGGTCTGGTGCAGTAGGCTTGCCAGATCATGTCCTCTTCCGACCTCGAAATATTCGCTGCGTGGGCCCTTGGCAAAGAGCTGCTGGTAGAACACACCACTTCTCCAATAGCTGTCACCCGCGTCCGTTTCGACTGACCTGGTGCTCCGGGGCCAGGCTTTTGACCCAGTTCAACGTGATGTGCTTTCCAAAGATGCTCGTTCCTTCGTCTGATGTTTGCGCTTACTGCCCGACAGTCTGTGGTAAATGTACATCCTAACCCTCCACTTTTTGGCGCACCGAGTGATTCTATTGGCAGGCTGTTATCCGGGATATGTGGTATGGCTAAGATTTCATCGTTGCTGTTGATAAGATCGAGCGTTTCAGCCCATAGCTTGACTTTATCGATCTCATTCTTCTTAAAGCCATGTGGTTTACCGCGTAAATGTGCCTGGATTCTATGCCGTGTAACCATGTACTTACACGACTTACAACACAGAAGGCGTAAGTTATTTTCATAAATAAAATATTCCATTGCGTACAACTTAAGTATGGATAAGAATAGCAATATAAGCTGATGAATTGGGAAAACTCCTATCCTCTTATGCTTTACTTCTTACTTGAACTTACTTTTTATCATGCTGGTTGCTTGAGTAAGTGCGACCGCCATGTCTCTATGTGGGAGTTAGGAAAAGTTCCTGATTGGGCAATCACTACAGGCCACCCTTGTTGGCAAAGGACGTGTAAGTTGAAGGGTGCGGGTGAATATGTTGTTTTGTCGTCTTCACAATTAACCCAAAAGAGAAATAACAGCCTTACCGTAATCCTGGTATTGTGATCTACAGACTTACCATGTTTTTTTGGGCTTGTCGTATTGTCTATTGGTGTTCAATTGGGAGTTCGTCGGTTACCCCAGATATAGATCGTCTGTTAACTTAGGTCATGGTACCACGCCTTATATGTATTAACAAAATAGATTTGTTGGTGGCTAAGCAGAGCGAGTCATTACATGCGAAGGCGATAGAAATATAGCTTTCTATTTGCCCCATCCTAGTAATAATATAAGTTTTATCCGTAACGATCCAGAAGAGCACATAAAGTATCATGTCCGTATCTTCTCGCCAGCTTAATCGCTCTAGTACAGACTGAGCCGTGCATATCCGCTCCAGCATTAATTAGCAGCTGCAACATGTCAATTCTTCCATGTTCGGCAGCCCCTTCAAGAGCAGTCCTGCCATCTTTACTAGCAGGCGCAGCGTTTACATCTGCTCCCGCATCGATAAGTAACTGCGCAACTCTGATGTATCCTCGGATCGCAGCAGCTTGTAAGGCTGTTACCCCCATGCATGGACTAGGAGGTGCGTTTATATCCGCTCTAGCCTCAATTAGAATCTCTATAAGGTCTATATTCCCTTCCTCTGCTGCCACTTGAAGTGCTGTACGTCCACTCTCAATAGCAGGAGGAGCATTAACATCTGCTCCAGCCTTCAGTAGGGCCTTTACAAGCTCGATATTATCGTTCAATGCTGCCGCGTGAAGTGCTGTATATCCATCATCATTAGCAGGAGGAGCATTAACATCTGCTTCAGCCTTCAGTAGGGCCTTTATAAGCTTGATATTTTCATTCTCTGCTGCCGCTTGAAGTGCTGTACGCCCATAATAATCATCAGGAGGAGCATTGACATCTGCTCCAGCTTCTAGCAGGACCTTTACAAGCTTAATGTCTGCTTCCTCAGCTGCCACTTGAAGTGCTGTACGTCTATCAATATTATCAGGAGGAGCATTAATATCTGCTCCAGCCTCCAGCAGGACCTTAACAAGCTCGATGTTTCCGTTCAATGCTGCCGCGTGAAGTGCTGTACGTCCATTATTATTAGCAGGAGGAGCATTAACATCTGCTCCAGCCTCCAACAGGACCTTTACAAGCTCGATGTTTCCGTTCAATGCTGCCGCTTGAAGTGCTGTATATCTATTATGATTAGCAGGAGGAGCATTAATATCTGCTCCAGCCTCCAGCAGGACCTTTATAAGCTCGATGTTTCCGTGCCATGCTGCTGCTTGAAGTGCTGTACGTCCATGTCTATTAGCAGGAGGAACATTAACGTCTGCTCCAGCATCGAGCAGGATCTTTGTGATATTGCTGCTCCCAAGCTCAAAAGCAAGGATGAGAGGAAGTTTCCGGTTGTAGCCTTTCGGTGAGTTGGGATTTACACCAACACCCAGTAGGGTGGAGACAAGCGTTTCGTCTTTTGGCGTACCGCGGCGGGAAGTAGATTTGACGCAAACTCTTCCATTGTTGGTCCTTTAAGTGCAAGCAGCTCTGTAAGCAACTCATGTCCGTTGATATAGTCAAGCCACTGAACGATGCTGTCGATATGCTCCTCGGAAAGTGAGTTATTCGAAATCTGGTTGATCATATACATCAAAAACAGCAGAAATGCGTCAGGTGGATGCCCTGTAACTTTTTCAACATCTTCTAGGAGTTTTTGATCCGGCATTTTGCATACGAATGGCCTTGAGTAGGAATGCAGAGTGTAGACATGCTGTTCGATACTCCTGGGCCAAGGTGAAGCCCAATTGGTAAATAGCGCATCGATGATGTACCCGAGTCTGAGATCATCCCTGACTTGTTCAGCTCCTCCGGACTGTTCTTTTAATAGATCCAATATTTCAATAGCCGTATTTTCCTCCAATATGCGAGAAAACTGGAGGCTGTCGCTAACATGGATATCGTTGTGAAGGTTCGAGAAACAAGTGTCGTAAGGAGCGGTTCTGTGGCAAAACCAATTATTTTGGTGTGAGAAAGAAGGAGGCTCTTTGGAATATAGACTATCATACCTCCTTGCGAGTTCAGAAATGTGTTCTGGAATTCAACCCAAGGGAGATTGTCTAGTCGCAGCTCGCGTCGCGGCACGAGTCGGATCGGTGACGGCCTTCGGACGGCGACAATAGTCGATACAGATTCTACCTGGCCTACTGGCAAGTGCGGGTTGTTTTCGTGATCCAGAGACATTGATGAGCACAGCTGGTCATCAATATCCATGTGAAACCCTGGAGGAGTTCGAGGTGGCGGTGCTAGGATAAAAGTGAGGATGACATCTAATGCTGAGAACTGGGATCGCCTACCTTGGTTATCGAATTGACTCTTTTCTAACGCGGAGAGGAAGAACCTCTCTCCTCTGAGAATCCTTGGCGTAATACGGTGCCGGTGGAAGTAGAACGTGGCACTCCTGCCCATTTCGCTTGCCTTGGAGATTTTGTAACTGACAATCTTACAGTTACTGTCAGTGACATCCTTCAGATTCTTTCGAAATCCCCAGTTCTGAAGCTGCGCTTAGCACAACTCTGACCCAAACGTCGATTATGGTCCACGAGGGCATCATATTCGCGACTGTTGTTAACAAATGTCTTGACACGCTTATTGTAGAGATAGGGATCGCACTGGACAGCCGAGCTGTAGCCGACACCACGGGGATCGAGGCCGATGATGTCGTATCTCAGGTTCAAACCCCAGAGACGGGAAGTATTTCATGGTAGAGACGCGGTAAGCTGCAGGTATGTTGGCCCTGCCCGGGTTTTAAAACATGATATCTTCGGAGCCATTTCCAGTCGACTTCAAACGTGACAAGAAGAGGGTGGTTGTATTACAGCTGCTGGCTTGCGTGGAATTACCAGGCTGGTATGTGACCGGGACCTCAATCGTACCGCAATCTACGCCTGGATACAAGGCTCGAGGGCAGGGTATCCAGTCGATTTTGGGGAATGGAGCTGCGCCTCATTCACTTGCCGTCATCGTTATGTGGAGAAGTAAAAGAAACAGCAGCCGAAACCAGCTCTTCTCTTTCCAACTGACCATGACTGCTTTGGTAAAAGGTGTGTTGAAAAAACTTCAGCTGTTGATTTATAGGCGACAGGGTAATTTTGCTTCATAAAGACTCAATGACCTGCTTCATTGATAGTAACTGTTGGGTGTGTCAAGCCTGTCAATCGAAAGGATTACAGGTGAACTTGTACAGTACACGATTTCATGAAGAACGGCATATGAATCATAGGACAGTTTCATGATGACAACTTCCTTCTCCACCTCGCATACCACCACATTTCGTCTCACCCTCTCGAAACATCCCATCCATAACTTCAAACTTTCATGATCTTAAACGCCTGATCCCAGTATAAAGAGCGGTAGATCATATCCAACCGCCATTTGGATGATTTTTCTTAGATTGCTTAGCAGGGCTATATCTACCGCTAGCTTTCTTGCCTTTCCTATGAGGCTTTCCGGTGGGCTTTTTGTTGGATTTCCTTTGGCGGGAGTGGGTTTTCCTTTGGCCTTTCTGCAACAGACATGGGAAGAACCCATTTTGTGGTGAGTTAGAGGTAGAGCGTAGAAAGCTTCAGAAGCATCGATCAAGCGGGGTAGTAGAGGTAGAGGGTAGAAAGCTTCAGAAGTATCAATCAAGCGGGGTAGCGCAGTCTATCTATTATTTCGAGGACATCCATTTGTTGCCTCAGGCTTCAGATGCAGTTTTGTCTCTCCTCACTGGTCAGCGTACTCTTTCCGTATGCGACGGTTATTGAACTTCGGCTAACGCTTGAAGGATCATATGGTCATGTTGAAAACAGTATTTTTAAAAGAGGCTGCTGTATGCCTAGAATGGGATGTGTCCATGCCGTAATCTGCCAAAAGAAAAGCAGTTGGTGAGGATTATTCTGGGGTCCTCTGACTCGATTCAAACAAGCCAGCCTATTCCGCACCTTATTCCGGGTCTACGTCATGCACAAGGTTGAAAGGTAAGCTGTTCTATCCGAAGTCATTCAGGCTCTTCTAAAACACTCTCAGACTATGAGAAGCGCCACAAGCTCTACAACTCTTTGTCCATCAAACCTCCAGAGTCTCTACAGTTTCCTCGTCGATATCAAATATTATAGCGGACTTACTATCTCTTCCTTATTTACTGAAGTGGAAGCACTCACAGCCATGGCAATGCCTCGGTTGGAAATGCCTTCAGCAATCTGTTTTCCTACAAACATAACGGAAACCATTGCGCAAAGTTGCCCGCCTCAAATCTTACACAACTTATCCAGGCTTCTGGGTCAGCCGCGAGAAATAAGGGACAAGATTTACGGTTTCGTGTTCCAGACAGAAGAGTGGCATATTGAAGCAAGGCAACATGACCTTTCCAGTGCCATTGGCGACCGAAATGGGCTTTACTTTCCATTTGATCGTAACGCAGCCCTGCTGCAAGTTAATAGGCAACTTCGCGACGAAGCTTTACCAATAGCATATCGCAGAATGAACTTTCGTCTTGCAAATATATCTGCTATGACTCGATTCCTCATTATAATCGGGCGGATAGGCCGAGAGAATATTGAGTCTGTGAAATTTTTCTGGGAGAGTCCAATCGATGTCGGAAGTCAGTGGGAAAATGTCCCGAGTTCAGAAGAGGCTTACTTGAAACTTCCAAGTATTCACGTTGAGACTTGCGTGAAACTACTCAAGATTTGTTCACGATTGAAGTCCTTGGTTGTCATAGTGGATCACGTTTTCCTATCAGAAATGCCAAGAGGGACCTTTCAAGCTGACCCCGGTATCTCAACACTTCTTTCCAACATAGATGTAGCGGAAATCATGATCAGAGGTTTGGATGAAGAATCCTGGGGTCACATTAGGGTGCATGGCATATATACTAGATGGATTGACAATATGTACTAGATAGTTATCTCATGACAAACAAATGGCAATGGCATGTTCCTCTCCAAGTTCACGAATAACAAAACTCGTATTATACCAAAAATTTCTGCAAATGCTCATGGCTTCGGTTCATATAATATTCAATTGGTTAGACCTTATTTATGAGACGTGAGTTTAGTTTCTCGGTTTCATGATAGTCGTCTCGTAGAAAAGAAGTTAACCACGAAGCTTGCTACAAATAATGGCAACGACGTTTTGTTTTCTATCCACTTAGAATCATTTCGAACCTTGGGATATCTGGCACGATACGCCGTCTGCATCGAGGGGTTATTGAACATCATGTAGGCTGCATGTGGATGCCGAAAGGTAAGCGTGTTCCAGTCTACTTTATCGAGAAACCAAGCATAGCCACACATCTCCATCGTCCGCCGAAATCCAAGGCCCTCGTATCGGCGGAGGTCGTTTGGCTGATCTAAATCAGCTCGCTGTAGTATTATTGCCGCAATGAATTGGATTAAATGATGAGGCCGTGGGGCTTGCTTCACACTCTCGAGATAATAAAATGCGTTGGATTGTAGAATCAGGTCGTGATACGCAGACAATAAAAGGGAATGTAGTTAAGGGTGGATCGCGTCAAGAATTAACGATACCTCCTACGGTAACCTCGATGGAATGTTGGGTGGCACGGATCACATAGTGAGCTGTGCGTTGGAATCACGACCTGATCCGCGAGACCATTCGGGTAGTAGGGTTTCGAAGTAATGGCAGGAACCCTCACAAGAGTTGCAGATGATATCGTGATAAAAGCAATGTCCTTCTTATTGGCGCGCTGGGTTTTGTAGGTATGACTCTTTATCTACGGGGTACAGCGCAAAGCTGGAAAACGGTGAGCGGGGTAAAATAGGTAGGAAAACTATGAGCATTTTTAGCATTTCCATCCTTCTTATGAATCCACAAATCACGCTCAACCAGCTTCGAACGCTTCTTTCTACCAATTCGGGCATGGTGAAGTAGTTTTCGCCCAATCCTCATGACCGTAGGAAACTAATGAATGTTACGAGATTACCGCGCCGCGACAACTTGACGCTGTGAGTGTCGAAGTATCTGCCCCATTCGCGAAGGAATCCGACTGCATTTTGGGCCAGGCTCACCGAGAAACATTTCTCGCATCATAGATACGGAAAACCCAACGAACCAGCTGGCAGAGATTACAGCCGCATTAGAGGCTATGCTTATGGTCCGCTCTACAGTTGTTCCAGAGCGTCGTTCTCTAGTTAAGGCTTCACTGCCAGGTGCTAGTCCTGACCAACGGCGGGATGTTAGCCATTTTCGACTTATTCTTGGTACCGACTCAAGCTACTTGGTTGACTGCGTTTACGAGCATATGTCAAAATAGACCTTGGATGAACAAACCGACGTCTATTACAACCGCCACGGACAGGTCATTAAGAACAGTGAAGGTTTTAGGATGTTGTATGAAGAGATGAAGCTCCTATCTAAGGTCGGTGTGCAGGTCGTGTAGTATTATGTCCCGCGCGATTTGACCATGAAGCAGATGCTTTGGCCAATGCAGCGTTATCTATACCTTAGTAGTCATGGCAGTTCATGGTGGTATAATGACATCCATCCATTTCTCTTCTCATGCTTTTGAACTATTACCTATCTTATCAAGTTGGAACAATGATTACAGGCTCTCCATTCTCCTTCCTCTTCGCAGGGTGCTTCATTTCCTTCGGTAGTTTTGACAGTCTCTGTTGTGAAACATTCTGAAAAATCCACCGATTGAGCGACAAGCTCTATTTGTTATACTTAGTTTAGTCTGCCAGGCTGTCTTGTTTTCATGATACTTACCATTTTCGCACAAGTGAGAGTCATCCTGCACAGCAAGAACTTCTAGTTTTGTATCGAGGCTTTTGAAGTTCTTGCAGAACAGTTGGAGCATCCCAGTGAAGATAATGCTGTTTAGACTTTGGTTGTTCTCAGTCGCATTCGCGAGGAAGTGGCCGACTCGAAGGTTAACGATTGGATCTTCGCCGTCAGATAGGCGCTAATCCAAGAATCTATAGGACTAACACCAGCGAACTCGCCCTCCATTGCCTTGATCAAACGAGGTAGGTCTAATTGGGCACCAAGTTACTGATCTCCACTTTCGCAAGCTCCGCTAGAGAGGAAGCTCGCAGCTCTGGGCCGCATTATAGACTTGAAGAGCCGTGGATATTTCCAAGTCAAGACCCTCATCAAGGTCACTGTTTGTCTCATTGGGACGGTCATAAGCCTCTGTAAACAAAAAATGAACCACAACATGCCCAACACTGTAACTTGATATCATTCATATCGAATTTCTGGCCGAACTATTTACTGTTCTCATATCGAGCAAGAAGCACTGGGCTTTTGCAAAGGATCTCTTTAGGCACTCTCAAGGGGTCCTGGTCTTTGAAACATAATTCAACCATTATGCTCGCGTACGGCCTAGTGAGAATTAGGATGGAGCATTAAATATTTGCATAAAGGATTCTCACGATGTGAATGACGGAACGTGCTTGTTGGATCGCTTTTTGTCCTTCTTCAGGGCGCTTGCTGATTTACTCATTGTCAAAGCTGAGAATGTATGGGTTCCCCGGACGGGTTCGAAGTTCTTGCTTTGACTTTATAGCTTTATGCTCGGATTGTTGCAAGAGACCACAATTTGAGATGCAGCCGGAAACAGGTATATTTTTCTTCTTGATCCTGTTCCACCTGTGTGCAGCTTGCCCTCCTTCGGCTTTTCAGTTGACAGTTTTGAGTAAAAGTACCTAATCACCTGCTTTAAGCATTTATAACTAGCTGTACCACATCCGCATTTGGACATTTGACATCTCAAACGCCATTCCAGATGAGCCATGGTTTACCGGATTCGGCTCTGAGAGCAGTACCACAAGCAAGGATTAGTCACAGCAGTGGAAGGGCTCCAATTTTGCCATCCCAACAAGGGTTCGTTATCAGAGAGGGTGCGGACTCACGCAGTTGATTTCATTCATTTAGAAGAGTGCGAACACCAACAGCTCAGTCAAGTCTTATCCTGAAGCTGTTTACAAGGCAGAGTCCAGCAAACTCTCCGATTCGCCTAAATCATAGCGTTATTGGCTATACTTGAGGGCACCAATAGCACCGGATTTGAAATGGACCCATCGCGATGGTAAGTATGCATCATTCAGTGCCATGGGACGCATGCCCAAGGTCAAATCGTCTCCAGACTTCGCTGCTGCATTGACTGCAAGAGTCACCAAAGTGTCAGAAGCCCGAACAAGAGTAAGCAAACTGGAGAAAAGCATATAACACCTAACACAGCAAGAAAGCTGATGACAATACTGTGGCATATGTCGCCATAAAGCTTGTGGTCCAAATGGTCCAAGAGTGTTACCATGAAAATAAGAACAGTATTGCAATTCATTGATATCATCCGAACTAATCCCATTGAAATCGCTTGTCGCGAGTTCTGATACGATGCAACCTGTGTCGATTAAGGATGGGGTACTCGAATTTAATTTGTTATTGTGGAGTATTACGAGCGGTCCTTGGTACAGTGGTAGGTGTGCGCTCGCGGCCTGCGGCCTGCGGCCCGCGGGAAGTATACTCAATACTTGCGTGGTACCCTTTTACTTCTCGTTTTGAGGTAGAGCTTGTATTAACATGAGATGTGGTACTCGAAGCCTCAGTATAACTGGACATTGAATTCTTTTTCGTTGTAGAAACTCATGTCGACTACATGCCTACATGAATGGTAGACGTGGCACCACTAAGAGCCTTTGGCTTGGTATCTTCTGACTAAGCGCAAAGAGCTTGTTGCAAACTTCAAGGCAATTTCAGCCTAACTTGGTACGCATCATACACATGTAAAATTTTTCATCTTTAAGCCGTCAAAATACAACATACTCCATCTCAAGAGATCACAAATCTCAAACGTGTCGTAGTCTAGGCTCAACATCCAATGGTAGGCCCCGGTGAAACCACTCACGCAGGCACGTCTGATGATCAACAGGAATATCTGTCAGTGGAGGACTTTCAGTCTGATGAATGGGAGAATGGGGAGGTGGTACCTTGCGGCGCACGTCCAGCCAATGGGATGACATATATGTGGAAAGGCGAACCCTTCAAGTAAAAAGAAAAACAGATAAGGTATTCCAAAGTTTGAAAAAGAAGGTGGGCAAGTGTTTTATCCCGCATGGCTGGTTCTATTATATGCCAACTGGGGCGAACTCAAACGGCAAAATTGATACCCTTCAATTTATCGTGAAGCCAAGTGATAGAGAATACATCTCCCTTACTAAGAACCGGATAGACTCGTCATGCTTGGATGTGATTCGTACCTGCAACCCTGTAAAGCCACCTAGTCCCGAACCAACATATCGTAGCGGCCATGTGTCGCCGGCTCGATATATCTGGTCACCTAAATATTCCTGTATCGTACCCATTTTCGGCCGATTTAGAACAATCGTGCCATCAAACGTAAAATAGCTCGGGCCTCCCCATCTCCCCGTCGATTCACGTCGTCAGGTGACATAATATGCAGCCCAAACATGCGGTCAATAATATGGCATCCGTAAGCCGGCACTACATCAAAAAAACAGCTACCTTCGCTAGCGTCATTTGAAAAATCACACCAAACGGCTGCACAATTATTCTCCATTCGGATGATATATTGAGACAGTGTTTCGTCAAATACCTCCGAAAGCCATTGGGCGGGTAACGCTGTCTGTGGCGTACAAAACCGATCAGATCCTTCTACACTCATCCGGATTACTGTAGGAACGTTTGTAGAGGTATCTTTCGCCATGAAACCTGTCAAATCATTGTCGTCGATGGAAATAGGGGCTGCAGGTCTCTCAAGGCAGCGTCGCTTCGGACGAGGGCTGCTTGTTTCGAAGTCTGAAGTCGGCGAATTCATGGACTCACTGGCTGGTCGAGGTGAGCAGCTTTCTGTCGTAGGGAGACAAGGAGACCCAATATCCTCCCTGGGTGGAGTCGCCGACGATACCTGGGGCTGGGCATCGTCTTCTACTACATTTGGCCCATCAACCTCGAAGGACTGCTCAGGGCAAGTCGATTCGATTTTCCTGACCCATGCTATCATAAATTAGGGTTAGATATACGTGGTGTGTGCAGGAGTGTCTCACTCACTTTGTCGGAGATATGCACGTTTAGATGTTATGAAGCAGTGCTTACTGAGGAGCGTGATCGTATTATGAGGCGTTAAGTTCTTTAACGCCTCACCTACCCGACTCCATCCATCTGGTTCCAACGATAACCATGATGAATTGGTCTTGTCCCGGTACAGCGTCAGTATTAACCAAGGCAAGGATCCGTGTTTGAGTATTGCCTTAGCACATATCAGTTCGGGACTAGCACTTCGTGAGTTATCTTCGGCCTCTTCTGATAACTTCTTGAGAACTTTGTCCAATTGACTTGGTGCCCGATCAGTTATTCTAGTTTCACTCCTGGCTATAGCAGAAAGCTCCTCAACGAGTTTGAGTTCGGAAACTGACATATTTGGCCTGCGTTTTTTCTGTTTAACGTAAATTTACTCTTTGGAAACATTGTTCCAGAGGGAAAGCATGAAAATTTTTCAGCTCCTAACCCCTGGACTCGCGGCCCGCGGCCCGCGGCCCGTGATTGATCTCATACTCGGTACTTCAAGCGAGAATAACCGGGGTATGCCAGAATATAAAACCATCATCACCAGTACTCTCTCTAATGCTCGTGTTTCCGCATTGGCGTCTCCATTCAGGCTATCAGTGTGATAGTTTTAAGCCTCATCTTTCCTTGAACAGTAAAAATAACCAGATAGCTTCTCTTGCCTGGACAACCTACTAGATAACTCCATCATGTCCACCTCTCAACTGCTCACTCCATTTACCAGGCTATCTGACAAATTTCCGATATTGGCAGCACTTATTGTAAGACATTTTAATCACGACATCGAATACTCCGCCTCGGCCGTATTTCAGTGTTTAACTCAACTTTATTTTAAACCTGAATTTGGCAATGTCGCTCTCTGTGAACAACCTCCTAATAACACTTCAAGGCGCAGAGCGGACGAACTGAGTCTCTGCTTTAATGCAGATTCGGGACAGCTTTTCCCGAAACTGATAGTGGAAAGCAAGGGAGGAGGAGGTTCTCTTCAAAAGTGGAAGAACAAGCGCACATAAATGCTTTAGATGCATGTGCTTACTATAATGTCGCGGAAATACGGTGTATCACGCACAGAAAGCTAACTTACCGTTTATGGATGGTGGACTACGCAAGTGGGGCATGATTCCATGTGATGGAGGTCTTGACGCTAGGGGGTAAAGAAGGAGTACCAAAATCTGGGTGATGACGATCGAACGCTTGATGAATTTCTTGGATATCTGACTGGAATATATTATTTACGGTAACATTTTGTATCAGTGGGTGCGACATTCGTAGAATTCACGGAACATTGTATTTCGAAGATTCTTGAGGGCCTGTCTGATGAGGGTTTCGCGGGCATTAAATGAATTGTTGTTCAGACACAGCAACGAAACCAGAATTAGGTATTTCTTGTGACTACGGTCATTCTTGTACAGTTGAGAGATCCAGTAATGAAGACACACAATGCCTACATACTCGATTCTCTGACTTGATCATCCGCTTCGCGTCAGTCAATACAGATTTCTTCTCCATTCAAAAGAAAAATGCAGGGGCGGTTCCAGCGGCCACTGCGACCATTGTTCCAATTGCTTATAAATAAAGCTTAAAATTTAACTTAAATGGCTTTTTCTGACTCTTTAACGTCAGCAACCCCACAACCGCCCACCCAAGCAACAACGCGTCAACTTCATGATGCACTCACTCACTTAAAAATAATGCTATCGTAATAGGGAATGTATTCATAGATAGAATTAACTAGAGATTCGAAAGAAGTAAGTCACGGTCTTCTGGGTCATCATCTTGTTGTACAGTACTGCGTGTTTGGCGGGCCCCTGTCCTAGCTGCAAGGCGCGCTTTTTCGATGGCTCCTATATTTACAAAAGCCTCGTTGGGGTCTTTGCGGACCTTGGCACGGCCTTGACGCATTGTTTACGCGATTTTGGCCCTTAGGAACCAGCATCTATGCTTCAATGCAGTAATCTGGGCGTTCCTGAGATCCAATTCTCGGCCTGCCTTTCGAAAAATTGTACGGATGGCACGCTCAAAGCCGCTTATACGGTAAAACAGCCGGGAAAGCTATTCCTCGAGCTCACCGCTGTTCCTAGGCGTATACCACTCGATTCGTGGCCTGATTATCTGTCTCTCAAGAGTATGACGCCTCATGGAGTCGGCCGGTGGATGATTTGCTTCGGTAACTACCTTTATCAACGGCTCAGCATTCAACGGGTGGATTCCTGTTTTCTTAAATCCGGCTCGAAGATTCGTAGATGACATAGCTTTGCGATGAGCCACAGTATACGCCGTAATGAGCCGTTGTTTCTGTACAGGGCGTTGGTTTCGAACGATGCATAGGGCGCTGTCTCTTTGTGGAAGTATATCTTCATTGGGGAAAAGATGGTAATGTTAAGCGGTTGAGTGATGTGCGATGACTTTGGTGGAAGATAAATGAGCTGTATCCTATTAGTCTAAGCCCCAAAGTGAAAATCTTCGTGTGTCTACGCTGAGAAACCGTCTAGGTTCAAGATACGCCATACCAACGGCTCTTCAGGCGTTGTTTCCGGCACAAAGACTTCCTTCAACCAAGTCAACATGATTTTCCCGTTTGGCCAGCCTGTCTGCGTACAATCGTAGCCCCAGGAAGGACAATCTGGCGGAAACCACTGTCCCTGTAGGTTCTTTCCCGTCATAATGATGATAGGACGGATAGATCGCCCTATAGCGCCTCCACACTCAACAGCGGTGCCTCGAAGTCGATCACGCAATGTTGTACGCGGAATTTAATATAGCTTTGCGACCTTACAAATTGAATAGCCTTCCTGCGCTTTGGACATAGCTTCACTTAGCTGAGCCTCACAAGCAGCCGTTGATCTTATTATAGCGAAGATTCGACTTTTTTGGATAAAATTTGAAGGAATTACAGCCAAGGTACTATGGAGGGGATTTTTGACGCGTCGCGTTTTCAATGGGCGGTTGTGGGGTTGCTGACGTTAATATCTCCTTCAGCGCCTTAAGGAGCCAAAAGCCTGGCACGGACAAGGGAAATGACGAATTAAAATCGGGTAAAATCTAGTGACATTGAAGGCCTAGTGAATTGGCCGAAGACATGTGTATCAGCATTTAGCGTCGCTACCTAACACTACATTGCCACAATCTCAGTCTTCCTAGTCTCTCTGGCTGATCGAGGATCGTTTAGATGTTACTTAGCGTATTGATACGATGACTAAGGTGCTGTGGTGTAGCTACATTTCCGGTTCAAGGAGATGGATAATATTACGGGCTCAGGGTCAGCCACGAGATTATGTAAAGTGAGACATCCACCCGAATAAAAACATCACGTGGATGTGTAGCGTCACCAAGGAACTCTCGTCCCTTCCATCCCTCAGACCTATCAAGCTTATTTATCAAGATGGAAAAGGCATGCCTCACTTCGCGATGCTTCCTATGCAGATTCAGCGTAGTAGCTAGCGAAGATATCACCATAGGTATTGTTCACGTCATCGTCGTAGTCTGCTTACTGATCATGTGAAGCTTTTGGCGGGCAGACGACGACAATATCGAGAGACGGCGCCATCTGGGAAGATGCCGCTGGTCATCCATACTTTATGTGCCGAGGGACTGTTCGCATGAAGAAAAGCTGGATGTCTTCCATCCTTCATGTCTTGCCTTCACTCCTTTAGAAGCACGCGAATTGCTCATTCGAGCCATGGACTACACGTTTGAGCCACGGATCTGCATACATCAACGCGCTCGTTATGTTTGGGGATCTCTATTAACAAGATTACCTGAGCTTAGGGGTTCTGTGGGAAATTGTCTCATTAATATCTTCTCATGCCGACTATGAACTCCCACAGTTGCGTTATGTTGCCATTGCGAATGCAACCACGCTCTCGTCGTTGAAGATATCGATATGCGATTTCGGACTCGACTCTGAAATATGGGCCACTCGGGTCTATTTTGAAGGAAAAACATATATCGCATCTTTATCTAACAAAAAGCCAACTGCAGTGGAACAACTCTGTCCCATATATGCACCATCTTCAAGCAAAGAAACCAACACCCTCTCGTTATCATTTGCAGAGGATCATCTTGGTATTCGAGAGGTATTTCTCGGCAACCGCTGCATGTTCGCGTCGATTAAAGAACAATATCCTGATACCCTTTGGTGGCGAACAATCTCAGGCTTAGGCACCAATGCTCGATTCAGTGGGGAATTCGACGTAGGTCCAATTTTTAATGGTACGAGTTCTAAACTGACATGTTTTCAAGTCCATTAAAATTCGCACATTGAAACCTAACAGCTTGGATGTCGTCGTCCCTCGAATTAGCTGGTGCGAACCTCAATTATCTCCAGAAAAGATAAGCTTTCACGAATTATATCCGACTTCCAATGAATTAAGAATGACATATTTCTTATGCAATGATCAGAACATTGTGGCTTACTCTGCGCGCTGGCGGAGGAGATTAATCAGTTTACATGCACACAAAACTGTAGACACCTCCTCACATTATATTCCTTACGATTGGGAAGATCCGTGCTGGCTATATATACCTTTAAGGAAAATGGAGTATGCCACGGAATTTTGGAAACATAAATTCCATAAAATTCCAAGGTTTTCGGAGACATCCCTTATTGTATGTCAGAGTTTTATTCCAACAGGAAAAGAAAGCCTACTAACTACGACCAGATTGTAACAAACCAAGGACGTACACTGTTTTTGGGACCACAGCCACCACAATATAATACAACAGAAGCAGACATGGAATTTTTAAGCTTCATGCAGGCAGAGGCATGCCGAGTATACTTCGATGATAGTCCGCACGGTATCCATCAGCTTGGTTTTCAAACTTTCGAACAGACAACCAAACCTGATACTATGCCGGCAGTGGCTTATCATCCCCACAGCGCTTTCCACACTCCGGGAGATTACTTCTACACGACTGCCGATCTTGAAAATACAGTGGAGATGAGATGCTGTAGCTGTATTGTTCGTGGGCGCCCTACAATCACTGGCCTGCTTTTCCGTCGAGTGGATGGCTCTTGTGTTTCTGTGGGACAAGTCCGGCTCGATCACTTGGGCACTCTTATTTCTTTGACCGCTGATAGCCGCTTTTATCTTACCTTTGCTTTTTCCCTGCTGATTTTCCTTTGGGTGGCTCCACTTATATCTCTCAAGTTGCCTTTGCCGTCCCTAAGGAGGAGACTCATATTGAGGTAAAATGTCGTGGGCAGCTTGAGTGGTGGTTCTCGTCCAGACAATGCGTAGTTCGATACGGTGGCTTTGAGAGTCCTCTAGGAAAGTTATCAAGCGGTATATCTAGGGTCCCATCATGAGATAGATTGATAGTATAATGTCAATCAGCATCTGGAGACACAAGCAAAGCCACAGGTCTTGCAGATAACAACCCGGTATCTTGCGATATATTCGAAAGGCTCCATGCCTACAGAGCACTCATATTCTGATTACGGCTTTTTATGCAGATTCATAGTGCAACCAAATCTCAGGATCCATGATCCTCTTCGCCCCTTTACGCGTCTGTCTATCCCCTGCAACGTGAGACGCGTTGTGTTCAGTGACTAAATCACCGGACCCCTGCTAAAACAATAAACTCTACCCCTGTATTATGGGGCAGAAAAAATAACTATACTCAAGTGAACGTAGGTCTGGTGCAGTAGGGCATTTTAAAGATTCCCTTAATATAATCCTTTATATACTCAATGAGCTTATTATTACTCATTGATACTACGCTGGCTATCTTGTTATTCGTCCATACACTTATATTCCAGTACTAATCTGCAAACCCGGAGCTATTAGCTTAATAATATACACCAGCCTGGTATAAATATCGCTAGCTATATTGCATCATGTCTTTAGAGGGAACTCTAGTAGTAATCTTTGGATTCCCGTTTAGGGACCCACAAGTGGCAGAGCTGTGAATAAACTACTCGTAAGCGAGTCGGCCGCCGGGTGGAGAAGCAGAAAATCTCACCTGTAGTGCAGAAATCCCTAAACGATAACTGCATCATTTACCCTCCCAAGTATTACTTAGACTTAAGCAGTAGTAAAGGAAGACGCTCATAATAATGGCTTCATGCTATATTGCATAGATTATCTCCAAATAGCTTGATTATCCACCAATCTTTCAGAGCTTGCTCATTCATCTAGACCTTTAATGTTCTGCGTGGCTATCATAGTAACTGGCTGATTTAACCAAGAGCTTTCTGAAGCCTTTCTCCTTCCATCCGTCCTGTCCCCTGCTTTCTCTTTTCCTTACCTTATTAGGGAAAATAGCAGCTCATGATAGCGTTTCCAAATCATCATGCACAAATCAAAGCACTAGTAAATACAACATATACATCAAGATTACTACTTCTGGCAATATTCCCTAAGCAAAAGATAGCCTACAGACGTTAATAGAAAGAATAGGACTAAATCAGTACGTAACTGATAAGCTGACTGCATTAGATTTAATTCTTTAGAGAAACAGGGGATAGTACGGAGGAAAGAAGACAGGGTTCAGAAAGATGTCGATTAAATCAGCCAGTCACCGTTATAACCGTTAGCCTGTCGTGTTATACTCTTTGTCGAGGCAAGTACAGAATATTGAGTATAAAGTTTGCGCATTCCCTCCCTACAGAATCCCTCAGTTCTCTTATCAGTCTACATCAGGCCTTCTTTTTCCACTCATTGAATATTATTAATATTAACAACGCATAAGGTACAACTCAAACATGAACTTAGATGTCTGTTGCTAACATCTACCTTAGATGAAGCTTCAAACCTCAGCTGTTGCTCTCCTAGCCGCAGCAGCCCATATCGCAGAGGCTGCTACTTGCGGATCTGCGAGCTTTTGTGGCCTGCCGACAGTTAGTGCATCTAAGGATAAGCTCTACCAAATTCGTGAGCAGATCTGCACCGACTCTGGCAAATACGTCAATGGTGGGCAGGTGAATAAGCCTCTCGTTTATGTGACGGGGAAAAACTGCCAACAGACATGGTGCTGGGATGGATTTGAGAATATTATTCAACAGTGCTTCGTTGATGGATGGGGTGTTTGGGGCACGTATACCTACAACGGCTGCACGTACCATATGCAAAAATGCTATAACCCATAAGCTCCATAGCTACTATAGCGGATGCAGGAATACTATTAGTGTTCTGTTCTGGTATATCTGCTTATAATGGGCTATGGTTAGTCGATAAATAGAATAACATCCATCACTATATAGCGAGCCACACTATATAGCAAGCTAAAATGCAGATACTTGATGTTTAATTATATCTTAACTTCACCTATAATACTGCATTTACCCAAAACCGCCTGAAATGTATTACTTAATCACTATATCTCCTTGATATTTCTTAACCGAAAAATTATACTGTCGCCGGAGAGTGATTGTACCGTAGACCTTACTTGGGTGCCTCAATACAGTGTCAAACTAGATTAAGTATAAAAGTTGACGGTTTATTCTAGATCGTCTCGGGTGAGGTCAGGACTAGGTTCCTAAAACTGACCACTGTCAGTCGTTGACTCAAGGTGTTCGAACTTTTTCCTTGCTCTGATGTCACTGTAGGCCATTGAAGTCGCTAAAAACGTGTCAGGCCCATTTTACAACCCTCTTGGTCTCGAGTTTGAGCGTCACATGTACAGGGTACCCGGTATGCTTCACTCAACCCCATGCCTCAAACATACTGAACTAGAAGAATACGGGCTTGCATTTAAGCCACCACCGACCGTTTCGCTCATGCCCGGAAGGTAATAGTCAAGAGCCTAACTTCGTCACCTCCTGCGTGATCCTGGACTGGGAGCGAGTCAACCCTCATTCGGATCTTAGATGCGTTATTTCCGGTTACAATCTTCATAAGAAACCTGCTTTAGTGTCACAGAAACTCAGCCCACTCAATGGTGTCATAAGCTTAGAATGAGCCGAGAGAGACTGATAACGAAGCTTTCAGCACTAAATATTTTTGGAACATACTCAATCTAGTAAAGTTGGAACAACGCTACCGGCGTAAAAATGTATGAAGCTTTAGTTATTTAATTGTTTACAGAGAATATTGGTAGAGGACTTGAAATAATGTCACCAAATTGACTAAGACACTTGGGATTTGTACAGATTGTGGCTACAAAGCTGTTTTATTTATGATGGTGATAACGAGCTGAACGATTTTAACATTTCGTTACACTCTGATCGACGTACTCTTTAGCCAAATGCCCGAGGTATCCTTCTATCTTCTTTCCCCTTTCATAAACGTCGTTGCAGTCGAGTAGGATCCACATCATACGCCCGGGCATGGTGCCGTTACCGGTGATATCTTTCAATTTGTGGGCAGTGGCGCGTTGGACGCTCACGTCGTCCTGACGCAATATCCGCTTCTCGCCCGAGTCGAGTATCAGCTCGAATACACCCTCTACCACTATGCCGTAATCGATAGATATGGCGCGGTGAAGGTGGGACTCAATATTGGGTGCGAAGTCGATCATGCGCATGATGGAGCCATGTTAGTAATGTAAAGGAGGCTAATAGTGACGATAGAGATGCGATTTATTAGTAATGGGGATGTGTAGAAGCAATGATGGAGGGAGGAAGGGAAGTAACTTGCTGTTGTTTACAGCATGAATAAATATGAGCATGTCTCTCTCTCACCGTCTTTTTGAATGTCTACATCATCGTTGAGCTCCACTGGCGCCTCCTGGGTAGAATAGATGATGTTGGAAACGGCCTGCTGTTAGCCCATGACCCGGTGGTGATCACCGTGATCCGACCTCAGGAAAACAGATTCGCCTTTCTCGTTGTGGCCAGTGATGTGGCGGAAAATTTGTCGGAGTCCGGGAGCCGGAAAACTTTGAACATATCCTTTGCCTGTAGAGCCAGATCCGAGGGAGTGGTGGCGTTGGTCTCAGACATGGTTAAGAAGCGTATTTACGACTAATGGGCACGTATCCAAGCTCTGTTTTGCAAGAGGCGCCTCGAGGTCTGATTTTGATGCTTGTATGTAATGCTAACCAACAAACAAAGCATCATACGCCATGGAAATCCTCTCTAGGCAGCGGCGTGTTATTTTAGCATAGCCAGTTTCACCCGTCCAATAAGATTCTGTCGTGTCAATGGTAGCCGACCTCAGCAATGCCGAGGAAAGCAGGTTGGGGCTTGTAAAGTCTTTCCCTGGCTTGCCAACTGTTTAATTAGCATATTGTAATATGCGCGAATGTTTCGGCCAAGCCACAGTCAATGTTATACTAGGGAGCAAATGTAACCCGCGGCAGCATAATTGATCTTTCAGGCCTAGGTCGCTGTCGCCTGCCAGCATGAAGGTTGCCACATGAGCTACATACTTATCATAGGATAGCTAGAATACGCGTTTCTAGGATCCATCCTTGGAGATTCATGTAATCGGATTTCTATTTTGGCTGGCCATCTCAGCGTGTATGCATCCGTGTTTTAGGCCAATCTCAACATTCCTCCAAGTCGAGCATCCATTCGAGCTATTTTCACAATAGCTAAATCAATGGATGGGGAATAGTCCAAAGTCATTATTGCAGCCGGCGGTTCAGTTGGCCTCTATATTGCCCATACCCTATAAAGAGCAAGGATTGAGTTTGTGCTTCTTGAAAAGCAGAAGATAATTAATAACCCTTCTGAGCAATTGCTCTTCCTCTGACCCTAGATAGTACAACTTCTAGACTAGATCTGCTTATTGGGTCCCTTACGATAGGTAACTCTGACTTTATATTAGAAGAATCGGATATTTAGTCTTAATAATAAGGTCTTAAGTATAAGTAAATTCTAGGAATAGATATATAAAAAGTATATACTATTCCTAAAAGTAGGCAGATAGAATATAAATCAGGAGGAGGAGAGAAGAGGGGTTCTACAAGAATGGCTATGCTAATCAAGCTAACTAGCCATGGATATCCCTATTCTCTGCGAAGAACTCAGCCGCACCCTGGCTATATATCTCAAGAATGCAGATTCCGTAGTCAAGATAAGCGCACACGTTATTAATATTATGATTAATATAACTGATGCTAAAAGTCACCTTGGATAAAGGCACCTATATTATAGGTTCTATTATTATAGGCGCAGATGGCGTGCATAAAAGACTCGCGGCCTGATATAGGAGCTGATTCAACTTGAGGATGAGACTGCCAGAGTAGTAGGAGAACTGGACAAACCAATCGTTACTAGCTTCCACAGTATCTTTGGCCGGACGTCGAATAAACAGCTGAAAATTAACCCGCATATATTGTTTGAGTCGTGAGGGTCCTGGAGCGTGGTTCAATGCACAGGGGACGAGGAAAACCTATGATTCGTGACTCTTACGCCTCAAACTCCACCACTCCATGATATGATAGCGCAGGCTCGTTATACAACTGGGGAGATGGAGGCGTATGCGGCATCAATTTTAAATCTCTTTATTTACAAGCATAAACGAATGGGTCGATTACTATGTCTCTTCCAACACTCTACTCATTTATTACTAGAACTAGTCTCTGAATTTACCCTACCGACCTCAAAGTATCGGCTACCCTCCTTACTGATAAAGAACCGTTGGCAAAGTACACCTACGCGCCATGGTAATCCAGTTTGTCCGCTAGCGGCTTGTGCTCTTTGCTCCCTACTACGGCCTCTTCCCCAACTATTTTTCCAATGATGCTCCTCGGTAGCATGCTTTTGCATGCTATGAAGTTGTCGCACCACACTCGGACATATCGTACATGCTATCCCATCGCCTATCGGCGGCGCAATATGCGGTATCGGCGGTGTATAAGGCGATGGGTACTGAAGGCCACTCAAATCACTCTGGCTTTGAACTAAACCTATTTCTTTTTGGATAACTTGGAGAATTGCGCGCCTCCTCTGATAGTTATATAGTCTTGAATGTTTGGCGTTTTGAAGATGCCCTTCAACCGATTGCGCCGCCACTGCATGCTGACAATCACGACATATGAGGAGATTATAAGGTTGTAGCCTTATGAAAGGCCCCATATCAGACAACTCGGGCGCTGCAACCTGTTTGGCATTATACTGTGTGATGCATTCAGTACTCAGGCGGTAGTTGCTATCTGTATCGGCCAACCTTACTGTTGGTTGGGACACTC
Organism: Albifimbria verrucaria; assembly: GCA_020081605.1. Lineage (NCBI taxonomy): Eukaryota > Fungi > Ascomycota > Sordariomycetes > Hypocreales > Stachybotryaceae > Albifimbria > Albifimbria verrucaria. The sequence continues at coordinate 126,656 of JAHREC010000015.1, forward strand.
TTTTCTAGGTTGCTGTAAATCTCTTGTGTTAAGAAGAGACTCGACCAATATTCCAGTACTGCTTATATCGGAATAAGGCCTTTTGCCACCCTGCGCCTTAGATTTAATGCTTGATACTGCAATCTGGGGACCTTGTATCATTCTGTTTTTCACCGTGTTGCCTGCTGCTGAGTTTTCACCACTGGTCAGATGGAGGAAACAATGCCATTTATAGGATATAATAGCATATATCCGCAATAGGGCTGGTTGTAATTGATCTGGATATGCACCATCAAGTCCATATGTTGTGGCCTCTTGAATAGGCCTGTGGCCACTTTGCCACGCAAATGCAATATCTTCTTGCGCATTTTGTGTAGTATCATCATATCTGTTAAAGTTTTTGACGACGGCACGCACGTGTCTCTCTGCAATAGCAATGCAGAGATGTCGATAAATTTGTGCATTAATACTAACCGACATCTGTGTCGCTGCCATACTGCACCGTCGGAGCTCATCAGTTAGCGTCTGGCTTGACCACTGACCTGACCGAGAAGCTGGTACAAATAATAGAGTGGACGGTTGGTCAAGCCCAAAGCACCTTCTCCGTAGGAAATGTATAAATCGTCTGATATAGACAAGATACACGTAAACCAATAATGTAACAGTTTCGGAATAGAACCGTGCAACTTGATACTCATTATTCGTCATTAAGTGTGCCTTGTGATGCCGGACGATGGAAAAGAGCGCTCCTCCGTGCAGCCCGGTGCCGCGTAACCTTGATGGTGTATTGCAGCATTCAATTGTTAGGAGCTCGGAGACCCGAAATGCCATGCCTCCCTCCATATAGTATAGCAGCATAATAACCTTTAGCAGTTTATCATGCACTCGAAGATAAGTATTCACTTCGGTTAAGTCCCAATCTCCTTGAGCACTCCCGTGTTTTTGCTTGATTAAACAGTAGGTGGGTGATGTCGCGGCTCTTGGTAAAAGGTCGAGGTATGCATCTGCTATGCAATTGGCTGGATCTGTAACAAATGAATAACCGGAAGTCGTAGTCGAGAGCCGGTCACGCACGTTTTTAAGATCAGGTCGAGGAGGCTCCCATCCAAACATAAGGTCCCTTGTATGCTGTGTCGCTTCGTGTATTATATTAGCAACCATACTGCGGAAGGCGGCCATAGAGAGATGGTGTTCGCCATCCCAGGATATAACCTCGCCATCATCACTCCAATTGAAGTGAAAGGCAGGTCCGTCAGACCGCTGCAAGGACCTGCCATACGCGAGTAGGCTAAGAAATTCCCTAGAGGTGACATGGAACCATCGCACATCTTAGTGTTGCGAATTGTCTGAATTCTAGCGAGGTGACCGCTTGATGGTCTTGCTTGAAGGCCAATATAACTATGTGCAACTCGTGGTAGGGTTGCCTCGTGGAAAATAAGACGCGTACAGTAGATGAGCCTCGAAAAGATCGGGGTATACCGGGCTGGCCGAAGATACTCGAGTCCACCGGGTAACGAAAGGCCACGAACTGCACCAAAGAATACCAACAAGGACGAGCTTGCTAAGCCATCGATAAACTCCTCCGTTACCATGAAGTAATAAAATCGTAACAGAACATCAGCTGCTGGATCTTGAGCTTGAATAGTAGGAGTGTTATTGCCTTGGCCGTAGTGATAAGTAGTGTTATCCGATTCGTCGTCTTGCTCGCGTTCATTCTCGAGACACTCCTCATCATCGCTATTTTCATCAGCTCCGGTGTCGAGCTTACTTGCATTATCGATAGAGTCATCGTCATCGGGAACATCAAACGCTTCGGCAGCAACGTTCCCTTGCCAGACTGGATCGGTCCAAAGTTGATTAAGGGCGGACCGTTGAGCTTTGTGGAGACTCCTTCCTAGAATCAGCTGTACCAGGGAGCCTTAAGAAGGAAATTCGGAGCCAGAAGCAGATGCAACGCTTGAATTCGAGCCTGTAGGCACACTCGCTTTGCTTTGATGTGGCCAGCTCAAAGGGCGCTTTGTATGGGCGATCAGGATACCGTCCTCTGAGTCAACGGCGGATGGAGACATCCGTGTGCCGGACTGTGTCTGCGCACCGGTCGAACAACCGATCCAGGGCAGCTATAATAAGAACCAGTCTTCGCTCATCGTTCGGTGTCGGGGAGATGGTGATACCACTGCCTCCATCATAAACGAACCGGGCCCCTTTGAGAGAGGGCAAGGCAGACAGCGCCACCATCAGGCCGCGGTCAGCATCACGGAAAGTTTTCTCCCAGCTAGTTCGACGCATCCAGTTGGTCATAAGAGCCGGGTTGGAAGCAATAGTTTCCGGGTCCTGGCGCACTCTAAATTCGTTCTCCAAAAGGTAATTGCGTTCTTCTGTGTAAAGCTTCTCTGTAAATAAGCAGGCAGCCTCGGTCGCTGCTACAGCAGGAGCTATCCTCTTCCCGGGGTTTTTATCGGCTTGCAACCCGTCTTGACAGACAAGCCACGACGAATGGATGTCGCCGAGCATCCAACTCTGGAAAGTCAACCCATCCTCGATGTGATCGGCCAGCTGAATCTGTCGCATATCGTAGCCATGTAGAGATTTGAGGTGACGTAAAAGCACGTCAGGGCTGATAGAGCGGATACCACAATGCCTACATTGTGCGCTTCTTTGCAAGGTCAAGTGTGGATGAGGGTGGCATCCCTCCAGTCGTTTTGACAGCGTAGCTGGGTCGGGGAGTCCTAGCGATCTGATGAATGAGTTTAAATTGCGGCGTTCTGACTTCGGTATCCCATGCTTCTCTCCTAGATGCCTGGAGACACGATCGCCTCCGGGTTTGATTGCAAAGCCACAAATAACACAGATGATTGCAGGTTCTGGCTCGTTATAATATAAACCGAGCCGCGTAAGGTAGGAAAGCTGCTCTGTGGAAAGGAGACTTGTAGAACCTTGGCCATGACGCTCCATGGTAGCCCAGCTTCATATCGATACAAATGGACAGTTCACATTAGGATCTTTCGGGGCGGGTTACGCATTTTTTCCATAGTCAATGATCAGCAAAATATCAGATCGTCGATCTACCCCACCTTTCCCTACAATATGCAGTCCTACTTCCGCATATTTGCGCATAACCTGAGCCAGGGCGGCTATGTTGCTTGGGAGAAACGTTGATTGGTTGCGCTGGTCTCAGGCCGAAGATGGCCTGCGTTTCAGCTGCGTCAGCAGGCTGTGACCTTAAATCTGTTCTTCCGTCCCCGCAGCTGGCCATAGGCACGACGTGATTTTCTCTTCATCATCCCGCTGTTCAGGGCACTTATATGTTTAATCAACGTCGAAGATTTCGCCGTAATCATCAAGCATGCCAAGGAAGTTCACAATTCTCGAACGCCCCTGGCTAATTTAAACAGATAGCCGCTGAGCGTGTCGACACGCTGCACTTTATCGTACGCCGTGTACTACTAGGCCGAATCTCCACCTATTGACATGATCCATTTACTGACGAATTCTAGAAGCAAGAGACTGACCGCGGCCCCACTCGAATTCATAGCGTCAATATCTCTCATGTCTCGATCCGATGAAACCCACTCGCCCTGCCTCGAGACTCGGATTCGAGATCGCCATCATCTGTGCCCTGACCATCGAGGCCGATGCCGTCGAGGCACTCTTCGACCAGTACTGGGATGATGATGAAGAGCGCTCCTTCGGCAAGGCACCCGGCGATCCTAATGCTTGTTCCACCGGCTCAATCGGTCGCCACAATGTCGTTCTCGCCCATATGCCTAGCATAGGGAAGGTAAGCAGTGCCGCTGTTGCAGCACAATGCCGCACTAGCTATCCTAACATCAAGCTAGCTCTTGTTGTGGGTGTGTGTGGTGCTATTCCTCTGGCCTAAATGCCGATACCGAAATCATACTAGGGATGTTATTGTAAGCAAGGGCGTTGTTCAGTATGACCTCGGTCGACGACTTCCTGAACGCTTCGTACGCAAGGATACACTTTTGGAGTCATTAGGCAGGCCCAACACGGAGATTCGGGCCTTGTTGGGGAAGCTGGAGGGTATTCGTGGACAAGAGAAGCTGACCAACGACATTGCCATGCATCTGACTAAGATCCAAGAAAAATCGAAATTGCAGGCACAGTATCCGGGCGCTATTAACGACAAACTATTTCAGACCAACTATTGTCACCTTAGCGATGAGAAAACTTGTGAAGAATGTGGATGCGATGGAGAGCTAGTATCACGCCAGCGCTTGAAACGGAAAGAAGTGCAACGACCAGTGGTCCACTTCGGGTTGATCGCATCTGGTGATACCGTGATGAAGTCTGGCGAGGAGCGTGACAGCATTGCAAAGCAAGAAGGAATTATCGGCTTCGAGATGGAGAGTGCTGGAGTCTGGGATATCTTTCCCTGCATAGTCATCAAGGGCGCGTGTGACTATGCTGATAGCCATAAGACCAAAAAGTGGCAACGGTATGCAGCTGCGACGGCGGCGGCTTGTGCGAAGGCGTTATTAGAGTTCTGGGTACCGTCAGCGATAGAGCCTAACACCAGCAGAGTCCCTATAAAATGTGAGTATATATTGTTAAAGCACATCTATGACTGAATACCGTGAGACAAGTCCTATTTGACTTGCACGGATCTAGAAAGACAATACGCTGATCATTTCTCCAGGCCCGGACGCCTGGATCCGCAACAATCACTACACTAGGGATAGGCTTAAGATTGAGCGGATTTCGGGAGATGAGCTGCCGATGGATCAGTGCTACATCAACCTCGCTATTATAGATCAGCCACACATAGGGGCAGCAAAGCCCAAAGAAGAATCAGACAAAATGGCCTCCCCGTTTTCACTCGCCGCTCGGCTGAAGGTTGAGACGCGGGAAAAGGAGTCCCAAATCGAGCTACCGGCGCTCTTCGACTCACGCAAAACGCCCGACGGCCAAACGAAAGTGCCTCGAAGAATTCTCATCCGCGGTCGTGCCGGAGTCGGCAAGATCACCTTGTGCAAAAAGATCATCCATGACTTCACGCGTGGCAAAATGTGGAATAACCTGTTCAACCGCGCACTTTGGGTGCCTCTGCGGAACCTGAAATGGAATAAGCCGTGCAATTTCGAGGAATTATTTTATAGCGAGTATTTTTCCTATCTTCGCAAGGGAATGATTATGCTCGCGAGTTGTCCTGCTCTTTATCGCAAGCATTAGACACAAATAACAGCCGTACTCTGTTCATCCTGGACGGTCTGGACGAAGTGCAGGAAATGGTTAGCAAACAGAATAGGCAGAGTCTTTTTTCTTGGATCTTTTAAGGCAGCCCAACGTTATTATCACGACCCGACCGCATGCCATTCTTCCGGTTAGCTTCAAAGAGCCTGATCTCGAATTGGAGACAATTGGATTCTACCCAGATCAAGTACAGGACTATCTCGAAAGGATTTTCAAAGACAAATCAACAGTTAAGGACATCCAGTCGTTCCTCCAGAAGCATCTGCTTTTTCAAAGCCTTGTTCGAATCCCAATTCAGCTAGATGCGCTCTGCGTCACATGGTCGGAAAGTTTCGTGGCGGCGCACATCCCCGAGACTATGACTGCCATCTACCAAGCAATCGTGGATCGCCTATGGAGGAAGGATATCGGGCGTTTCGAGGAAGAGAAGATGATCTTTGCACGAACAGCTGGATCATATGAGATCAACCGTGATATTGCGGTTGAAAACCAGCTTCTTGAATCCCTGGCCTTGAGCGGACTGTACAGCAACGTGATCGAATTCCAGCCAAAGTACCGCGACGCCATATGCGAGCGGTTTCAACTTCATAAGCCAGGCCTCTCACTCTATGAGACACTTGGACAGCTCTCATTTCTGCGGACATCAGACCCCTCTGCACCTATATCTAACCGAAATTATCACTTCTTGCACCTGACGTTTCAGGAGTTCTTTGCCGCACAGTACTTCGTGAAGCAATGGAGAGCCAAGAAGGACCTCCAATACCTGGACTTCAACAGCGGGAGGCACAAACTTGAGACGAATCCTAAGACTTTTCTCCAGCAACACAAGTATACCGCACGCTATGATGTCTTTTGGCGCTTTGTTGCTGGTTTACTTACAGTTGAGGGAGGAGACGAAATACTACACTTTTTCGAGATTATCGAGGAGGAGCCGATCGATCTCTTAGGGCCAACGCATCAACGGCTGTTGATGCATTGCTTGAGTGAAGTGGGCGCGTCGGCGAACTTGCCAAATCGATCGAAGATAGAATCAAGGCTTTCACAATGGTTGCTCCTTGAATGCGATTTGAGAGGATACTCGCTCATCGCGAGAGAACCAGAGTGTCCAGAAGAAGTTCTACACCATGCTCTGAGACTTGGTTCTAGTTACAAAAGAGGGATAATTCTAAAAGCAATAGTAAGTAGTGGCAGATATTTACCAGAGGCGTCAGTGGCGGTAGTGGCGGCGCTCTTAAGGATGAGGATTCGTCCGTTCGATGTACGGCCGCCGAAGCCTTAGGCGCCCAAACGAACCTCTCTGAGACAGTGGTCGCGGCATTAACGACGCTTCTTGAGGATAAGGATTTGTCCGTTCGATCTACGGCCGCCGAAGCCTTAGGCGGCCAAGCGAAACTATCCGAGGTAGTAGTCGCGGCGCTGCTTGAGCATAAGGATTCGTACGTCCGATCCAGCGCTGCTAAAGCCTTAAGCCGCCAAGCAAACCTATTTGAGGTAGTAGTCGCGGTGCTGGCGGCCCTGCTTAGGGATAAGGAACAGTCCGTCCGATCTAGCGCCGCCTATGCCTTAGGCGACCAAGTGAACCTATTTGAGGTAGTAGTCGCGGCGCTGCTCGAGTATAAAGATTGTGACATTCAATCTAGCGCCGCCGCAATCTTAGTCTGCCAAGAGAACCTATCTGAGGCAGTGGTTGTGGCGTTAGCAGCGTTGCTTAAGCATAAGGATTGGAACATTCAATCTAGCGCCGCAGCAGCCTTAGTCTGCCAAGAGGAACTATCTAAGGCAGTGGTCGTGGCGCTAGCGGGACTACTGAAGGATGAGGATTCGTACGTCCGATCCAGCGCCACCAGAGCCCTAGGCTGCCAAGCGAACCTATCTGAAGCAGTGGTCGCAGCGCTAACGGTACTACTGAAGGATGAGGATTCGTACGTCCGATCCAGCGCCGCCAGAGCCCTGGGCCACCAAGCGAACCTATCTGAAGTAGTGGTCGCAGCACTAGCAGGACTGCTTATGGATAAGGATTCGTGCGTTCAATCTAGGGCTGCTTATGCTTTGGGCCGCCAAGCGAACATATCTGAAGCAGTGGTTACGGCGCTGGCGGCGCTGCTTAAGGACGAGGATTTGGATGTCCGATCTAGCGCTGCCTATACCTTGGGCGGCCAAGCAAACCTACCCGAGGCAGTGGTCGCGGCGCTGGCGGCACTGCTTAGGGATGACAATTGGCACATCCGATACCGTGCCGCCTATGCCTTGGGCCGCCAAGCGAACCTATCTGAGCCAGTGGTCGCGGCGCTGACACGGCACTGCTTAAGGATGAGGAATATCTTGTTAGATCCAGTGCCGCCCATGCCTTAGGCGGCCAAGCGAACCTATCCGAGGTAGTAGTCGTGGCGCTGCTCAAGTGTAAGGATTATAATCTTCAATCTAGCGTCGCCAGAGCCTTAGGCCGCCAAGCGAATCTATCTAAGGCGGTGGTCGTAGCGTTAGTAGCGTTGCTTAAAGATGAGGATTTGTACGTTCGATCTGAGGCCGCCAGAGTCCTTGGCTGCCAAGCGAACCTATCTGAAGTAGTGGTCGCAGCACTAGCAGGACTGCTTATGGATAAGGATTCGTGCGTTCAATCTAGCGCTGCTGATGCTTTGGGCCGCCAAGCGAATCTATCCAAGGCAGTGGTAGCAATGCTAGCGGCGCTACTTAAGGATGACAATATGTTCGTCCGATCTAGCGCCGCCTATGCCTTGAGTCGCCAAATGAACCTATCTGAAGCAGTGGTTGCGGCACTAGCGGCGCGGCTCAAGGATATAGATTCGTACGTTCAGTCTAGGGCTGCCGAAGCCTTAGGCGGCCAAGCGAACCTATCTGAAGCAGTGGTTACGGCGCTGGCGGCGCTGCTTAAGGATATGAATTGGGACGTCCGATCCAGCGCCGCCGAAGCTTTAGGCCGTCAAGCGAACCTATCCGAGGCAGTGGTTGGGGCGCTGGAGGCGTTACTTAAAGATGAGGATCGGGACGTCAGATCCAGGGTCGCCTCTGCCTTGGGTAGGCAAGCGAACCTGGTAGATATAATCCTCGAGTCTATTGGGTTTTTAACGGAGCCTAAAAATCAGCCTATGGTTGTAAGTTCTACCTTTAATCCTCAATTTGTGGAATCTTTCTACGGGGTTCTGCTATGCAGCAGTTTTATCGATCAATCTACTTTATGCATCGATGGCCAATCTTGTATTATCGACAGAGCAAGTGGACTTCGAATAGTTTCTTTAGAGCTAAGCACTTTGCGTGACCAATTTCTGACCGCACTTCGCAAAGGCCGCCAAGTTTGGAATCAGCATGGCTATGAACTGTGGAACAACCTTGAGAGATCATAGTCTGCGATGATTAAAACAATCATTTAACATTTCCTCGTCTCACCCTTACTGTTTTGTAGGTAGGGACAGGAATAAATTTGAGATATTTGGATTCTGCTTATTAAATGTTCTGCATCCTTCATTCATCATACAGTTGCTAAGCTATCGTATGGCCTCATACAGTCTTATAAAATCTTGATGTGCAAACAATAGAGCCTCGCAACTCTTCTAAGCCTCTGTTGAAACAAAACGTTCACAGGCCACAATCAAAGATCCACCAGACGTCGTCATGCCTTGAGGAACACAAGGTTCTTTCTTCCACGTCCCCGTCGACGCCACAAAACGCCACACTTGCACAAAATATAGCACATTTTTTATTCAACAAGCCACATTTAAAAGAGTCATAGCCAGAATTTATCGGGACTGATAAGTCGAAGGTCGGCGCGAAATTATTTCTACGTCGCAGCTGCTGGACCATGAAGGACTTAGTCTGCGGAATCCACAGCTCCTCAAATAACTCCCGCATGAACTCGGCTCTTCCTGACTGGCTGCCAAGCGCAGCTCCGCCCAAGTGCTCGAACCAAAGTTCGCTCTCACGGTTCGACGCAATCCGCACACCGTAGTGGTATTGAAGCTCAGACACGTGTAGAAGGATCGGCCTGCGCGTTTTGCTGCACCGTGGCCACTTAGCCATGTTGATGAGGGCTCCACCACTACCACCACCGCCGGCCCCCGAGGTCGAGGACCGCCCTGTCAATGTAGGGCCAGGCCCCGCGGCAGAGACTCTCCAACGTCCCGAGCGGCCGGAGCACTGGCTTAGGCAGAAGCCGCTCATGGCCCGTGAAAATATATCCTCCCAGTCGGTCCATAAGCGCAACAGCCTCCGAGTGCGCAAGATCGAGGCCGCGTTCGCCACCGTGTACATAGCGGCGTTCCATCTCGTCAAGAGACAGCTCAAAAACTCGGGAGTATGCGCACACAATCTTGGGGAACACCTCGAGCGGTATCGATCGGAAAATGTGCACATACGACTCGTACTCGACTAGGAAGAACCGCATCAGCTGAAATATGGGTCGCATCACGGCTCCAAAGGTACGCTCCTCGGGGATCATCCGCCCGACGTTCAACGACACAACCTGCTCCATTCGAAAGGCGACCTCCCCGCTCTCTATAGCGTCCTCAATCTGGCGGCGCTCCTGGCGAAAGGCTTTGACTCCTCCGGGTTCTCTGGCGTTCGCAACCCACGCAAAACCTGCAACGCAGCTTCCCGCTTTCGCATTGTCGCCATCGTGGCGCATGCATCCGCCGTCGGGACGGTCAACGCAGCGGTCGCGTTCCCTTTCGTAGCAAGGAGGTCTTGGGGACTGTGCCGCACATTTCTCTTGATGTTGGAGTAGCCCTGGAAATATCCAAAGGATAGCACATCCGCGCCATCCTTCCGGCTGCTCATATTGCCTCGCATTGCGGCGAAGAGTGAATCTAGGAAGCCAGGCAGGGCACTCGAGGAGAAGTTCCCATAAGTTGGGTGAAAGGCTTGAGGGTAGAAAGTGTAATCTTGGCTACGAGGATACTCCTCCGCGATCCTGTTCCGGTCCGCCAAATTCACGACCTGATCCGCGAGACCATTGGGGTAGTAGGAAAATATACTTTGACTTAATGATGGATTGGCATCTCTCAACCCATACTCTATCTGTGCTTTGGAATATTGCGGCAATGAACTTATCCGGATGCTTTCGTAACCGGTTTGGTTGCAACCAATATGGGTAAAGATGCAGACGTAAACTAAGCGTCTGAGTCTCCATGTCCACCCACACTTGACGGCTACGCAAATGAAACAAAAGTCTATAAGAGTTTTCTGCTTCTCTATTTATTCCACGGCTTTCCGCATGCTGTGCATATTGGTCCAACCTTGCCCTTGATGTTTACCCACACCTCCGGACCCTTGAAACTCTTGTAAACAGTTGAGTGGAGGTCACAAAGTAGCCTATGCACACTGTTATCCCATGAAGGATTCTTATCCTTCGTTCCTAAAGAAAGAGACATAGTCTTCAAAAGACTGGCCGCAACGTTTCGTGGGTTATCATTGTGATATTTCAGTGCCGTTTCTTTCTCAAGTCGCCAGACTTTAGGTGCTACTCCAATGTCCTCGGCGGCATGAAAAGTTATTCCGGGAACATAGCCGCCCTCTAATGTGAGCGTGGCATGGATTACACCGGTGGGAATAAAGACAGCTCTGCTTGAGGCTTGAAGAAACCACTCGCCGCCTTGTAATTCCTTGATAACTTCAAGAAGAAGCCTGTTATGGTTGTAGGCTTGGATCAACTTCTCAATGTTTTCTTCGCTAAGAGGAAAGACAGCCCAAAGCTTCTTACAATTCCCGATAACCGTCGTAATTACATTGGCCGAGTCTGTAAATGATTAGCTGGGCTTGTCCCATAAACGTGAACTCACCAATGTGAAGATCGACAATAACACCCTTGGGTGTTACATTGGTTGATGTAGGGTCCACTTCATGAGAAACGGTCATGATGCTTTTTATAAATTCAGGGATCTTAATTTCAACACCTGGAGTTGGCAAATTAACAGCGTAATAGGGCGACTCAACATCAGGTGTGTTGAGTTGAGCCATGACTCGACTGAAGGGGATGTTGATAGGCATGCGAGGTTCTCCACGAGCGTAGACCAAGGTTTTATTTTTGTTGAAGTGGTGCATGAGATCATCCTCCAATTCATATTTTGATAACGGGTCACAACAACATTGCTGAATGTCGAAAAGGACCGGTTTTGTCTGCTTGGCTTCTGCCCATTGAGGAGCCACCCTATTTGGCTTCATGGAAGACAAACCTTCCGCTTTTCTTATGGCTTCCTTGATCCATTCTGAGTATGCATTATTTGAACCACAGCTGATGTCAATGCGTTCCTCCAACTCGGTGCTTATGCCGTATTCAGAAACTCTTGGCTCTTTTCGACTCTTCGGTTTGCAGCCACGCGTGCCTGTGTGGCGCTCCTTCCGGCGGAAAGACCTTCCACATGATGTGCAGTCAACCATGTCCACCATGAATAAGCAGAGTGAATAAAGTGAGAGAGCAAAATGATAATTTCACGTCGTTCCCCGCGCCTTATCCCATTCCATTCAACCTTGACGAATCTGCACTCTGGCTTGGCTACATAAAACCCTTAACATTCCACCGTCAAGGTCGGTATACCACTGGCTCTATATTTGCGAGCCTCCAGAGGTAAACAAACTGACACTTCTGCTAGGGGCGGTTCTCGAATATAACGTCATCTCGTCATGAATACCAGCGATACCATCGCCGTGGCGGGCAGCAACAAGCCACCTCGGGTTTCACAAAATGCTGATGCTGCCAAAAGTGGGGCTCATGGCAGGCGAATTCGACCCCAGGGGAAAGGCCAAGGAGCAAAAGACCAATGTCCCCTTAGTTAAGAATGCCCGGGAGGATTCAAATGAGGTCTCCATAGAAGGGGATGTTGCTACCGACGAAGCAAATATGCACCAGTGAGGCAGCGGCAACGAGCTCGAATCCGTCTGTCACACTGACTACGAGAAGATGTGTTGGTGACTCTCATATACGAGTACTGACACACCGAGTAAGCGCAGATATATCATGTACATGCTTTGCCCTTGAATCTATGGCCCTCTCGAGGATTATTCCTTGTCCTTACTTAATGATGGATTGGCATCTTTCAACCCATACTCTATCTGTGCTTCGGAATATTGCGGCAATGAACTTATCCGGATGCTTTCGTAGCCGGTTCAGTTGCAACCAATATTGATAAAGATGGTCTTCCGACCGGATTTGGCAATCCTCCAGGCGTAAACTAAGCCTCTGGGTCTCCATGTCCACCCACCCTAGTAGGCCTAGCATCCGATTCGTGGTGTGGAATTTCTCTAATATAGCTGGTCAGTATGGTCAATCAGCAATATGCGGGCTTACTTTCTCGATCTCCGTACCCATCTTCTTCGTCATCTCCTTCTTCGGCAGGATGTTGTTCCCACAGTGCTCGTTGAACGAATCGGGCTCCAGGAACCATAGCATTCGAGTCACAAGAGCCGCAGCGACACGACTTGGTTCCTTCTTTCTCCCTGCTACTTCGAATTGCATTTTTTTGTCATAACTCGAGGCGTAGCAGACGACGCCGCTATGGTCAATACGAGCATCAGCATGAGGTCGCAGCGCCAGTCCTCCTTCCCAACCAATGCGAGGAGGCGGCAGTGTGCCGTCTGGTAATGATTTGCTGCCATCGGCGCTCCCTCCCGTTCGCAAGTTTTATATTGCTCATTGAAGCCATCCAGGATAAGCTTAGGTATTTTCCGAAACGGCACATGGCAACCGAAATCGATAATTTCTCGCCGTGCCCTCTTGAACGTCTGCTCCTCTGTCTTCATCCGCATATCGGCCTCCATGGCAAGTCTCTTCAGGCTGCCAGGTGCCGCCGCGATCAACTGTTTTGTCTTCGCCATTCCGGCAAGTTGCACCACCCGCCTACTCGTGATACGGCCGCTGTGTGATCCCGGTGCCCACGCTACGCCGGCGGAAGCCATCGCTGTAGTTAGAGCACTCACCCAGCCGTCTCTGCCGATGTTGCTGGATTTGGTGTGCCTGACGGCGTTTCGGACGACGACAAACCATGTCGCTTGCTTGCTTGCGACCGCCCGGCCCGCCGTGGTATCCGTAATTCTGCACGCCTCGAATATTTCTGTTGCAAAATCGTGCTGTGCCTTGTTTGAGGTGTGGATGGTACTTGGGACACAGTTCTTCGCGTCACGGAATAGCTTATTGTAGTACCTGTCGAGTTGTTAGTCATTGTGGGCGGGTGAACGACCCTAGGCCATTGGTTACACATACTTCAGACTGAAGGGCTCCTTGTCCTCTTCCCAAGCTTCCAGCAACTTGCCTACGCGCTCGGCCTGCTGTACATCGGTGGTCTTGCCGCCACGCGCACCACAGTTCAGCATATGACGAATATTCAAGGCCATAAACGCTACCGTCTGCGGTATCCACATCTCGCGAAATACGTCCTCGAGGAAGCGTACGGCAACTCGTAAGTCGCGTATACCTTGGCCCCTATCTGGCTGAACCACATTTGGCTGTGTCGGTTGGCTGCAACGATGGCACCATAGTGATAACCTAGAGCTGCCACATGCAGGAGGATCGGTCGCTTCTGCCTGCCATGCTCACGTGGCCACATTGCCAAGTTCATCCTACCCGCCCCCTCTCGGAAGTCAAGCATGGTGGGTGAGATGAATGGCCAACCTCCCATCGAAAGGCTGTCCATCGTCAGCAAAGGTTCGAGCACGGTCTTAGGCAGAACTCGGGGATCGCCGGTAAAGCAATAGCTTCCTAGCCGGTCGAGCACAGCTACGCTCTCGCAGGTCGCCAGGTCAAGGCCTTCGTCTCCCCAGCCGGAACCGCCGTTCCATCTCACGCATGGCCACATCGAAGACTCTTGCAAATGCGCAGAGAACCCCGGAAAAACTGAAGGGCTGAAGCGCCGTAGAATTGTGGTGTACTTGGCGGGCTCCTTCAGGTATAACCGTATGATCTGGAAGATGGGTTCCAGAACCGTGAAGAAATTCCGTCGCTTAGCGACCAGTCGTGCTGTTCGAACCGTAATGACCTGCTCTATCCGGAACGCCATCTGCTCTTGCGATACGGCAGCCTCCACGCGAGCTCTTTCTCGAGCGTACGGCGTGGAGGCTTCCGGCTGCTCGGGGTTCGCTCGCCGCGTAAGTCACGAAGCAACCGCGCGTTTTTGTCCCGCACATGCGCCGGGCTGCGGCCCACTTCTGACGGCGACAAGGCTAGGGCAGCCGTCGCTATGCCCTTCACGGCCAAAGGTCATCTCTTCTGTGCCGAAAAGCCCGTTTCAGGCCGCTCGAGTAACCCTGGGAGCTTCCGAACGAGACAACGTCGCGGCCGTCGTTTTGAAGGCTCATATTATCGCGCAGGACGGTGAGAAGGTCGCTGAGAAACTCCGGTGGCCTCTTGGAGGAGAAATTTCCATAACGAGGATGAAATGCCAGAGGGTAGAACGTGGTTTCCGTGGGTTGCCATACGCTGCGGCTACCCGGGACCTATCGGCGAGCAGGCATAGGGCTTTTCTTCCATCGTCCGCATCTTCTGCTCCTGCTCGTGTCACCGAGGATCCATCGAGGCAATGGATATCGGCTGCTATGGCGTAAGATACCTGTAGAATATTCTCAAGCCTATACTTTCCCTCTAGTTCCTGTCGAAGCGCGTTGAGCCTATCAGAGTACAAGCCTCTCTGCGCATCCCCGGTCTCGGGGGCTCAACCCGCAAACTCTCTTCTTCCCTTCCACTTGGTTCCTCGCTGGGTTGACGCCCGCTCAACGGTGTCGATCTTGCCTCGGACACGTTCTCGTCGGTGTCCTCCCTCGCTCTCTTACGAACGACGGAGTCTCTTCTATATCGTCCCCGACTGCACCATTGTTGCTTTCTCTCTCATCCCCTGCACTCTCTGTCTCGCTGCCACTGTCGCTCCCACTCTCACTCTCGCTTTCGTACTCGTCCGCTCGGAGCGTGGTCGCACGAGGTAGAGCTTCCATCGCCTCGTTGACCTGTATTGGTATATTGGCGCCGTGGTCATAAGCATGGAAGGCCGGCTGATGATTGGCCCAGAACTGATCGTGGGTATGCATATCCAAGAAGATATTCCATCGTGCCATGAACAGCTCCTGGAATATCGCCCACTTCTCGAACGTAATGTTTTGCGATCGACGGTCTCCCAGTGTCCAGCATGGTTCGACTCCTCTCCAAGCAGCGCACCGTCGAGGAAAAGTTCCTTGATATACTTTGACAGAGCCTCGGCGTGGTCTCTTCGCAGCGCGCTCCGATGACTGTCCGGCGTCGAGCCTGGCCGACCCTCGCGTGCGACACGGGTAATTCAAGTGCTTCCCGCTGGATGGGATGCATAACTAAGAACCATATCTCACGAGAGGCCCCAGTGGCCAGGCGAAACGTGCGGTTTGTAAGCTTGAATGGGAGGCCGCTGATGGCGTGTGTCGAGCTATACGGGGCCGCCCAGTGCTGCAGGGTGAAGGTGACGTTGTCAAAGAAGGAGCTCCGGCTTGCGATGGCCTGTAGAGGATTGCCGATGATGCTGACCATATCCAAGTGAAAAGTCGGGTAGTATTCATCCGTGGTACTCGCGGGCTTAGACCCGGCCGATCGTCGTCCGTAATCCATCGTGTATCTATGCTGAAGCATATCCAGCGCTTGGGCTGCATTGAAATCTTCGGCCATCGTCCGTGCTATAAAATCTTCCGCTATGAGGTTTGTAAGCTTCCGTGTCGTGTGCTTGGTTTGGGTATACATACGTTTCAGCCTACTAACCCCTGATCCGTGCAGTATTTTGGGCTCTACTGTGTAAGTACTCGCGGAACCGTCCTCTCCCGCGCCTGCCATATCTACGTAAAACTCATCGTCTAGTTCATCTTCCGCAGGCATCATTACATCGATCTCGCCGACTGGGCTACCATCTTCGGGCTCATGACTGGCCTCCATTGATGGAAGGAACTACTGTCTGGACTCGAAGTGTGGCGAAGGTAAAAGAGACTCGGCTCGAGGCAAATATTGTATTCTCGCTGAGAATATTACCGTCGACGCGGGTAGGATGGCTCTTAATATGTGAGTTATTGGCTGTGTACTGATTATGCTGGTTAATCGTCAAACACGCGTCAAGGCTTATTATCCGGATGGAGTTCGTCCCTTGAGGTATGAAGCGCACTGAGGGCAGACCCGGAAACCCATGCAAATTGTGTTGAGACATTCTAATCTGGTATAGTATCTTCATCGAATGATCTGCTCTTCCCGCCTCCATGCTTTCCCATTCCTGCCCCCCTCCTCCCAACGCAACATATATCATGATCTTGTTTTGAGACCCTTCCTCCACGCTCCAGGGCTAGGCTGCACTGCGAGTGGCTTTCTTATATCCTTACACGCGTGGTGCCGAGTCTGCGGATTGGAACAAGTATTCATAGATTCTGGTCAATGCGTTCTCTTGATGATGCCACTCATAACTCCAATCCATATTCCCATTTCCAGGTGCATGGCTCCCATAGCGACGCTAATCTATACCCTATCTGTTAGAGTCTATCAAAGCATGCATCCTTCTCCGGCTACCTTGTTATCAGCTCTTATTATGGTCAACGTAAAAGAGCCATGGGGAGATCGGTGGGAATGGAACCGCAGAATACCAAGACAGTAGCAGAGGGCGACAACCAAATCACGTCGGCAGCCCAAGATTCTCCATAATGTCCATAATTATCAAATCCCTCCCACATATGACAACTTGCCCCTTTCGTCTAGCAGAACGGCTGCTTTTTCTCAGGTGTACCCTCGATGGAACAGGAGCAACAAGCCCCGCAGTAATCGTGTGTCCCTAGGTCGCTGGCTTTACAGCAATTAATACAGCAGCCATCAACAATCAGTTGAGCATTTTCTGTGGACATATCGACTCTTAGATTCTGAAACATATATGCTTAAATCAAGACAACAACTTGAAAGGTATGAGCGAAAATTCATACAAATAAGAATCGAGGTGGTATAGGAGGGTGTAAGGAGGAGAACTAATGTATTAACGACGTGTCTTATGAAGAATACGATGACCGATGGACATTCCCGGGGCTGAGTATCGTTTCCTGCATACAAGTGTATTTTCAAACGTCATGTTGGGTGAGAAATACGGCATGGCTTGACTGCGCCGCATTTGCTCGATTGATCTGAGTGACTACTGTTGATGAGTCACCCGATAATGGGTACTGGGCTATGTCCCACCCACTTCTTCGTTCTCCTCAGCCTGCTTCTGTCCTAAATGTAGCATTCGGCGATCGTTAAGACTTTGATTAATGACACCATTAGTTTTGTAGAGTGTTTTAGAATCATAAAATATGCTCTAGAGACGTTAAGATCATTATCTTCGAGCAAAAC
The DNA here is from genome assembly GCA_020081605.1 of Albifimbria verrucaria. Lineage (NCBI taxonomy): Eukaryota > Fungi > Ascomycota > Sordariomycetes > Hypocreales > Stachybotryaceae > Albifimbria > Albifimbria verrucaria. The sequence goes on from JAHREC010000015.1 coordinate 144,162, forward strand.
AGCTATTTAGGGCACGAAATGTGTTAAAAGTGGCGGGTTGGAGAATGCGTCATGGCGCCTCTAAGTAAAGACAAGTTAATAGCTCCAGACCAAATAGACAGAAAGCATCCACTGGTATTTTTGTCATGGAAGAGTACGCATAAGCATATCAACTTTGTTGACTCAAAATATATTGAAAGCAACAGACATGGCCATCTCTTACGAACGATTTTCATCCCTTCCAACATCCAATCCTCCCATCCGTCACAATCTGAGCGACTTGACTGACTAACTCCTGACGTGGGTTTAAAACGGGGAGGCATGTATCACAGTGACGAACGAGCATATCGTTTAAGTCCTCACAAGCCAGTATGCATGGGTGTTTCTAGGACTTAGCATCTACGATCATCAAATAGCACTGGGAATATATGATTCGTCCGTTTGACTGGTGACTGAGTAGCTTATCCACTAGATCATATAATGGGCAGACGCAGTAGTGAATGTATACGAGGAAAACAATCTCGTAGAATGACAATGAATCTAATCAGTCGCTGCAGATTCATTGGTCACGGTGTTGGTGACGTCTGGAAAAAGCATTGAGCTCACAGACAGAAACAGCCTAGAGTAAAGAATTAGCTTTTGCAAAGAGGATTCGTAGTACATGTCTAGCTTCCTATGTTGGCCCCTTCACGACGGCTCCCTGCCTGGACTTTGGACAGTCAACTGGGGCAATATGTTTATGATTGAAAAAGTGGATGAATGAAATACCTAAGAAAATAGCTACGGGAATCTTTCCGGATCCCTCAAGCACCGATATATTGTTTAAAAGGACGTAGTCACGTAATTACATGTGATCCTCGCACGTTCAAAGTGATGGCTCTAACGACCTAGAACTAGTCAAATACCACGCGCCGCAAAAGCCATTCGTCCTTGATTTAACACAAATTCCAAAGCATATCTCACGATATGTCCCCAAGATACCACTCGTGCCGCCCCATCGATGGATAATTCCGTTTTCATAATGCTAAGACATATCTCCAGTACGTGAACGATAAATTATGAAGGATAAATCATATTCGTTCGTATTCTCTTGACTCGCGACCTGTGTTATTTGATACTTGTAGCATAGCTACTCATCAATAGCAAGGTGTGCCACAGTACCCGCAGGCTCGGCCTGGAATAACCCAAACTTCTTGTCCAGATTCAAGACATGTTAGGCATCTGACGCCTGGTATCTATATTATTCCGGCGATAAGATGTATATCCCAATTACCAATGAAGCAATGAGATTGAAGGGTAGACCCACTTTGCAAACTGAGCCCAAAGGCATCATGTAAGCCAGTAAAACTGTATCTAGCTGGAGGAACATAGAAGTACTGTTCATTTTGGATACTATGATATCACGTATAGGTGAGTAGTAAGTAATCGAGAGATAAGAATGTCCAAGGTAAAAGAAATAGACACAGCAGGTAATGGACAAACAAAGAAGAAAGCGACTCCAGAAGAGGGTGAAGGGGGCTCAATATAGAGCTGTCATTTTATAATTTCCATCAGCAATATTCCCAAGGCCGCAGAAGACTAGCTTCAGGGACACAAGATGATATGCAACCTCAAGCAGACGTCATACTTCATGTGTAAGACATATATAGCTATAATTAGATAAAGCAGATACAAAGATCTGAAGTCATACAGGATAGCCAGTCTTGAGTTAAACCTTTACCTAAGTATCCCCTTGAGGCACATAAGGCTCAGACTAAGTAGAAGCCCCACAACATCTTAGTCATACGTCAGTACATAAAGCAACTTCAAAACCACGTTGATAGTGATTATCGTGATGTAGCTATATGTAACGCGGGGCAGGGCCAGTACGTCTATCATCAGCCGATTTACTAGGCTTTCTGTGTATCTAGTTTTCATCTGGTTCTAATTGGCCACTATACCAATTTGGTACTTAGTCTGAGCCTTATGTGCCTCAAGGGGATAACATCCAATACTTGGCGACTGTAGTGTTTTGCAGGCCAGCGACTATCGCCGCATCTGGCCTGCAACTAGCTAGCCGTCTATGTTGCTTGAAGCAAGAGATCCGCATAGCCCAATACTAGCCACATATTGTTTCGGCAGAGAAGTAGTGGTAGGAGCGGGCAACATCCCGACACTATGCACGGCTGTCATTGGATCGTCGAATCGGATACTTCCCCGAAGAGGTCGGATTGGCCCATATTTTCAGATCCGTCTTGATCCCTGTCCCCTTTTTGCCACCTGACAAGTCTTTTACGGGATCTTAAGATTGACCATCCTACTGCTTATGCATTTGTCTCGTAACTGCATGAGTCCTGGGGAATAGTTGTAATTATCAACGATAGCTATTGTACGTACGGTGGTCAGAGCTTAATGATGTCGTTTCAACATGTTTATTTTCTTAGCCGTACGTGCTATGCACTTTGTTCTGTCTTGCGATCAACTAGGTGTATACCAAAAGGTCATTCAGTGTTTTGATGCATGCATCCTCTGTCGGTTAGAAAATGCTGCCTCAATCCGCATTTACAACGCATAATTACATGGGCATGACATTTATTACTGAGTGCAACACCCAATCAAAACCAGCCTTTAGACCACGGAGGCATTTCCGGCCAAACTCCCTCCACCCCTTCATCTTCCCGCTTGAATCAAACATGATGAATCACACTCTCCCTTAGACCTACCCATCACCTCTACGTGCTTCCCACGTCGCTCGAGGGGTGGATATAAGTGTGACTAAGAAATAAAAATACCTGTATGAATTGGAAGTAATCGTGCTGTTATTGTGTGAGCTAACCGACAAAATATCCTTTCGTTTTTATCCTTCTGGTCCGTCCACCACCCCTCACCGTCACAAGCTAACTCTCATTATTCATAGGTCTAATCAAATCCTGATCCACTTTGACCAGGCACCATATCATAGATGAGGTGCTGCTGAGATACCAGTTGTTCTTTATCTTGAATATGCAGTGCATAAGCTAGGAAATTCGAAGGACCATGGGATGCAACACTAGGTATTGGCTCATTGCTGGTAAGAGGATGTGATTTGAGCTATCCCTTCTTGAATCATGACAGATCAAAACTAACGAAGGCTCCGACACGGTTGCATATCATAACTTCCGATCAAGTAAATAAATGGCGTGCGACAGGACCCACAAACTCAACCTGAAATGACTTAAATCTCTGTGTCAGCTCGGATGCAAGTCGGGCACCTAATGCCTGGTATCTGTGACGATGTTCTTGTTAGTCTTATGCGCCATTAATTGAGACGGCTAGTCCCGGAGTTTGTATAAGCTGCTAACCCAGCAGCTAGTTATAGGAGCGTATAGTCGTATTGTTTTTGCCTACCCTATGATATATGCGCTTGATAGAGAGAGAAAGAAGAAATGGATATCATGAAGGGGCGAAAGAAGGTGCAGCGGCGGAAGAAATATAGAGGCGAAGCCAGTTTTGGAGAACAAGGAAATGTTTTTAAGTGATTCTTTCCATTTAAACTTGTCTTCCACTGTTTCTAGTGCTTAATCTCTTGTATTTCTTCTGAACTCTATACATTTAAGGAGCCGAATTGTCGAGGCCATTTACTGCACAGCACCAAGCGAAAATCGTTTATGTTTTGAGAATATATGCGTATTCTGACACGGAGATGCACAGCTTGGGAGCCATGATGACTTGAATCTGGAATCGAACATACCGTTCAGAATACTCAATTGTCAGCTATAACCCATTTGGAACCATTCCCATTCCTCTTACTGCAAATGTAATAACCCGTCTCTGCTATCTAGTATAGAATACCTGCATAGTTTCAATAGTATGCCGCGCATCGCTTTGGCATACGACTCTGGCAGAGTTGGTTGTTGTGTGAACGGGCAAGATGCAGACTGCGTACACACTATTATCATTTGCTACGCAAGCAACTCCTGAGCGACTGGATGGACCATGGGTGACATACTGTTGTCAAGCACCTTACGGAGCTTTTGGATGTCTAAAACCAATGCTCACAATTATATCCACGATATCGGCGGTTTAGGAGGTATCTCTCGTACTCACAACAGGTAAAACTTGCACATGCCATTCTCTTTTGCTTCCCGTAATGTGTGTGTGGAGATCATGCGAGTCTCTGCAAACGGGCTACCGGAAGGTTTGATACATATATCCTCTGTCTACTGTAGAATGCTACCTCGGTCAGCTTGCAGAGAAATACCTTGGAAGAGGACGGACAACTTGGTTTCAAGTGATCTCATGCAACGATTTCAACCACTATATCTCCTTTTAACAGACCGTTGTTTATAGAGTATTGATGATTATTAAGATCAAGGGCACAAATGTCAATGCCCATCAGTCTTTGTATCAAATCGCAATTATACATGCATGTCATCGGTGTATAGCAACGGCAACAACGCACCTCTATAAGTGGATCTTGGTGCCCATCCTAAGGAATTATGCTACTAATGGAATGATTGCAGGGGTCCCAACGTCCAATCAACACTTACTTTTAGACCCGGAAAGCCTCCCGGTCAATCCTACGTTTCCTTCCCACTCTCCACATCTTCTCCTAAATGATGTGATATGAATTCCGCTATAACTTCTTTCTTCGCTTTTCTGTCCGAGCATCCCTCTCCAGTGACAAGCGTCAACCTACCCTAGCCGTTTTACAGGGAGACGACCATATAAATTGTTACGTGATTTACCTGAGCTGCCTCCACCAAACTTACATCTGTTGCTGAGAAAATAAGGGGTCACAGTAAATATGAAGTTGAAGCAAAGAGAGGGGTGAGATGCCTGACTTCCAGGTTGCGAGGTCCCAATGTAACGCAGTGAATCACCGGACCATGCATGATCACATTAATAAATCGGGATCTGCCCGCTTTAAATCCTGTTTTTTTCGCCCGTTTACGGATGAGCGGCAGAAATATCACAAATATCACACGAATGATCTTGTGACGGGAGTGTGACGGAAAGTTGAAGGAAGCGTGATGGAAGTCCTTCCGTTCCGATTGGCTTTATGCCGCTTTCTAATACTGTAACCCACACTCCAAACATGTCAGACGAGTAGATGAAAGGTCAAGACTAATAGTGGGGTATGGTTCGGTGAAAGCCGGGTCGATATCACTGAGACAAAGGTTATCCTTACGGAGCTAGCAGCAATAATAATGCTGATTCCTTCATGTTGCGTGCTTTTCGCGTGGGTGAAGGTGCATGCATTGATCCAGGTGCCACACTGAAACGATGCGCCTCATGCAATTGCCAATTCGAGTGTGCAAAACCACGGATATTCAATCCAAGAAAGTAATGAAAAAGCCCGAAGGATAACCAATATTATTACATAACTGGACAGAACACAACACCATGATTTCCGGCGCCAGATAGACTAATGACGGAGCTCTATATTATGGTTTAATAACTAATCACTTGAAACTCGTCTCCAAGGGTGTAATGTGTACAGTGCAATGAATATGCATGGCTGTCTAAATCCGGACAACCCAAAGAAACTAACTTAGCTACGGCCTGACTTTGTATGACTGTCAAAAGCATTGATCCATCTTAGACCGCCCTGCAGGCGTGGATGCTTCCCCAAAAAGTACCCTTTCCATCCAGACATCATTGATTTACCGTAATAGTTAAGCTCGGCTGAACAGAAAGCCCTCAGGCTCGTTCTGTGTCCTTAAAACGGCTTTTCTCTTTCCCGATGGAGCTCTGTTCAACCATGCCAAGTGCAGATCATCTCAGAAATTCGGACCTTTGGTCCTTTCTCCGCATTGCTTCTACTTAGGTACAAAGCAAATTACGGCAATCTATCTTATATCGCACCCTTTCTGATTGCATAGCGGCTGGGATCTTGGACATTCAGTTTCACCCTTCCATAATCCATGTCCTCTGGTTCCTGCCTAGGATACCGGCATCATCCAATTCATGTATAACAGCGGCTCACGTATGGTGCTACAATCATCAACCCAGGACTTCTAAAGAGCAAGGCTATCGACACTGCGGTCAGCGATAGCCCAAGGCGTATCACTGCCTCGCTTTATTCCCACTTGATCAGCATCCCCCTGCTCATCTACTACCGTGCCAGTCCTACTGCCTACACCATCCGGCTTCATCTACTGTTAACAGCACAGCAACCTTTTTGCATCACACTATCCTTACTATCCACCGCGTTACGAGTTATGAGTTATAGTGACATGTCTCAGGAAGCCCTAGCCTCGGATGGTCACCACGATCTTAGCTACATTGCTCCAAAGCCTGTTGTTAGCCGGTCTACATATGATCAACATAACTCTGATCCAGGAAGGCTAGATCACTTACACAATGTCCGTGGCGGATTCGTCAGTGCCAAGAGGAACGTGCGCACGTCGCAGGTTAGCTGCTTTCAACCGTCTATTGAGTGTGTTGTGTACTTAGAAATCTTCAGGCCTGTGATTCGTGTCGCAAGCTTAAGTGCAAGTGCGATGGAATGAATCCTTGCAAAAACTGCCGAGATAAATCCGTTGAATGTAGGTATCAAGGCTCGGTGCCAAAACAGTGTGTTGAATTAAATTCGTATGTCTTATTCAGTGTAGTATTTAACCAACACGATAGGGCCGCTATTAATCAAGCCAATATCTTGGATGGAATCAACAACCTCCAAGCCAAGCTAGGATACATGATGGAGCACCTCAAACAGGTCGATGCCCGGATGGCAAAGGTCGAAAATTTACTCTGTGCAACGACACCACGACTGCCCCGTCAGCCTACGTCCAGCAACAGTTCCCCAATTAATAGCCATGAATTGGAGTACGAAATCGCCATCAAGACGCCTGAAGAGAAGGACGTTGAGTTTGAGCCAGGTCCCTCATTCCCACCTAGGAGCCCGCAGTTGGAAGTGAAGTGTTGCAATACGTCGGCAAGTTCCCAATGAGTCTACAACAGAACACAAGGTGCGCGACTGGGAGCAGCAGAGGCGTATATCCACACTATGCACGACAAGTCAAGCAGCGGATCGAGCGTCCCGATCATATCACCAGCATTACTGCTTCGAACTTTGTCTATAATGTCTGTACCGCCTGGGAGACCTTCCAAAGGTCGGACAGCATGGAGCAGGATGATTACGGGATTTGAGCTCAAGTGCAACAGCCGCAGTTCACAAACAGCTGAAGCTACATGAGCGCTCATGGCAAATGTTAAGACTCGGCAGTTGAAGATGGTCTGGGTGAAATGACAACGAACTTCCTACCCTCTGTTAGACATGGCTTAGCTTCATTTGATCCATATCTGGTTCTATCAATGAGGAAAAAATAAGCCTCCAAAATTGACCCTCTTATCCAAGCAATTTAAGTAAATCAATCATGGCAGTCAGTCAAATCTGGGATACATATAGATCCGGATGCCGACTCAGAGATAGATTTATTCAATAATTTGAGGCCTCCAACAGGTACCTTCGCTGCTTTATGCCGGCTTCAGTATAGGTGCTGCAGCCTTAGTTGATCATTAATACATTTTTCGATTGTGCATTCGGTTGGGAGACTTTGAGTAGCCGTAGGGAAGTGGCTGTCTGACAAGGAATTGCTGTCCGGGATATTGAAAGGTTCAAAGTAGCTGCCAATAGTGTCTGTGGGCTTAATATTTGGTTTGAAGATGCTATCGGTATCTTGCCCCCGGCGGCTCTCAGATATCTGTATGTGCGGCCGCCTTGTCTGACCTTCTTTGATAGGCATGATATCTATGATATAAGTATTGAATGAATTGAAAATCTAGCTAGCTACAGGGACTTTTTGTAAGTTACTTTATGTACCAGCATGGTGACTACGACGCTGTGGGGGCTGATACATATTTGGAGCCTCCGGGCATTCAATGAGATGGCTCTAAATTGGTCAATTGATTAGTCTACATATACACATATATCTTCTACAGCTCCGCACACTCAAGAGAAGAGAAAAGGATGAGCCAGAAGTAGGGGGATTGTTGCTAATTTACTAACTCCCCGCCCCCAAAAAACACAAACCCCCCAAAAAAAAAGACGACTCGACCTCAGCAAATTGACAATTACGGTTCGTGTTCAAGACTCGCAAAATGTTGCCAACAGTTCAAAGACCACGTTATTATGTCGGTGTCTCCGAACGCTGAATTTGATCTAAAAATGAGGGTGATCAAAGTTCCATATCAGAATTTTTCTCTCTCGAAGTTATCGACACAGTTGGCTCCGTTTTGTAATCAGTGGTCCGAGCTCAAGTGGACGTGATTTCTTAGCCTCCTTCCCGCTTACTCTTTCGTAAACCTCACCACGGCTAGGAATCACGAAAGCAATCTGTACGTCACGTAACTCTGCGTCCGTGAACTCCAGAGACTCTAAGTATGGTATTGCTTCGGCTGGTACCGGTGCGTGACTGATTTCTGATAAGACCCGTAAGCCTTGCATTACAAACGCATTAAGTGGAAAGTCTTTGGCCAGCAAACTCAGTTGTAGGCAAACATGTGCGAATAGCTCATGGGTTGAGGGATGTTCCGGATGCATGAGAAGACTCAGGGCGGAGTTGTAGAGCATGTAGATCACATGGCTCGAGTACAGTCCAGTGCAGCATTCGTCCCTAAATTTATTTAGGCCGTCGATGCTGCGGAGACAACATGATATGACGATATCCCTTGCAACCAAATCGATGTTGGGTAGAACCTTGTTCTCGTCTAGGTCACGCACAATGCTCAAAATCACTTGATCTTCGTAGGACCTGGGAAAAAATCAGCATGCGTCGGCTCTCACTAAGCTCAGGATGACATGCCTCAGGCAATATACTGCCATTGTAGGATTGGCGACAAAGTCCAGCTCTGCAACTAAAGACATTCTCCATGAACGCACTCGCAAGAGAAACTGTGATCTTTGATGTAGGTCGGGCTCGCTCCCTAGCTCATGTTTGCTAGCTAGGTTGTAGGACATGACTTCATTATAGATTATCGAAAGATCACACATGGCATCCAGCATCAGATTAGATCTCAACTCATCTGATGTGGGAGGTGCTTCTTGTGGAATTCTTTCCGTGGGTCGCTGCAGGAATGTCCGGGGAGATGATGGTCGAATAATCAACGATGGATGTAAGTACGCAAAAGAGGATATGCTAAATCGTGTTCCCCTGATCAGTGGTAACACAATGTCTAACTTCTAATATTTCTCTTACCTCTCAAAGCAGTAGACACCCCAGGATAGTCTCGATACTATCTGTGAAGCTCTGTGGTATTCCGGATTCTTGATCTCCTGTGCCGCTATCTGATGCGCATGTTGTAACTGCACTTCTTTCAACATATCATAAGCAAGGGTTCTAAACATCTTCCCAGCTCGGTCTCTTCCCATGCCTGCGCAGCACATATACATGACGATGAGTGCTTGTACTGTTGTTAAGCACACTTTTCCTGCTTCGAGGTCAAACAGCTTCTTCGCTTTGTCGAAAAATATTTCGTGCATCTCGATACCTGTGACTTGACAATATCTTTTTGTTATCTTGCTTGTATGCTGGCCTGTGTCAACAGAGCCTCGTACCTCCACGAAGTACGTGATCAAAACCTACGCTTCGCAGTGAACATATTGCATTTACTAGCAAACTGGAGCAGTACTGTGCGTCATCGGGGTTTTGTGCTGCATGTCTTCCAAGAATGCGTTCCTGTCAATGAAAGAGAAGAGGAAGGTATGTTCGAAGGTGATGAAACTCGATATAAGGTCGGAGACGATTCCATCGCCAGCTATGGATGTCCATGGTAATGCTGGCACTTTAATAGGACTACCGGCAAGTGCTTCTTGGTTGATCAATCGTAACTTGTTCCATTCACTTTTTGAAACACTATTGACTCGTTTTTGCATCATCGAGTCGCCAAGCCTCAACGACTCTGCCACTGCCATTGGATTGTCCGTCGTGCGCAGTCGTTGGAGGATGCCGATTGCGTCGATTTCGGGTTGCTGTGTCAAATATAACACCAGTGCTTGCAGGTTCTCGTTTACTCTTAAAACCTCCCGACAATGTTTCCGTAAATCGTCTAAGCGAAGCCGCGCGATATCGTCGTCGTCGTAATCGCACTCTAGTCTCCGCGTCAGACAGCGGGCACATTTTGGTTTGGCGCCACTGCACTGTAAGATGTTAGTGTTTGGGCGGATCAAGCCCGCATCGTGAACGATTCCACTTCGCATCTGCAAGCTAAAATACCTTTGCCTTGGCTTTACGACATTGGAAGCATGCATATGCGACGGTTGGCGGCCTGGAAATGGCTCGACGCTTGCGCAACGGAACCCCAGGGCCCTCGGAGGATCGACTAGCCTTGACAACGGCCGGCAGTATAGGTCTTGGTCTCTTTCCGGGCATTTCGTGGTGAACGTTTTAGTATCATCGATGTGGCTTGATAAAGATACTGTTGGTTTAGTGCTGCAATGCCCATTTGTTGGATATGAAGGGTGTGACTCGAGCGTAGCCTACGACAGACATCGGCGCAAAGACAAAACTCCTGGTAGACTACACTGTTTTGGGTGGACCAATTTCGTCTACAGTACTAGCGGCCTTAAACATGTTATATGCAATACCACACCTTCCTGTTGACTGTCTTCTATCCACTTGATTTGCTTATGGGTCAAATTGCAAAGACACGAATATCAATATCTCTCATCTGTGATCGAATTTGATTATTCCACTGTTATTATAACATTTCATTCTATATATTACTAAACCAACGATCTGAAGGCTAGGTTAAAGGAAGGCTGTCTCGTGGTGGCGTAGAAGGTACTGGCAGTGATGACTACCCCAAGACTATACATGAGATTGCTTACAAGGACAAGATTCGCTATTAGAATAATCTTGCCAAATATTCTCCCAGATCGTCATTCTGCATTCTTCCCATGAGATGCATAGAGTCAACCTCTTCGCCCAGTTCTCAGCCGATTCCGCTTCACACACCCATGGGGTAGCTTGACCTAGAAATTACTGACGAGCCCTGGCTATTTCAGCTGCCGTATCACTACAGCAGAAATTCACAGATCGCACTACAGCCGGTGACTACAGGATCGAAGCGTCCCACGTGTCCAATCCATCTCTTGTTCACCATGACGGTACGATCACATCCAAAAAGGGCCAGGCCTCCTGTTGCATCTGCTGCAATATCATGCACTAAGATCAACAGTATTATGAGCCACTGTTCCAGGAGGAACTCGGCCTGTCATGCTAACAGACATTTCAGCGTCAGTTCAACGACGGAATCGACCTTCAACCAAAGCAATCATCCAGAACCTTTAGCTTTTACAACGAACGCAACACATCCCTCTCCTTCAAACGAGCCCAAACGAGCCCAAACAGTCCACTACATGGATACAACTCGAAAACCGCTCCCGTGCACCCAACGCGCTTTGCACCCTCACCGATGAATATGCGTTTATGGTGTTCGCATAGCTATGCTACACTTGCAAGAGTGAATTTTCGATTACGTTGGCAATCCAAGGAGAATTCAGGCGCGATACGACGTGAAATGGGAGTCTTGACCCTTTGCGACTGACAGAAGTATAACGATATCACAATGATTCCTGGACAAATATGTACACGGCCCCTGTTTGGGCGACCTTTTCCAAACGGCGGATGACCCAATCACCGTTACTCCCTCGTTTCTCCCTCGGTAATGTTGTCGCAATTAAGTGTCATTTGGAAAGGCAAGGGGTTTTGAGTGGAATGAAAGCTCTATCGAATTGTAGATGTTATCTTGATTGATAGAAGAAAGCTCTATGCTCCGTTCCATTACAAAGACGCATGCGCAATGATGTAAATTCTTAAACCACTATCTCTGGTCTAGCTGGTTATATTGTAGCTCAAGCTTATAACTCTGTTAAGCAAAAACCCAGGTCGTTCATCTTATGCTAGTATATACTCTGCATTGCAGCCACACTCTACCCAGCAGCCGTAGGAAGTAATTGTAACCCATTCTGATATCGGGCCTGACGCAAGTCATTAGTGTGGTAATGAGGCAGTTATCCCTGGATATCCGAGGTGGCGTACCTCCTGACTAAGCCAACGCTAGGGTCATGGACACGGCATGGATGTGACTATTGTTGTTGAGCTGAACGAATGATGCTTGATTTCCTGTCTGATTTCACCGATCCTACCCCTCTTTTACAGTTCCTTAATATGGCCGAATTAGCGTAAAGTATATTTCACATGAACATGACTTTTCAATTGTTGCGACCACAGTTTATCTTAGTCATTCGCAGTGCGTGTGCATTTTCCTGCCGAATTGACAGTCATCATCCCCATTGGACACGGATACATGTTCCGGGATACCAGCCTGCTTTTCCAAGCTTGTTACATTAGCCCAGGGGCAGCCAGTAATCATTATCCTCAGTACATAGTCGTGTTTTCAAATGACAACCAACTGACCAAATAGTCCGATAGAGAGATCTTAAAAATGCCAAGCGCAGGATGCCTCATCTGCGTTTTGACAGACAAAAAGGTCTGGGTTACTCCAGGCCGTGCTTGTAGATAGTTATAGTTTCGATGTTAAGAAATAAGGTCTGAGAGCTTCGCCCTAGCATAGCGACGCACTGTACGGGCAAAGAACATGGCCATTGGGGCAAATTGAACTATCTGCGCATCATTTTCGCGGATATGTTGTGGAATCTACGTTGACTGCACCCCGAAGTCAATCGGAATCACGGTAAAATCTGCGGCAGAAAGTCTTGGCGATCATGCCACAAGGCAAGCAATATGGTGTGCCCAAGCTCGGACCTCGCTTCATACAGGAATCAACTAGCTATATTAGAGATGACATCTACTATGGTGTAATGTTGTTGTCCAGTTTTAAATCTCTGTGTTTAGACTGAGTTTGAGTAGCCATCTCCTCTTGAAGATGGCTAGCTGGGCTTGACTTGGTTTCTTGCTCACCCCGAACATCCTGACTAGTGTCACCATCAACATTGCTAGAGCCTGGTTTGGGAGCTGAGGGATCTGATATATTTCTCCGCAGGGGATGTTCGTTGCCAGTCTCCACGGCCCCAATACTCGAGGGCTCACTCACTTACGCCAGGGCAAAGTCACCGGAGTCAAAATATTTCCTTCTCCGGTATTATGGCTGAATTAGCCTGATCCTGGCCTGCTTGCAGTGCCTTAATGCATTTTCCTACCTCTAATTGATGATGGAGTAGGTTTCCTCTGCTTTATCGCCGTTCCGCACTTGCGTAAGAGGTTCTTATCCCTGTCAGTAGGGTGATCCGCATTTTTGGCAGAATCCATATCTGCAATTCCGTGTGTAGGAAAGAAGTCGAACCAGAAATGAGTTGATGAGGCACGGTATTATAAGCACACCAGAAGCGGAATGCCGTCATCCTTTCGTAACCCCCGCAATAACCGGAAAGTGCGTGGCCAGAAATAGAGAGGCTAGCGTTAACGTAGTAGATACTACAGGTGGGTTTGGATTAGTTCAGGTTTCCTACCACTCACTACTGCCCTTCGGCTGATGGCAGGGTGCTCAACACGCCAGGTCTCTGCCGACGCACGTAGAATCAGGGCTTTCTGTGCATGTGCAAGACAGTCGAGGCGGATATAAGGTTTCACTAGCGGGCGAGGTTCCTCATAAGGCCGGGGGCCCCGGAAAGCTAGGAACAAGGTCACATCGTCAGACGGCTCATTAGACGGCTCATCAGACGGCTCGTCAGACAAGGCCCCGGCGTTGACCATGACCCAAGCCGTCGTTGTGGCCCTTATAAAGCGGCTGCCGCCATCTAGATGTCACGTCTATATAGATAACTTATTCCCGTCTCCGGGCCTCTTCGTTGCCCTCAGGCAGCTAGGGATAGGGGCCACCGGCACATGCCGTACGAACTGTGGTCTGTATCGCCGTCTCGTTGAATTGAAGGAAGATGACCGGAAAGGACGGAAAATGTGGTCCTATGGCCGGATTCAATCGTGGCCAACACCAGATAACAAGGTCAGTCACCCACATAGTCAGTCAGTCAGTCAGTCAGTCAGCTAGTTATAGCTATATATATATATATAATTAGCTAGCTGACTGACTGACTAGCTGACTGACTGACTAGCTGACTGACTTACTGACTAACTGACCGTCTTGAAGGTCAACCAGATAGCTTGGAAAGACAATGCCTTAGTGTTGTTTTTAACCACTGTTTATGACGGTAGCGAGACCGTTGTCTGTACGAGGAAGCGGCCAACATCGTCACATCGCTGTTCAGGCCCAATTAAACAGTTCTTTGGAGACGAGCCGGTCAAAGAGGTCCCGATCCCGGCTGTGGCTTTTGACTATAACCATCATATGAACGGCGTAGATATTGCAGATCATCTAAGATCGAATATGCGTACAGGAAATCATCGTCAACGCCGGGGCCCGGCTAGGGCCTTGCCTGGGACTTCCTCCTCAAGACGGCTGTTTCTAATAGCTTCATTTTGCAGAGAGACGGGCAGCCGGCTTGGCCACGCTATAGATCCCTGGGCCTGTGGCAGGAAGCTGTTTCTGACGAATTATGTAGGAAATATTGGTCGATATATAGGAAGGAAAAGGGATCCCGGAAGAGATATCGAGCCGGGAACGAATTTATCCACATATCACAACACCATTGGATTGATAGAGGAAAAGATCCCGTTGTCTTAGCTGCAAAGGCTTGCAAATTTCCCTCGAACTCGCAGCTCTGAACGCCCTTTTCAACGCCCTCGAAAACGCCGTTGCAGGCCGGGCCCTGACCTTGACGATGACTTCAACGATGATCTTGACGATGACCTTGACCCGGGCCCGGGCCCTGACCTTGACGATGACTTCAACGATGACCTTGACGAAAACCCTCACCCGGATCCGCCGGAGGCTCCCAAAGCTAAAACTACGAATATGGGCTGTGATGTCTGTAATGTAGCTATATGTAACGCGGGGCAATGCTGGTACCTCTATCATCGGCCAATTTACTAGGCCTGCTATGTATCTAGTTTTTATCCGGTTCCAATTGGTCAATTTACTGGTTTGCTACCTAGTCTGAGCCTTACCGGCCTCAAGGGGATAGAGGCGGAGAGGGACCCAGCAGGCGGATATGAAGCCGACGATAGGAATAATGATAATGAGAATAGCATTGATCCAGTTGACGTGGAGGTGGATATTGGACCAATTCATCGGAGTGTCGGCAATGTGAGCCTTGTTGAGATGATATTTACTGTCGCTTCGGAGCGGCTTATAGTCAGTGATGCCGTCTTGGAAGATCTCGGTCTCCTTGCTGACCAAAACCGACGCTGCCATCTTGAGCTGCGGTCAAAAACGTTATGAGGCTGCTTGGTGAAAAGTTATTTACGAGGAGGCCCTAATAAAAGCCTCTTCATTGCAGGAGCCACGACTCTATGATATCTCGGAATAGATGTAAGGAAAGGAATCCAGGGTTTTTATAGGAAAAAGGGGTGAAGATAAGGGAGGGAGGGGTGAAGTGTAAGGTGCCGATTGGTTCGAGCAATGCTAAGAGCTATACATTAGGACCGGTTTCGGGTAAGTGTGTAGATTACAGCTGGCAAACCTACTTTGGCGCTGAGAAAGGCCAAAGTTGGTTCGTCCCAAAGACTCAATAGAAGAGGCACTTTTAACCGTTATATCTTGGTACCCAACGCACCCAGCGCGATGTGGACGGTGCGGCAGTCTTAGTCATGGCAAGCAATGCACCGAAGTCTGCGAAGTTAATGATAAGCTGCCTGGCAAGTAGGACACATGACTTGATGAAGTAAGAAGCGGGAAGACCGAGCGCGGCACCAGCACGGCATGAAGCAGGGTTAACGGTACGACGTGAGATTCCGCCCACGGACCAAAGGTAGAGAGTCAATCAGGGATGAGTAGAATGAGGATGGTTCGATCTTCTTCGACTGCAAGACGAGACCAGTATATAGAGGGAAGTCTTCTCCCGGTTTGCTAGTTAGAGGACTACTAGGTATCAATAACATAAATTCAACGAACTACTTTTGTGTCACACCCAGAAGCAACTCACCCAACTAGTGACAACTACGTGACTATTAGTTCAGTTCCAAGTAAGCCCTGTCTACCTGACCATACCCCGACATTTTACCTACCCTATACTCTCTAGTATGAGGATTCCGGATCATCACATCTGCTGCCCCTGGATGACCTGCTGACGGGGCGGCAGGTAAAGCAATATGCGCCTCAGAACAGATGGTATATTGGGTGGTGGTTTGTTTTAAGTTTAAACCAGGATTGGCAAGGAGGTATAATGGTTCACGCTCGAATGATTAATCTAATAACCCACCTACGAACTGTAAATACCAGCAGCTTAGCATGTCCTGTATATACCGGTATCTATACCATTATTATTGCTATTACCTTAAGTTTAATAAACAGGGATGATTGAATCTAGACCAGGGATAAGGGCGAATAGTGTTAAAGAGGGGTCGGAAAAGAATGCTAGTGAATGGCGAGTTAACAGAGGGCTGTATCGGAAGTTGGATTTTAAGTGGCGTTTAGCCATGACATAAAGACGAAGCAATATGCGGCAGATATGATGCAGTGGTCTGATCCCTAGACTACCCCCAGCAGAACGGTTGGTGAATGCGGGTAGGAATGCATGATGAACTAAATTGGGGAAGAGGAGGACAAGTTTTGAGTTTTGGCTTTTGTTTTGGGGAGGGGTGGGAGCCACTTGCAATTAGATTTGGGACTCATGTGTTGTGCATTCCGTGGCACCAGGTAATTCATCCAGAAACTGGCATGGCTCGTCCTGTGCATTGACGTAATAATATGGAGACGACACAGATAAGACCCAGAGGGCGCAGAGCTATGCATATTTTAGTCATTGATGTGCTCATGATATTCATATTGGTCACTGAATTTAGGCCCTTAATTACACTCCTACGGAGAAACCACTAATACTTCGCCGCGAGCGTGACACTTGCCGATAAATTCGACTCGGACCAAATGGACCTAGGTCAAACGATAACTTGGATCCTGCATCAGACACGTGCTGATAAGGATATGCCTGGAAATGGATAGGCTCACAAAGAAGTTGCATCTCATTGAATGTCCGGAGGCTCCAAAAATGTATGGGCGGCACCATAACGTCTTAGTCAGCATATCGGTACATAAAGTAACCCAAACAATTCCCCACAGCTGTAATAGAAGTAGAAATAGCAGCCGGGCCACAAGGTCAGCTAGATATCTAATGCACCTACAGATATCTAAGAGCCGCCGGGAGCAAGATGCGGATATCACATACCTCATTGAATGTGCGAAGGGCACATCTACATAATAGACATGGATCTCATCCTATTAAAACTGCGGGAAAAGGGGTAACATTGGCTAGCTAGCAAATTAGGTGGTGATAGAAGTCCCATTATTTAGCGACTTTACGAAGATCTACATAGCATATCTACCATCAATAGAGCGATATCAAGTTTCTTCATGTATCGGCATGTTGACTAAGATATTGCGGGTCCATTATGTAGATGTGCCCTTCGCACATTCAATGAGATAGCTTCCGTGTGATACAAAGATAGCAGATGAAGTAGGGAGTTTTTCCATCATTTTGAGCTATATCAATATCGGCGTTGCCCTCTTCAACGAGGATAGCAATTGAGTCGAGAGACTCGGCACCATGGAGGGCCGTGGATCCCCGGCGTTAGTGGCGTTCACATCTATACCCGTCTCGATAAGCAACCGGGCCAAGACGGGTGATTTAACTGCTCTATGCAATGTAGTCTCTCCTGAAGGCGTTCGCCTGTGTATGTCGATTCCCGCTTCCATGAGCACGAGAATATCGCTCTCAAGTTGTCGGCTTCCCTGTTCGCCGAATAGTAGTGCGTTCCTCTAGAAACGAGACTACATATCTGGTGAAGGCAGTTGAATGAAGGGGCTGTATCTCCTCGTGAATAGAAATAGCCCTAAAGCCAGCAAATTCATTATCTGAACCCTCGCAGGGAAGGTTGGGATCTGCTCCCGCCTTCAAAAGGCACTCAATCGTCGCAAAATCCAATACACCACAGGCATGAAATAGTGGTGTGTCTCCACGAACCGTAGCATTCACGTCAACTCTCGGATGCTGAAGAAGCCTAGCCACAACCTTAGTTCGACCCTCTTCGACTGTCCAGGCCAGTGCCTGGTGGATGGTATCAATATCGATAAATGATAGGAAGACGTCCACGGACTTAAGGTGGTCATTGTGGCAAGCGTACATGAGAAGTGTGTGTCCAGTGGTCATAGGCGCGTTTCCACATATACGACCCGGATTTTTCGGTGGTTTTTGGCGTCAGGGGCTTACACCAGCTTCTCGTAGTGCTCTTACGACTTCGGGATAGTTTCGACTTGCAGCCTCATGACGAGGCCAATCCGTGTCTAGAATCATCATGATCAGGGTTCGCACCGGCCTCGATCAGAACACGAACCTCAATCGCAGGGCCTGTAAAAGCTGCCTACCAACTATATCACACACCAAGTCAGTATACAAGTTTGAAACATTCAACTAGGGAATGTCGTGATTTCACATACAGAGGAGTTTTTCCATGACAATCGGCAACATCGGCCTCAGCACTTTGAAGAAGGTCTTTCAAGTAGGAAAGCAGACTTTCTCTGGCGGTAATGTGAACTTGCGTAACACCGCCAGAAGCTTCGTACCCACCATTCCATCTCAGGTGAAGCCATGCTCTTCTATTCCTGGTATCATCCAAGAATTTGTGAAGCTCCGCGTTGACTTCTGTCTGATCTTGACCAGCTGTTTCGTATCTACGAAATATGGAAAGACCATGCCGTAGCCGCATAGTCGAAGAAAGGGTGTTTTAATCTCAATTTAACTTCTTCTTGCGAGATTTCCCCTCCCCGAGTAGCTGCCGTAATCGAACCAGTCATGATCAGTCTCGAAGTCCTTCTCCTTGATGTCGTAAGAATCCAAATACCCAGCCATCAAATAACGCAGGCACGCCATAGCGAGTTGGGCATGTGTGGGTCCCATTTTGAGAATGGGATAACCGGAACCATCATCGGGCCTCATCGTTCCTTTGAGGTACTCTGTAAAGGAGTGATGGATAACTGATACTGTCTCATCCGCCAGGATTTCCAGAAGTGGACCGCATGCCGCACGAATCAGGTCCTTGGTCGCCTTGAGATTGCGTTCAACACCGGCAGGATTATTGACTTGAATCATGTCTGCAAGCTTCAAAAGCCTGAGAGGTCGAGACGCATGAGTGACCACCTGGAGGATCAATCTCTGGATGCTCTCTGGTACATCGGAGCGTCGAGAATGTTCTTTCAAAAGATCGGTGTACAGAACATTCAAATCTGCTGGAATGCGAGATAAAACCGCATCAATATCGGCTCCAGGCTCAATAAAGGCATCCATTGCCAGCTTCGCGTTAAGAAATAGCCCATTCGCCCTACCTGGCACGGCATCCGCAATCTCCTGCCGGCGATTTTTGGGGACCGTGGACCTGGACAGAGTGTATCGGGCGTATGTTGAGATGTCAATATCGACCAGGTTCTCCTGGAGTCGGAGCTGCAGACCAGAGAAATTTCTCAAAGAAGCCTCCACGGTCGGAACTGGCAGACTCGTGATGAGGACTTTGACCTTTATAGGCTTCCACTGACCTAGAGAGGCAAGTTCGTGAAGAAATGCTTCGTGGCCGCTGTCCATTTCATCAAGAGCATCAGCAGCGCAAAAGACTCGACCAGATATTCCAGAAAAAGCCAGGCAGAGGTTCTTCCACATGTCTTCCATAGAAATACTCTCAATTGATCTACCAACTTCCAAAAAGTCTTTTAGCTGCTTCTGTAGTGGAGGGCTGTATTCCAGTATCCGGTCCATCCAATCACGTAAGAATGCCTCGGGCTGGTGATTGGCTTCAATAATTTGTCGAAAGAAGAAAAACAGGACTGGAGAGTGACCATTCCGCTTGAGTTCAATGAAGCACTTCTTGTTTATCGTCATGATTGTTGGATCAACCCCTAGCTGCTCGTCGTTCATCCGGAGGAACCCGAGGATCGTAAACACAAACTGCAGCCCATCTTCATTGACGCCGAACTGCTCAGATGCGATCCCCAAGCCGGTCAAACGCCCATACCCTCATAAGAGATCCACAGAGAGTAAAACCTAAGACGAAATGACGAGTGTCTTAAGCAGCAAGCACTTTCCTTACCTACATTCTAAGGTCAAGCCATACTTTTGAAGCGATGTTAGCAGATAGATTACTCTTCAACTCTCCAGGTACAAGAATCTGTGCCCAGTAGCACCGATAGTCTTTGCCGTCTAGTTCTAACCAGGAAGGGTTGAGCCAAAGCCTACCCTCTTACGTTAGCAACGTATGCGTAGTGCGTGATCGCAACTCCATTGGGTACGCCTGTGGTCCCAGAGTTGTAGCTGAGGCAGCTCGTTGTTGAGCGTGGATCCACTGGTTCGACCCAATCACACCTCTCCGCTTCTGCGGTAACGATTCCCCGTGACGGGATCCATACCGTTCAAATGTGGGGTCTGACTCGTTGGGTCTTGTGGTCGCTGCTGTGAATACAGTAAACGTCTAACAGCCACGCGATATCGTGACTACTTCGACGGGGACTCAGCAGAGGAAGAAGAAATTCCGCCGTGGAGATACCTGGGCATCATGGTCTGGTTCGGGATGTGGCCTGAGTTCCCGGGAATATATCAGAGGTTACGACATCTTCACTACAATGTGCCAGTATGGTTATGCTGGTATCTTCCGGGTTGAGACGTCACATTCCAAGGATGACGGTAAGTCATTATCTACAGTGCTATCAACCTCCTCAAGCCCTAGCCTCACTCCTCGAAGACATACCTCAGACCAAGAGTAACAACGCAAGTACGCCCGCTGAAGAGCGGCCGCAACAATAGCGACAGCGGGCAACAACAAACACAGCCGCCGGCACCTCAAGCATATCCTCAAAACCGCCATCGGCATCATCAACCCTCCGGTCTCAGCAGCGGCCTCGCCAAGTCAGAAACCCGCAGCAA
The DNA here is from genome assembly GCA_020081605.1 of Albifimbria verrucaria. NCBI lineage: Eukaryota > Fungi > Ascomycota > Sordariomycetes > Hypocreales > Stachybotryaceae > Albifimbria > Albifimbria verrucaria. The sequence continues at coordinate 165,085 of JAHREC010000015.1, forward strand.
CAGACAGTCATGGAGAGTGGACTGGTCAGCTGGAGCAGGTCAAGCACACGTTCCAGGTGATATCAAAGCTTGACAACGATCGGACACATTGACCACGGGCTAGGTGACCTCGGTAGCCTGGATACCAGCTCAGATGATGCATCGGCAGGCTGAGTTGCTCAAGTAGATGACGCATCCTCGTTCTCGAGCTGGACACGCTTCCAGATCTCGACCTCGCAGCCGCCGCGAAGGACACCCACACGCATGGTCGACAGGAGGTTGTGGGCGGCGTTAGAGTGGCTGTAGACACCGCCGTTGAAGATGGCGGTGGCATCCTTGCCAATAACGGAGGAAATGAGTGCCTTGCCACCGGGGTGGTCCTTGATGAAGTCGGACACGTTGTGGATGACACCGGCAATGGCAATGAGGGCCTTTCCGTTCTTGGAGTCCGCCACGAAGTCGTCCCAGTGAACAACGGGGAGCTGCTCCAGGGAGGACCCCATTCGAGGGTGGCACACTTCTGGTCGAGCGTCTTCTGCATCTGCTGGATCCGACCCTTCTCGATCTCGTTCCGGCGGAACTGCTTCAGGTCATAGGCAAGGCCAAGCTGCTTCCAGATCCAGATGGACCACTTGGTGGGGTCATACTGGTACCACTCGATGGCGTTTCTGTAGTCCGAGGCAAACTCATGGTGGAAGTTGTGGTAGCCCTCACCGAGGGTTACGAGAGCGGTAATGAGGTGGTCACGTGGCGAGTTTCGGTCGTCGAAGGGCTGGTCACCGAGCCAGTGGGTGAGGGAGTTGACGCAGAAAGTGGCTTGCTGGACGAAGCAGATTCGGAGGATACCGGCGTAGACGAAACCGCCGAGCCAGTCGCTCCAACCAAAACCAGCGACGATGGTAGGCAGGACAAACGCCATGAAGATGACGCACTTAAGATAGTTGCGGTGCTGCCAGACAACGATGGGGTCCTCGTTAAGGTCAGTGATGTCGGTTCGGCCCTGGCGCTTGGGGTTCTGCTTAAAGACCATCCATCCGATGTGGGAGTAAAGGAGACCTTTGCGGACGGAGTAGGGTCCTTCTCGGTGTCGGTGTATCGGTGGTGAGCACGGTGGCCATGGGACCACCAACGGATAGAGCCCTCAACGGCACCAGCACCAGCGGCAGCCAGGTAGATCTTGAGGGGGTAGTGGCCTTGTAGGAAGTGTGAGCCCAAAGACGATGGTAACCTACAAAATGGCCAGAAGGTCAGTATCAACAATCGGCGGAAGGGGAACACATTTGAACAAGGTGTCACCAGCAGTGATTCCAAGGCTGGTGTTGAAGTAGAAGATGACTACCCAGATGGCGGTATAGAGGCGAAGAGGGACCCAGCAGGCGGAAATAAGGCCGATGATGGGAGTAATGACGATGAGAGTGGTGTTGAGCCAGTTGATGTGGAGGTGGATGTTAGACCAAGTCATTGTAGTGTCGGCAATGTGAAGCTTCTTGGGATCATACTTGGTGTTGCTTCGGAGCGGATTGTAGTCGGTGGTACCGTCTAAGGAGGCCGCGGCCTCCTTGCTGGCTACCTTGCTGGCCGAAGATAACGATGCCATCTTGGGCGGCAATCGACAAGTGTTGAGACTGCTCGGAGGAGAGTCGTCCACGGCAAGGAACCAGCAAGGTTAGTCTCCCAATGTGAGAACCACGAGGATGGTATCTCGTAAGCAAAGCGGGAAGAAGCTAGGATATAGACGGGTTAGGAGAAGTAGAGGGAGGGAAGGGAGGGAAGGGATAGATTGACAAGTCGTCGGTTACTTTGGGCGGTACCTAAAGGCGTTACACCAAATCCAAGCCCAGGCGAGTGTGTGGATAACTAGGTGGGTGAAGGAAGAAAAAGACAGAGAGAGGAAAGGGAAGTTGAGAGCAAGGTGATGCAAGATGGATTGGCCACACATTGAGTGTGTGTGTCACTCTGGTATTCCTGTTTTCCTGTTCTTCCTTCTTGTTTTCTCCAGAACCCACTCTCCACAAAACCTATCTTTGGGGATGGGACAGACAGAACGCATTTCACAAGAGCCAACAAGGAGGTACCTCCAAACTTTGTTGGACCCGCGCTGCACTGGGGCGCCGGGTCTTTCCAGCTGCTGCGACGAAGGGATTGGAACTAAAGCACACAGCTAGCAACTGAGTTGTACGTATTATGCACAGGTGGACGTCGCATGTTGAGGGTTGTCAATAAACCTATCAGTCCCGTATCTCGGCGGCGTCACCATGCAAGAATCTGCAACAGAGTGGGTTTCCTGACTAGCAACTTTTCTTGGACCTTGAGAGCAGTGCCGTTTATGATTACCACCACATAGGGCGAGTATGTGTTCATTCCTGACCAAATACTGAGGTTAAGATCGGCCCTACGATTGCAACATCTCTACGATAAGGTACTCAGTTTTGCGGTTACTGCTACCGGTGATTGCTGGTGGATCTGTGTAATCGACTCAACACCTTTCCCACCGTCCCGAACTTTTCTGCGCGCCCCGGGCCATTTGCTGCAGGGCGCGCCGGCGCTCCGACCGGCTGCTATTTGCGGGTAAAGGGCATTCGCCAGCTGATGTACCTCTACACCTAAGTTAAGTGAAAAATACCTGAAGCTGCTCGTGCTTGGGGCTCCAGCGACTTCTCAGTGCCCGGAGCTCTTGGACTAGAGCTGTCTTACACCATCGCTATCGGCGAATGCGGGTGTTGATGATATCCTCCTCCCCATTACAGCGTCCATAACAACCCTCAATGTCCCCCGCAGCTCCGGCTCTCGTCTCCCGAAGCTATCCCAGTTCAACAACACCAACCAATCCAACGTGTCCCCAAAGCCAGTCCCAACACCAAATTCCAAAATCTCAGCCCTACGAACGAACTCGCACCCATACACATCTCCCATCTCACGGCGTTCTTTGGCTGCCATTTCGCGTGCCGCCTCAGGTTTTTCCCCAACAAAACGCGCTGATCGGATGCCCCAAGTTTAGCTGGGTCAATCTCCAGAGCGACCGATGCCTCGGCCCATTTCTCTTGCTTGTGACATGACGACATAGCCCAGAGCCGCCACTATTCAAACGTCTCACGGACGTTCCTTGGTTGCCATTTCGCTGCTCCCAAGGTTTTCCCCAACAAAATGCGCTGATTACATGATCCAAGCCTAGCCGGGTTAGGCGCTAGCCCTCCGTTCTTTTTCTCACCTAATCAGCTCTGTTAAGTGAATCAATGGATTCAAGCATGTGAACATGACGTCGTCCTGCACTTCATAGGAGTTGAAAAATATGGGTGGCGGTACCGCACCCCAACACTATAGGCCCAATTGTAATTGACATACGTACATTGGTTGATAACCTTCCATCTGACTGTCGTCCCTGCTGGTATTATCTATTCACATGTCACGTCTTGATAGAACCCGCATTTTTCGGCGCGACGCGGGGTAAGTCGGCCGTCAATGGAACCCAGCAAATTGGGTTGGCCTATGTAATGGAAATACCCTCAAGACATGACTGATATGAAATCTTCTTCTTTCAAGCATCATTACCAATAACTGAGGATAGGCTCCTCGGCTGAGGCTACTATCTGCGCATCGCCAATGGCACAATCGTCTGTCTGGAAGTACACCTTCATAAGGACATCCATATTCTTCCTGCACCTGGTGGCACCCTCAGCATATTCTATTCGCTAGTCAGCTCGCTAGTCGACCTTCCGATCCGTATCCCCGCATACTCGAAGTATGGCTCGTTCTCGAGACGGTATTCTACTGTGCTGTCTATCTCCCGCGCAACGCCTACCTCCAGAGGGTCGCGACTCATCCCACAACTGCGTCCCGCGAAGATCGCCGGAAGCTGTTCTGGCGCTGCCACAGAAACATCCCAGATCCGGACCAGTACTTGCAGAAATGGTTCCGAAATGCGCCACCTGCGGAAATCAAGCGGGAAAACGTCAAGGACTTCTTCCGATGGGCGTTCTTGAACACTGGAGATTCTGACCCGGCACACGACGAGGAGCTGGAGGAGTACCTTGGAGAAATGGAGAAGCTTCTAGGGAGGAAGCTGGAACCCGGGCACGGCAACGCTCAGTGCCTTAGATTGACGCTTGATAAGGTCGAGATGTTACACCGCAGTTTGACTTGGTATCTGGTGAGTTTCCAGAGCAAGATACGCATGGGCTTATTCCTTAGTAGTAAGAGTCAGGTTCCTAACTTCATGCTATAGTGTGTGTTTGTCGTTGATACTATAGCGTCCGCCTATATGCACTACCACTCCTTCGACTTCTACCGCACATCGTTTCTCGCTATTTTTCCTTTGCGTCCTCTCACTCTCTTATCAACGTATCACTCCCTGCGAAAACCCTCACGTACTGGTACCGGCCGCATACGTCTACAACGAAACTCCCCATTCTGTTCATCCACGGCATCGGCATTGGACTCTACCCATATATCAATTTCTTGGGCGATCTTAGTGCCGCGGATGCCAAGGATCCGTCGGACGGGCAGGTGGGGATCATTGCCATAGAGATCATGCCTATAAGCTCCAGGATTACAGCCGAGGCACTGTTGAAAGATGAGATGTGCGAGGAGATTAATCGTATATTAAAAGCACATGGGTGGAGTAGGATTGTCCTCGTATCACACTCGTGGGTACCCTATACCTTTCTCTCGATTTATGTCTAGTCCTTGCCCTCTACTAATTTCTGCCCTTATGAAGGTATGGAAGCGTGCTTGCTGCGCATCTCCTTCACACTCCACAGACTGCGCAGAAGATTGGACCAGTTGTGTTTGTTGATCCGGTATCTTTCCTGCTACATCTCCCTGATGTAGCATATAACTTTGTAAAATCTTCCCTATATCCTTAATCGCAATCCCAACTAACCCTCTCAACACTTAGATCTGTCGGAAGCCAGCCCGGGCTAATGAACACCTCCTCTCTTACTTCGGTTCTAAGGACATGGGCATTTCTCACACGTTATTCCGCCGCTTCTTCTGGACTGATAACGTCTTGTGGAAGGAAGACATACAGGACCATCGCGTGAGTGTTGTATTAGCTGGCAGGGACATAGTAATTGACACGAAAACAATTGGGGCGTACTTGACAGGGGCAGATGATTGGATATTGGAAACTAGTCACTGGGAAGATGGAATATGGAAGGGCAATGGGCTGGACGTGGTATGGTTTCAAGACTTGGATCACGGACAAGTTTTTGATATAAGAAGTAGGAGAGGAGGTTGGTGGATATTGTCAGGAGGTTCTGTATTGAAGGATAACTGCGCTACCAGTGCTAGGGGCCCGATGAAACATGTTCACGCCGCTAATTTGCAACAGGGGTGGGCTCAACGAGATGGATAGCACATGAGATAGGATGTATAAAATGGCATTAAACAATAACTGGAAACGATACAGATCGCTAGAGAGCCGAGCTTGGACACCCTTGTATTGAACCCTTGGTTCAATCATCATCATACTCCTCCTAATTGCTCAGCGGGTAACGAGTAAGTGATTGCTGTTGGCCCACGTGTAATGATGGCCGTGGAAATTAACTTTGTGGACAGGCATGTGCCGACATTGCCATCTCTCAATACTAGCAACATGGCAATTCAGTATCAGATGAATGTGTAAGCTCCTTGCCACAAAAAAAAAAAAAACCCCAAAAAACCCCAAAGTTCACGCCGGCGTTCACTTTGCTGGCTACTCAGTCTAGCCTCAAACAGCGCCTCGACTCTATGGAGGCAACCATGGCAATGTTACTGTCAAACGTGGCCAATTCAGAGTAAAAACAACTCTCCGGAAAACCTTCGGATTGCCTGGGGCATGGACGTTAGAAAGAGTGACTGTGAGAGCCAAAAGGGGGCACGGAGGTCTAGATACCAATTACTGGAGAGTGAACGTCTTACCAAAAGAGTAACGTACATCACAAGCGAGCGACACAGAAATCCCAATCTCTAAGATAGGAACTTCAATAAAAACACAACAGACTATTTGATCATTTAGAACTAACTGCTATACTCCTCTCCAGAAGCTGGAATATCTACCTTGCATGTTCTTGCATTATGCCCGGGCTTGCCGCATACACCACAGCGCCTTTCCCTTCGGTTGCGCTGACCTTCCTTGACCACCTCTCCTCGACGATTCGGCCGCTATCTGCATATTCACATCCGTTTGATCAATTGACGCCTAACCTTCCTCTACAGTCATCGTCCCTCCATTGCGTAGGCGTTTCTTTTTTCCCTGCCGCGCCGGCTTAGTATCTCATTTGCCTCTCGAAAATCCCGGACCTCAGCCCTCAATATTGTCATCTCATGCATTGTTCCCTTCAAACCTTTGGTCATTGACTTCAAAGCCTCGATAATTGATGCCGGAGAGCTACTATGATGTCTCTCAATTCGTCTCTTTGGATATTCAGAATGAGATTCGGTTTCCCTGATTGTCTTTGGCGTCTTTAAAGTCCAACGGGTCGGAAGCTCCGGCTCACCTAAAGGAGGCGTTGGAGTTCGTAATTGGATATCAAGCTTCGGAATCACAGGGCTCGCATCAAGAGGAACAAGCCCGGCCCCTCCAAAGCCTCCATGGATGTTATCATTTGTCATGGTGGCTTGATGTGCGGCGTGGAAGGCAGGTAAGAACTCAGTCTTTGAGCTATGTGTAATAGAGCATTTGATCAACTACTCTATTTCTCGACCATAAGCTTGTTGTAGCGGCCCAAAGCAACCCATATCAAGCGGCTGGAGTAGATGAGATGGGTGACGTGGCATACAAAGCGTAATGATATTATTCTGCTTGCAGTAATCCTCAAAGAGGACCGAGTGGTGGCTTTCATGCCCGTCAAGGATCAGAAGATGATAGGCACCATTTGATCTTTTCATTGTATGCCGATTGAAGTACTTTAGCCACTCGAGGCCCGTCTCGTTATCGGTCCAGCGATTCTTAGTGGTTGCAATAGCCCAGTTGCCCGGGAGGTTGCTTTCTCGATACCAACTGGAGAGATGATATTGGCCCGCAACAATGATGAACGGCAGCAGCGCCCAGCCTTCTGCATTAATCGATTGAATCGCTGTGACCCACTCACGGTTTCCGGGCTGAACCCTTTTAGGATTTGCACGCCTTTCTGTGCCCGTAACAACCATACCGCTCGCAATAACGCCCATCATAAAGCCTGTCTCATCAAAGTTATACCAATCATTTGATTTTATGCCGTACTTCGCAACTGGGTTCTCTATAAGCTCAAGCCACGCGTTTACTGCGACTGGGCCTTCGCATTTAGCTCTCTGATAGTCATGTCTGCGAAAGAAACATATCGTAAGCTGTGGTTGCCGCCTGACGAAGTTTGAAGCCCAGTGTTGCCCAACAGAAGGCGCATCGCGGTCGGCAAGCAGTCGATTCACCATTTCTTCAACACTACAAATCCGGGGAAAGCCCTACTGCACCAGACCTACATTCACTTGAGTAGAGTTATTTTTCTGCCCCATAATATAGGGGTAGAGTTTATTGTTTTAGCAGGGGTCCGGTGATTTAGTCACTGAACAAAACGCGTCTCACGTTGCAGGGATAGACAGACGTGTAAAGGGGCGAAGAGGATCATGGATCCTGAGATTTGGTTGCATTATGAATCTGCATAAAAAGCCGTAATCAGAATATGAGTGCTCTGTAGGCATGGAGCCTTTTGTATATAACGCAAGATACCGGGTTGTTATCTGCAAGACCTGTGGCTTTGCTTGTGTCTCCAATGAGGTGCCTACTCATCTGCGTAACAGACACCGGGGCTCCCAAGTGGAAAAAGAAAAGCCATCGCCGAGTTAATCGCGAAGATACCCGATATTCGCCGCGACCAAAACGATCTCATGGACTTTCAATTCCCACCGCCAGATGCGCCCCTATCCCGTACCTAGCACTGCCACAGACAGACGGGACCAAGTGTCCCAAATGTGAATCGAACTCACGATACACTGACATGTACAATGATGGATTCGTGGAATTCAGTCGACTAGACATACGTAAAAACACGAGCGCCTGGGAAACAGAAAGGAAAGCCTGCAGCCAACTATTTTCCCCACAAGGACGTTCACCATCCTTGCTCCATTGCACCCCTGTTTTCTCGGGACGTGCTTCTTCGATGAGAACAATAACACTGTGCCAACTGGGGTTATGGTTAATGGGGTATCTGCCACTATTTGAGCAGTAGCTGTGCCTCCGCGAGTTTCATGATAAACTCGGTCCTTGCACGACCACATGGGTTGCTCTTAAGTGAGTCAATTTCCTCTTGACTAACGTTAGCTTGGTCATTTTTCGACTTTGCGATGGCTCTTCGTATATTATCGTGGTCAGTGATTCTGTGGTGAATGTATTTCAATTGGATGCGATCCCATCTCAGATTATGTATTGTCTGGTGTCTACTATCCGCTACGACTTTCCGCTGTTTGCGACAACTTGTCTTGGGACTACTTCCGTTTGCGTGATGAATTGTTTGCTTAAGCACATTATGCTAGCGTGTGACTAGGAGTGCTAAGGCTATGGATTTTCCATACATCCTCTCATACAGTTTGTGCGAGCCAGCCGTTTTCAGACACATAGTTAGATATCGAACATGAAATATGCAAAACCTTAAATCATGCGCTTCACAAAGCCGAGACCACAAAAACCGCTTTAATCGCATCGCGAGCACTTCTCATTTGCCACTCATAACGATCAACTAAGCGACGCGCAGTCATGTCGCCATCAGAAGCTCGCTACTTAATGATGCTCAGGCGATATGCAGCAGAGCTGGGAGTCAACAAAGCAACGGTCGACTTTGCTGTGGCACTAGCCAATGGTTCAAGTGATCTTCTGGTTGTTCTTCTCGAGCCCCTAGAATATTTTGAACCAACGACTCTGGAGCAAGGGTTGCAGTTTCTCATGCTTTGACCGAGGTGGACCGCCTACTTCGTTTTCATCCAAGGCAAACAAGGAATATCTCAAACACCATTGTACTCGATGTGAGGATGTTCCTTAGTGCAAGAGTGCGGTCGGCAACAGCAAGACATGAGATGCGCGCCAAAGACGAGCGTTCATTCGCAGTGTTCGAGCAAATCGTACGCGAGATACGCCCAAAGTGATCATCACTTGTCAGTGCGGTACTTCAAACGCCGCGAATTCATTTGTTAGGCAATTATCGTCAAAGCTACCACCACCTGCTGATCAGACATTCATTTCTCTAGGTGGAAGGCATGTTCCTGTGTACAAAGCCTTCCACCCAAGTGTGTATAAGCCAGGGCATATTGGGCAATGGGCTGGGTCGGGTAAGAGAAAGCTGACGGAGTGTTCGCAAGTACTTCAAAGTTTACTAGGGCTGATCTTCCTAGTAAATAATGCCCCGCGTCGGTTGGCAACCGACGAATTCATTTTCGTGGTAAATGAGAGGGACGCTAGCAAGACATGGGGCAACCGACGATCTAATTCTGGGGTAACCGATGAACTACAGTTTAATCCGCAATAGACAATGTAATAAGCGAGAAAAAAATAGTAAGTTCGTAGATTAAAATACCAGGGTCACGGTAAGGATATCATTTCTATCCTGGAATCATTGCAATGACTATAAAATGACCACCACCACCCATACCCTCTGTCTTTGACGCTCTTTTGCCAACAGGGGTGGCCTGCAAGGAACGTCCAATCAGGGACTTTCCTGACTGCCATGTAAAGGCATGGCGGTCGCACTTATTCAAACAACTAGCATTGGGCTGAGAAGTTGAGCATGAGAAGAGAAGAGTTTCCGATTTCTTCGGTTTGTGCATTTACTCGTGCCTAAATATGAGAATACACGCTTTAGTACTTTATCTACGTAAATGACCTACGCCCTCTTGTTGTAAGTCATGCAAGTACATGGTTACATGCCATAGAATCCAGGCACATTTGCACGCTATACCACACAGCCTTGCGAAGAATGAGATCGATAAAGTCAAGTTATGGGCTGAAACGCTCGATCTTTTCAATAGCAACCATGAGATATTGACCATACAACACATCCCGGATAATAGTCTGCCAATAGAATCACTCGGCATGCCCAAGAGTGGAGGGTTTCGATGTACCTTTACCGCAGACTGCCGGACTATAAGCGCGAACACCAGACGAAGGAACGAGCATCTTTGGAAAGTGCATCACGTTGAATTGGGCCAAAAGCCTGGTCCACGGAGCACCGAGTCTGTTCAAACGGATGTGGTGTCCACCAATTGGAGAAGTGGGGTGTTCTATCAGCAGCTTTTTGCCAAGGGCCCGCGCAGGAGTATTTCGAAGTCGGAAGAGGCCATTACCTGGCGAGTCTTGAGCATGTCCGGGCAAACATGATTACTGCCGTCGAACAGGCCACGCAAGCATTTCAGTCAAAATGTAAAGAGGCTTGAAGAAAGAGAGAGGCTATCGAGGAGATGGGTGACTTGGCTGCACCCAACTCATGGCTTCGTCGACTAGGATCAACGACTCACTTGAGAGATTCCAGTGATAAGGAGCAGTATCTAAGGGAACTGATATCGTCGAAATACACACTGAATCGAGAAGACAGGGCTGCCGATGACGATTCCGAGCTCAGGGATATACACGCGGCTGTCAGACGTCTTCTCGCTCTACGAGAGGAACTGCCGTAGCAGCGATGGAGATTGTCCACTCGTCTCTGCACCTTACAGTCTTGCGGCGACCCAGCTGGGAAATTACAATCGACAGTACAACCACTTTGGTTCCAGGACAATAACAAACATTGGTGGGCACTCTTTTCGGGCAAACGGTGATCAGGCTTTTGTATTGATCTAGCAAGAGGAAGGCGCCCAATGGACTCATGATAGTGATAACAATTATAATTTTCATGTCCACAGCTATGGGATTATTCACAAGGACTATGAACCGCCAAATAATAGTATTTTTTGAATCTCATTTCACATTTTCTGTCCTGGCCTCATCATCGGTTTGATTGACTTGGGTATGATTTGTCTCACAAGGCGAGAATATATCCTTATCCCGGCGACTCTATGTCTTTTACTGCCCATCTTTTACTTCCCAGCGAGGAGAATAGGAACCAGCATCCGTAAATATTGACGCAGCCGGCGTTTCTGGGTTGTATGCTATGTTGGATATCTTGGCAGTTCCCGTGAAATTGTTCCCTCAAGACTAGCTCGTGCGAATTGGGTAGGTCAACATTGGGAAGACTCCATATGGCTCTGAGTCCCAATAAGCTCTAGAGTACTTGCGAACACTCGATTCATTCTTGCCTATCCGCCCCCGTCCGGTGCCCAACGTGCATCGGGTTAAATGTAAGGTTCTACACACAGTAACATCCCGGCTGTCGAGAGAGATGTATATATGATTGACACATACTTATAGATCTGACGGCAACTGCTTAGTCAATCCATTGAGTCACATTTCGTGAAAAACGGTAGTAGACAAGCCCGTGCTGTAGGGTAGGCATGTTGATGCACAAGAAATACAAGTTGACACGGATAGCATCCACTAGCGACAGCCGCCTTTCTAACTGTGTGACAGGGATAGTATCTATGACAAGGATGCCGTCCATTGGTGATGCGTGCTTTCATAAGCATGCTTGAATTGCACTCATCCTGTGCTGGACAGGATTTTCAGGCTTGCAACTCCGGTAAAAAACGCCAGCCCGCTGGAAAAATGCGATAAATAATCCACACATATAAATAACGATGTTCATTTGCTTTTGATACTGGTTGCATCATTCCCGGACGTTAGGGGTTGTTGTGCTGGCGGTTAGGCCGACCAACATTCAATCTGAATTTCACCAAGTCCCATGCGACACAAATACGACCCTCGCCTGGGGACAGGTCTGATAACCCAAGTCTCCACGCCATACATTTCCAGCCCATTCTCTACATTCCAACCAATCTCAACCCTATGTACCTTTTTCCATTTTTCACCGAAAAAGTCTCATCTCATCATCAGCGCGGATCGTAACAGAAAAGCACTGGGTTATCATGTCTAGCTTTCCTTAAAAGAGAAGTTAAGGTTAACTAATCGAATCCAAAGCTAAATATCCTATTAGGTGGTTTAATAATTTAGGCTAAGAGCTTTCCAACCACAGCACCGTATATCCGCTACAATCTGGTATACTTCAACCTCCTGGACGTCTTCCTCCGTATCGATACACAACTCAAACCACTTCCTATGTCTCGGACTGGTGAACTGGGGTGCTGGGACTATAGACTCTGCAAACGGAATCTGAATTGGTGGCCCCGCTGCACCACGGGTTTCTTGTGCGACCGGCAACTCCAGGACTGACTTTATGCCAATAATTATATAAGCATAATCTTGACTGTTTATCAGCCGATATATTTGTCTTTTCTGGTTTTTCCGAACCTGGTCAAAAATTGATAGGATATTTTCGAGCTGTCGTAAAATAGTGTATCGTCTTATGTTTCGTCTTTCTGTTTCCTCATCCGTAATCGTAACTTGGGCCTTAATGTCGCCACTGGTGGCAGGATTTAAATGATTCAGGTGAATGTTCCGAGGGTCCCCAATACAGCAGCCTAATTTTTCCAATACTATAGCCTTATCCAAGGGACCCGTAACCGGGGTGAATGTTGATCGTAAATATGCCATACTTTTTGAAAATTGAGAGTTCCTAGGACAAATTCAGTGGCCTCCAAGTCTTGACAGTCTTCTGGGTTGTTGGGTTTTAATTGTTTTTTAGCATTAGATTTCACCTAAGATCGGTGTCCTACAAACCCTTAAGCAAGACAGGACCTCCTCAGGATTTTACTGACAGAAAGAAAAAACTTAAAAACTTAGGGTCTTTAGGTCGTAGGCTTCATAGTTTGAGCCACATTTCAATTTAGTTGCAACATGTTACACCGTGTCCTTTTACCCTTTTTTGCCGATGTATCAAACGCATGATGATAAGTAGACCAAACGTTTATTAGAGGAACTCAAATTAAGCTAAGGCCTGCATCTTGTTTAGGACATGCCCTACTACTATATAAAAATTCTCGACTCATCCCAACTAACGCACATCCCACAGTTATGTGACTCAATACAGGCACTCGCAATGAGCGCGTGGCTAGTAACTCTCATATAACTTTCCTAATACACTTCTGAGATAAGCAGAAATTTGTATATCTCGTTGAGTGTGCGAAGGCTCCAAATATGTAACGGACATGGATCTCATCCAAATAGAACGGCGGAAAAACTAGTGATATTAGTCACCGAGTATTTAGCTGATAATAGAAGTTGCAGTATTTAGTAAGTTTACGAAGATCTACATAATATGTCTAGCATCGATAGGGCGATGTTGAGTTACTTTATGTACCGATGTGTTGACTAAGACGTTGTGGGGGCTGGTACGGTGTTGGAGCCTTCGCAAACTCAATGAGATTAGGTTACCGGTACTACATTCTAGCGCGCAGCCTTTGAGTGCGCAATTCCTGAGTCTATCCTACCTTCAATTGCCAAGTGCCATCAAATGTCAGCTGCCCCCGTCAAAATCTACTGATCCATACTAGCCCCACGTTCCAACGGATAGGGTTCCATTTTGCGACAGTGGCAAATGCCCAACCCAAGTCCCAGTGTCCCTGATTCGCAGGTATCTCCAACTGCATCTGAAAATTCGCAAGCCCTTTCAAAATCCACGACAGTAATATACACCGACTCAGAGACTCAATGCGTCCTAGAAGAAATAGCAAATAGGGTCATCCGATCCTGCACCCATAGCTATTTCCATAAATCTCTGAGGTATGTACAGTAACACGCTATGGAAGGCGGACGCCATGATATAGCCACATTTGGCCCTGAAGGTAGATGCCTCGAACTCGGCCCTTGCTTTTGTTAGTGTGGTTAATAGACTTGAAATAGGACCATACTAAATCATTTAAGGTTTATAGACTTTTGGGTTCATGGTCTGTATGGTACCACTTGCTTTACTAGGAGGAAATGAGGCATGGGATGTATTTCCACCACCTTGCAGTTTACCAATTCTTTTTCTCAGCTTTGGCAAGTTCAGTTGTAAACTTTCCCTGAAATGGAGTGTAACTCTGTTACGATTAGTGATAGTCAAATGAAGTAACCTAGCCAGCCTCCTAGCTAGTCTTTCAGTACAGAAAAGATCCAGTTATTCTCTAGCATCTATGGGATTTTAACCTTCGCCTTTATCTCACCATGCACGGTCATTTAATCTATCACGCCATGGACTTCCAACTTATCACGCCATAGACTTTCAGCTCATCACCCTATAATCTCCCAACTTATCACACTATAATCAGAGAATTTGAGCTAATGGACTGAATGCTATCTTGTAGGTTATGCTAACAGTGTCTTGCATACTCAAGTGTAGACCACTACATAGCTGGTATATCGAGCTGTCACTAAGCATTAGAATGAGGTCACTAGTCCACCTAGCCGCCTTACTCAAGATAAATAGGGGTTGACTGTATCTTCAAGTGACTTGATGAGAAGTTTCGTATATCATTTCTTTCTGAAAACATACCGATGATGGAGTCCCATTATATTATTGCCGCTGCCGCTGCCGCTGCCGCCGCCGCTGTCCCAGGTCAAATTGCAGACCTCGAATCATTTCCAATGGCACTTCCTGAACTCAATGCCACCAAGAGCTGCCAAAACCGCACACTGATGCTCAATAGGAAAGCTAATAACGAGCTAAATTTCTCGAGCTCGATTCATCTTAGTATTGCTCTCGCCGGCTCCCTACTCTTAATATTTTCCCTCCTATGGGTAAGGCGACATGGCTATACCCTAAGCGAGAGATGGTACCGTTCAACCGACGATATAATGTGGATCCTTGTGGGGATTATTATTATCCCATGGTCAATTATGTTACCAATTTCTACAATGAGATGGGATGACTGTGAGGAGTCTACCACCTTCAAACTCCCACAGGATAGCAAGGCTATTATTTTTGGGCTAGAATGGCATTCGCGCCCTGGCTGCTAGACGGTGTATTCCTGTGGTGGCTCATAGAGCGCTTTTTATTCTTTCATTGTCGTGCAGTTAAAGGTCAGAGCCCACGTGGTCTCAACCCTAGCCTCTTATTGGGTCCAAAGAGCTAATGTTCTTTCTAGCTAAACGACATAAGCTAGAAATAATACCTGTCTTGTTGCTTACAGGACTTGTAATGACCCGGGCCGCAGTTGGAGCCCTGCGTTCTCGAGTTTTCCTTCTCGGCATACTCACCATCGCTGTCTTTATTCTATTTACTGTGGTATTAATCAAATCATACGACAACACATGCTACGATACCGATAACTCTCACCGATACGCCATGGATGATATTAGAGTTCCCTTACTATCCGCAGGGCAAACTGGATTAGCTCATGTCCTGCCATCAACGAAACCATGGTATGCATGCCATCGCACTTCTCCCTTCAGACTTGTGATCACTTATAGTCTCACTTGTGAGCAACAACTTTTAAACGACAATAAGAAATTCTTTGAGCCTATGGATATTGGGACAGATTGGAGTTTGGAAAACTGCAGAGCATCTATGAACAGAATAGTTACAGGCCTGATTGGGAATATTCCAGATGATAAAGAGGAATTCATCATCTTGCCTCTTGGCTGTACGCAGGAGGAAAGCCGACGGCACCAAACCTAAAATCGGTTACGCATCGCCGCGAACAACAGCCATCTTCCAGGAAAGGATCCCTGGTCTTTTTACAACAGAAGACTTCTCTTTGATTGGAAGAGACATCCTCTTAGCTCTTCAAGTATGGGAGCAACTGGTCTTTGACCGTCGTTGGCAAGTTGAGATGCAGGCAATGCCGGAACCCAAGACCGTGCAACGAGTGTGTAGAACTGCAAGAAATGGTTTGGACACTCCGTGAGCCAATATATACAGGGGCTGAGGCAACAAGCGCAAATCCAACAATCCAAACCAAAGGCAGCGCAAGAAGACTAGACCCACTGGACGGACTACAGGAAGCCGCTACAGAGGTATATCGCATTCGTAATCGTAATCCACCCGAACGTTCACCAATCGATATCTTGAAGTACATCGATCTGAAGCCACCCACAGTTTCTATAAGCGGCATTCGGGCCCAGACTCTATCTGCTTACGCGGGCGATCTTTGGGAGAGACGCTGGACGGCGTATCCTAGCACGCTCGGGGCTTTATATCTCTGGACCACGGTGTGGTACATAGATATAGGAAACCGAGGCTTTCATAATACACCGTTACTCCCACAAATAGGAGAAACGTATGGTCTATGGCTGGACTATGTACCGTGGTATTTAGCATCATGGAGGATTCGATGGAGGTATGTCTGGCATAACAGTATCTTATGCCAGCTGATAATTGTGTTACCAACCCTTCTTAGTGGATTTATCTCGCTAGGTATTTAATAGGCAAGTTATAGGTTTCTAGCTATATTTGAGATTACTGTATCCTATTATGCATGGCTAGTTCTTTAAGAAGGAGATTAGCTTCGATCTCGTATATAAACTATCACCCTGCCCCCTTCTGCAGCTCACTATAGTATAGAGCCTACTCTAGTATTGTCGTCCGAAATGGATTCAAGGTCTTCGAGGAAATATCCGAAAAGGTACTTCCATGTTAGCGCAATTAGACTCAAGTTCATTGGCAAATGTGATCCATGTGCCCAAAAAGAAATCCCCTGCAACTATCTCCTGTGTGGAAGAAGGCTGCAATTAAGTATCGAGTATGGACCGGGTCCGATCAGAGCCGGAAAATAACCAATGTCATTGCTTGGCTAGAAGACTGCTTAGTGATAGAAGTATCGGCATGAATACATATGCTATGAACTATTTGAATGACTACAAATATGAACCTACCTAATCAGCGACGATAGCTTTTCTCAAGCTACTTTATGTACTAGATACTTGCTAAGATGTTGTGGAGCCATAGCTGGATGTAGCCTTCATTCAGACGCGGTTAGGGACAACGCATTTCATGCCCATATGTAGCCAGAGACCAGGACAACAAAGGGTTCCGACGCAATTAGGCAAAGGAACATTGTGGGAGCAATGAATGGAGACGAGCCGACAATTTTAAGAAGAAGCCACAGGAAGGATGAGCCGTGCCAACGGTTTTTCGCATCTCGGGCTGGCAGTGCATTCCAGGACGATGGCCCCGCAGCAGAACTTCAACAATGGGTATTCCATGGCATCAAGCTCAGGACAGTGGTGGTCTGGACTGACCTGGGCTGATCTGGACAGACCGACATTGAAGTATTTCGGTAAGCTCGGCAACTTAAGCTTTTTGAGCATGGGCCGGATTGCGGGTGTCAACAGTCTACCTAAAATTAGGTTCCAAATGCCAACATTCAGCTTAACGCGTTTCGGTGCCAGATCATTCACATTCCTGCCGGAAACGATTGTTGCTGATATCGAGACTCTACAACCGTTCGCCTTCGTTTTTCTACTGTATTTCTTGGTTTTGTTGAAAGTTTTGGAGCCGAACTTTTGGGTTCTTGCAGGGATTGGCTAGGAGGATGGTTGGTATTGTCGGTAAGTATCTTTCGGATCAGTATATGTATATGGTTATAGTGGAATAGCCACAGCAACAATACACTGAATCATCGCAATAGTAGACAAATGGCATTAGAATACATCTCACTATAACTATAATACACAATAAGGCATTGAAGCAAGCATCCAAATAAGTGCAAATGTTTGTCACGCGAGACATTACCATGAAAACACAATGCGTCCAGTCTGCTCATGCATAGCTCAGCCATATGTGCTTCAATTTCTACTGGCCTAAACAAAGGCTTTGAGACTACTATAATTATTAGCAAGCCCTCATTCATTACGTCTTTCACCATCTATCAAACATTGAAAGCACCCACTTGACAAAGTCGCTTACAAAGAGAAATAAACATTACCAGAGACTCATACGTGGGATTTAGGCATGGCCCGCTAAGAACAGTTTTCCTCCTGGCATCCGCAATGCAACCTAGCGAAATAGATGCCATCCAGCAATGACAGAAGCACGGGAGATATCAAAAGGCAAACGAGGGCTTGTTCGCCAGAGATCAGAAGGGCAAAGGAGATATTGAAGGCCGCGGCACCCAGTTCTGCATCGAATCTACTGCGATGATTCAAATATAGCCGTGATTAGTTCCCGGATCAAAACCTGACTATACCTGATTTCTTGGAGGCCAAGAAGGTGCTGGGTATTCAAGATGACGCCGATTTGGAATAGGGCGATGATGAAGAGGTGGGCTACCAAGCGCCTAGCGGTGTTGGTATTGCTATGGCGGATAGCAGTGCTGCAAACAACACTCGTCCAGACTCAAGTACTTTCAGGTTCAACGCAGATTCTAATTCTGTTCATTATAAGCACGATTTCTGAGTGGTGCGTTTCGAGATCGTTCATGTTCTTGTAGGTTATGTGTCCGTTTCTTCTGCCGGGATTTAGACGTGGCCTGTCTGTTCCGGCCTAGAAACTTTTGCGTTAAACGCCCACCTCGTGCTGATTGATTGTTGCTGCTGCTATTTATGCTTCCTGTACTCTAACTTCCCTGCTGACGACAACGGTGAACTGGACTCGGTAGTTGTGAAATAACTGTTCCGTGGTTGGAAATGTTCTTCAAATGACGTCATTAGACAGCTGAATGATAGGTTTCCTCGTGGACGTAGTACTTTCGCATATGAAACAGGTACCATCCTGTATTAGACGCAATCCTCGCCCAATCTAGTGCTGCCTTTCTTTCTTCTGTATTATAATCGAGAACCTTCCGCGAGTGCAGAAGAAGCTGTTGGCATTCCACCCATGTCTCCTTGGCTAGCATGCCGTATCGAATCTGTTTTCCATTTGTCCAGCTGATTGTTAGCCTCAAGCCATGTCCGCATCGACAGCTGCACCAGACGGTGCATTTCGAGCGACTGTCGGTCGGTCTCTATCCGCACCAGAGAAAAGCTCAGCAACGGCGCCACTGCGTCTTCCAAGTCCAGCCGGCTGGCTTGGCCTTGCAGCAAGGAGATAGGAATTCCCTGCATATCAAACATACTCATGAGCGCAAGCAATTCTGCCGCTGCTCCCCGTCTTTTGGATCTGATCGAACGAGATCTTTCACGTCGTGATGACCGCATGCCTCATGCTGGAGTTTCGCCGAAGGTCCCTTAGCTCTTTCGCATCCAAGAGACGTGCCTGATTCACCTCGCTCTCGCGAAAGAACTGAAGGTAGCCTATGGGTTGGCCACCAGCTCGGACAGGAATGCAGGCGTACCGCCGTGGAACTTGACCAGCGCAACCTTTTTCGCATCCTCGTAGCAGGGAGGCACAATAGTCGCAGTAACAGCCAATTTCGATTGTTCATCCTCCGCCAGGTTGTCGTCCATGGTAGCTTTTAGCGATACAGCGAGCTCCTCGTCGGCCTGCAAGGCTGCGAGGCCGGAGACGCGGAAAATGAGGCCTTTCTCTCTCGCAACCATATCGATTTAGTTTATCCTCCCAACGCAGCCTTTATTGGGATCTTGAGCGGCGGGTAAGTAAGAGCCGGACAGAGACTTGGCTGCAAATGGAAGGGGACGCAGATGGAGAGCGACTACGGCGAGGTCTCCAGACACGGCTGAGCGCAAGCCAATCTATCAAACGCCAACTGCGGGAACGACTGAAGAACAGGCACAAGGACACAGCCTGCTGACGCAGCTGAACTGCAGGCCGTTCCTCGGCCTAAGGCTAGCGCAACCAATCAACCTATTTCCTTCCAAGGAATACAGTCGCCCTGGCCCAGTAGATGCCTAAACACTGAGAGGTAAACATTCATCCCGACCTGGAAGGCCTGTAATGTCTTACCCCTACTCTGAATACGAACCGGAGAATGGACATGAATCTGATCTAATTAAAATTGGGGAAATCGAGTAACATTGGGCTAGTCGGCAAATATGGCCTATGATACAAGTACTAGCATTCTGGCTTTCTACTCTACAAAGGGTAGATTTCTCCTTCCGATCCCCTCCTCGGCAAATAAACCATAAACTTCTCACCCCATTCAAACTCTTCAGTCGAAGTCTCGTATCCAGTGAGGAAACTGGACTGTGTCTACCAACCTATACCATTGCGTGACACCACCTTTCACCAAGGTGAAATTGTCTCGAGATTCATGGTTGGTCGGGCCGGCTTCGATATCGGCAGACATCCAGCAATTGTCTCCTTCCTTAAACCCAGACCTGGTCAAGTCTTCGAAGCTGAAAAAGACACCCCTCCAACTGTTAACAGTCCACTATGAATGGACTCATGGCCGCTCGACTTAACGTATACCCAGGCGGAGAAGCCTCCGTCATTTCTAGCTTGGATTCCGTTTGAATTAGGGTCGGGCATTATCGTCTTGACCTTCTGATATCTAGCGTCCCAGAAGGCAGGTAAAAGAAGATTGTAGTTGTGTTAAACCCTTTCGAGAAGACGGATAGATAATGATGGTTTGGAATAACTGCAAGGGTTAAGCAGGCTCCAATACTATTTGCTAGAAAAATAAATCTACAGTGTAGCTGGACGGCTGGTTATATACCTAACTACGTTTGATTCATCACATGTCTTGTGAATAAAATAACAAGCATATTAGAGTTAGCTTAAAGTTTGGGCTATTTCAGCTTGAACATCTCATTGTTAGTCACTCGCCGCTTACCAACTCTAGGATCGCCTCACTTGCATTCCTAGTGAGTATAATCGCGAGCTAAAGGTCCACTAGTAGTTCGCACGAAGTAAATTTCTTGATATTCATATAGCATTTCTAGGTGGTCAAAATCAGAATTTGTTACTCCTTGAAGGATACTTCTAGCCTGCAGAAAGCGCCAAAAAAAAGGGGTCTTTACGGTTGTCTACTAAGAGTCTGCTCTTGGCCTTCACATGAACTGTGTTGTATTGAGGCCATAATAATAATGCCATGATACCTACATCGGCCAAGTACAAAAATAGCATTTCCAATCTTCCTGCCAGAGACCTTATTCCATTCCGCTCGCTTCTGCTTTCAGGATTTTATCACTAAGCCCCGTATTGTACACTTATTGACGCTACCCTACAGCTAGTTATTAGAACTTAGGTGCCCTCATTCCTGTTAAACAATCGAGAACAATCTATTACCGGTACGGCAGCATGTAATGCAGAAAGGCTGTGGCAAGGCCCTCGAGGGACATTGACGACTAGGTCTTTCCCCAGCAATTCTCACGTTCCCTTCCTACTTAGTTTGATCTCGCCTTATGAGATCTGTTTTAGAATCAGTAAAGATTCTACTTTCATACGGATAGCAACAAAAGTAGGAACTCGATAAAGATATTGAGTATTGTCTGCTCTGGTCATCCTGTGTAACAGGAGGGCCTTTCTATATAGCTCTCTTATCGCTGTACGAGTCAGTAGATCTTAGCTTATCATCCGTGGCCTTGTCGCGTGACTTGCTATGATATTCAGAGCGTTGTATCATAGCGCAATTCTAATATCTAGCTCGTTCAACGATATCTTGTCAGTGCATTTGATGCCCTGTACCAACAACCTGGCATTTGTCAAACAAAGAGCAAAAGAACTCGAAGTTGGACGTGGAGGTTCTCGTGCCAATCATTTTAGGCATGATGAAAACTGAAATAATATTAAAAAGCCAAAGAAAGCAGAAACGATGCGTCAGAGGAGTGGTTTCGGTGACGACTCCTTACCGAAGTTGAGGATGCATGAATGTCATTTCTCCATCCTTTGCCTATAGTATCTCGCACAACTTAGCAGCAGATTGAAAGTGGTCATGCTCGTGCCGGAGTCTCCAGCCTTGGAATAAAGGGACCTATCTTCGTATGTTGAGCAGCTCCAGTCTAGACTACGGAGGCGGCGAGCTGAAGAAGACGCCACAATTTATCTATCACCGAGGGCTTGAAAAGTTACGATAGAGGCGCAGGCCCATCACTCACATGACGTGTCTCACTTTTTAGAGTTCATGTCGAGGTTCTAGATCAAAGAATAACCTGTCAATTTCCGAATTGTCATCCCTACAGTGGTAGTCACATTCCAATACAGGGTGCCTCTATTTAACAAAAGGTTACCTACACACGTGATGTTGCTATTTCAAGGGTCGGCTTACTATCGACGGTATCACACCAATCAAGAGGACTTCACGTTCGCAAACGCCCACTGTAGCCAAGACTACCACTCACAGAGCCTCATGTGACAATTCAGACAGGTTAGTCTCAACCTTAATACGGCATGAAGTTAAGCTAATGGGCAATAATACTACCTTTGGTAACGCCAACTACGGCTTCCAAGCTGGGTAAATCAACAGGATATATTGATGCTGTATTACATACTGCCCTAATAAATTGTTCTCAATCGCCTAGTAGGGGTGAGGGCACCTAACCTCTAATAATTAGCTGTATTCATTCCATCTCGATGCGCAAGTTTAAGTGCCGAAGGCTGAGAGAAACTTTGCCAACCTCAATCTTAAGCAGTCCAATGACATTTCGTCATCTTTGAAGGACCAGATCCGTCATAGAGTTAGCCATGCACACCGTTGCTGCCGGTTTTGGCGGCCGTGTGACTTGGTTCGGCTGCGAGTTACTATGGGGAAGGGGCAGAAAAGAACCAACCAGGCGATCTGTCCGTCTGCCCTGGATCACCACCTTGCAGCCGATGCCATATTGAGAAGTTCTTTTTATTAAAACTTCGCTTGCGTCGGAAACATCATGAGTTTTTGAATTTTTTTGGGTTGAGCTTACTATAATTATATTCTACTACATAAAGTTTGTTCTGGTGTCTCCAGCATTGTCATATTTGTGTCCGTCATGACATTAACAATTTCCCTTACGCCTATAAATTATCTTCCTCGTCCCGTCTCTTTCATACCATCTCAACATCGATCACTAACCTATTATCCTCTTACCACAGCACAAAATTTGAAGAGTGACATTATCTGAAAAGGAACGAAAAGCTTAACAAAAAACAGATTTGGGAGATAATTGTTAGCGCACACTTAGCCCAGGTGGGCCATTTAGCTGACAGCGCCAACAGTATTGAAATGTCACTACCCAGAAAAAAATTCGACGTCGCTGTTTACAGAGAGGCTACGGGTAGACATCCTTCGTGGGATGACTTGTATAAAGAAGCACTCAAGGACGCCCGAGTGGAACTAGTTAACGCAGTTGCTGATTCTCCTGGTACGGGTTATGTGGACTACCATGGCATAAGAAAAAAGTGAGAAATCATGGGCACAAGTACGACAACGCTGGAGACGAAGTAGTCTCTTATAGAGATAATGGTTCAGATACCGGTGGCGGATGGAAGGGCTGGACAACATGTGTTCTCGCGGCATCATTTGATGATGCCGTTTTTGATGATCGTGAATAGCAACGAAGATGACGGGGAGATTTCCCAATAATACGACTATTGCTTTCCGCAGGTTACACATATAATTGGCATTACCGCGCACGAGGCCTGCTGTTTAGCAGGTCTATCTCTAGCTTATACACGGTTCAGTCCATAAGCAATTCGCCAAGGCAAATTATGCTAGCAGGGACCATCATGTAAATTATGGCTCTCGTGGAGGAGCCACAATCCTTACGGCTGTTGTGTTTAACATGCTTGCGATCCAAAAAGAGTATCCATCATTCTAAACGCCTCGGATGAATCGACGAGGATGAGTGAACTAGTGCTGTGGATCGAAGATGTGGTATGCAGGCCAGAATTTGGCCATAGTCACACAGAAAAAACATAACCATTTCCCCTCAAGGCGTTCGATAACTGGGCATAAAGGCTGTAGAAAGAATAATAGATTTAAATTAAACCCCTACACATGACCAGATAATTGCAACCATCCCAGCAATTGCCACGATAATAATTCCAATACTGCCAACTGCTGTGTTCCCTCCATGCCTAATTATTACCAAACCAACCAATAGAAGGATAAAACCTACTGCAAGGAGAATCCCGGAACCGGACAAGAGGCATTGGACCGTTATATGAATCCTGGTTTGATGGGCTACTCCTTCGTTTGGATTCAGGTTTCGAAGCTTCAATAAAACTCCAACCGTGAGAAATAAGCTGAACGTAAAAACAAGAAAGGCAATGGAAAGCACTATTTGTAATGCGCCTGTGTCAAACTCCTTGCCGCAACACGGCGTAGGACATGTTGTCGAAAGAGTAATCACATTGCCATACATGAAGGCACCAGCAAAGGTGGCTACCAACGCTAGAGCATCTGCAATTCTTGTAAGAAGTCGGGTACTAAATTGGTTAGCATGTTCTTCATGATTGGGCGAGCATAGTTTCAGACGTACATGGGTATTCATGTTGTCACTACGTTGGTTGGGAGCAGGTCCTGGACGGGGTGATGATACGCGATCGGGGATTGGGATAGAATGAAAGTCTCTTTCATATGTAGTATTGTCTTATCCAGAATTGATTGATTTGGAAAAAGACATTTGCAAAAAGATCTGAAATTTGCTTTTTTTATGTCAGTCTGCAGGGCCAGGTTAATAGAACCAACATGGTGTAGATTAATCCTAACTTCTATTGAAGCGATGCTTGCGTTTGTGTCTTTGTGAGAAAAGCTTGCAAGGCGCCACGAAATGCGGCCGACAACTGTCAGCGTGGCAACAACATCCCTAGCTCCGCACTGCGTGGTGGAGTTTGTCGACTCTGCAGCTGGGCGGCCATGGAATGCTGGTGCGAGCTCTCCGCCACATAATTCCTCGGCCGATTCCATCACCTGAATCGCCTCGCGAAGGGAACCCATCGGATACTGCTCCTGCTCCAGTGAATCCGCTTCCCCTTTAGATAGAAAAGGGCTCCCTGCCCATCCCCGCATTTCACCTTGAATCCCTGTTCCACAAGACGTCAGAAGAGAAACCAGGCCAACATCTGATTAGTACCAACGGCACACCTACCACCACTGCATGGCAAGAGTGGTCAAGCCACGGGCACATACATCATGCGGAGTGGTTATTTCACCGTGCTTTGCAGCGTAGACGACCTGCTCTTACTTCTCTTGCTTTATGTTAGCTCTCATATAGTCCAACGGCTCGAAAACTGGACTTGCATAGTTGCATCTAATGCTGATGCCGTATTTCCTACATTCTGATGTAATATTCGATTCAATTTATTGTAGCAAGAATACTCTATCATCTATTTATAACCCAGCTCTAGGGTTAGTATGTGTTATCGCAATGTTAAGAAGGTCCTGTGAGCCGTATCGCTCAAGGTGGTCGGTAACCATCATCTTGTCTGCTGCCATCCTAATTGTCGCTTCGCTCTCTCACCCAAACCGGCCCAAGTAACATGGAACTGCTCTCTTCCAATGAACGTCCCGACATTTATGAGCCCTTCTTACCATCTCCGGTCCAATGTGTTACCCTCAGTGCAGCATAAAGGGTCATAGAAGACTGTTTCTATAAATTTGCAGTCGTGCATATGCGATCACTTCTATAGCATCGAGCTTGGCGATATTCCGTTACTGGCAAATCAACAGAATGGACACGAATTTTTCGAAAAGTGGTATCTACTCTACGGATTGAGGCACAGTCATGCCTGCAGACAATCCTGAAAGATCTAGTAGATTTGCGCAACACAGCTGTACATCGGCGCCCAATCAGCCAAAACGGCGCAGAGCAGCTGCTACGCTCAGCCACGGAAATGGCCCAACTGCTCGAGAATGGGGTTGATGATAAAAGTGACTGGGGACGACTAAGCTGTTGCAAATTCAAAAGAAGCTCTCGGAGTCAAGATACAAAACAGAAAATGTCTTATCAGCTGTGTCGCAACCGTTTGGTAGTGAAGTGCACGGTACGCTAGAGAACCATGATGGAATTGTCAAGGAAAGAATTCCAATTGATGTCACTTCGTTCACGAAGGCTGCTCAAAGAAGCAGCATAAGACCAGAAGATTTATTTTTTGCGGAAGATATTTGAGGAAGGCGACCGTATCATAATCAAACATGTCGGTTCGTACTCTAAGTATAACACTTGGTCACCGGAGGAACTGCGACTAAAGCATCACATCCAAAGTATTGCAGAGTAGTGATGATAGCAATCGCATGGTCGGGATTGATTACAGTACAACGTCTTGGAAGCGATTATTCACATAGTACGATAACAAGTAGAACATCTAACATTGCAAAGATGGGTTCTTGTGCAAAGGGTAGTAGCATCAAATGTAGCTTGTGCAATGCATTGATAGCCTAACACTGCGGTAAATTTGCGAGAATTGATACTAACGATGTGGAAATGTAGCGATCGTGTGACTAGCGAAGATGCCACTAGAGTGGTAGCAGCATGCAGAGAATATTCAGTCCGGAGCGATGATATAGATGGGCTTGACGGTACGCATGAACACATACTGCACCTACTTGCTTGCTTGCCACTTGCTTGCACTTGCTTGCTTGCGCGCGCACTTGCGCACTTGCACTTGCGCGCGCGCACTTGCGCGCGCACTTGCGCGCACTGCTACTACTACTACTACTCTAATCATTGTTCAGGCGATCAGAGGGTTCATTCCCCTCCCAAAGGGCCCTGCGCGTTTTCTTCTCCTTTTGGATAAAGCCCGTAGCGCCCTGGTCATATTATTCACTAGCAATATCCAAAACTTGTCCACTAAAGGGGTCACAAAAGACGGTCAGCTACAGGACCCAATAACATAACTATCCCGTATCCTATGGGTACGAAACTGGGCTCTGGCTCTCTGGACTTATTTAAAAGGCAAGACAGGTCCTCTCATCGCCTTCTGGTGCTCCTTAATCTGCTAGAAATGCTATCACTTGGAAGGAAGCTAAAGGTTGTAAGCCATAGCATCATATGTGAGGTTAAATTGACTTGTTCCATATCCAGATTGGTCCTCTTACAGTACTGTAATTGAATGAACCACATCCCCTGACGAACAGCGCTCAGCCTCGCACGGCCTTAGATCCGGCAGAAAGTCGTTATTAGGACAGTATCCCGCTTGTCCTGTCAAAGCTGCAAAATCCTTTGTGCTCATTGGCCTCGAGCTCATTTGTTCGCAGCTAATTGTGGCCTTCAGGAGTATATCCAGCTTTAATACCATTTGTGAGAGCTTGCTTACAAACATTAATGCTGGCTAATGCGAGTAATATAACCGTATTTGCAGAAATCGCCGGAAGTTTCATTCTCTATCTAGAAACTAAGGAAAATAGCTCTGAAATTGCTAAAGCTAAGTGTCAGGCTTATAATATAACTACTTAATTAATACCCCTCTCAAAATCGAACTTTGCCCAGTGTATCTCATTATACTCATCATACTCTAAGCCGACGCACCAGAGCTGTCCTCTCTGCCACCAGAACCAGCCAAACCGACATCTCTGCTCAATAGCTTTTGATTTCTCACTTAGCTCACTTTCCGATAACATTGAAGTATTAGCAAAGCTTTCGAGCAACTTGTCGCTGCGACATATATATAAGATTTGACTGGCTATGGTTGTTGGAGCCCGAGGTAGGAATGGTTGCGTTCTTCCGCTGGATATAAGAAAGACAAGATTGGCTAAGACAACGAGGTGGAAGGCAAGGCCTGTGGCGCCTAGGGCCTGACCCTTCTGGCCCGTAAGAATGTCGATCTCATTGTACGCCGCTAGGTTGCCACTGCGGCCTGACGCGTGGATGACTTCGAGAAGCGGTGGGGCCAGGATAGTTATTATGTGAATCATCACAACGCAGAATGCCGCCCACAGCATAATTAGGGAGCCCCTCACAATGCTGAACATGGCACTGCCAATGAGCCCCAGATCGGCAACATTGTGGCGCGTGAGCCTCGAGGCGTATAGAGTGCGAGAGTGATCAGTGCTTAGTTGTCTCCAGGGCTCAAGCCTCTGGAGATTGCGCTGGATCGTCACCCACATCATACCACCGATCGTGATGCAGAGCGTGACGACAATCTTGGAAATAGTCAACTTATTGATATCGAGGTTAACGATCTTGCCAGGAATCTTGGAAGCAAGGTGGACAACCGAAGTGATCACCGGTAAGCCTAGCCAGATGAGGATTTCAGACAGACAGGCCATACGCCCGGTCAGCCAGATGCCATTCGCATCCCAACGGTTGGGGCGATACTGATCATCATCTCCCCAAGGTAGGCTATAGTCGGGCATTGGTTTAACTTCGAGCTGGTATGTTATCGATGGTCTACCGTCTACATTGTAGACTTTGTGGTTGAGGCGGAACTGAAAACTACTCAAAGCGGAGGTGATATTATCCGAGTGAGCGGAGGATGGAATGTGCTGAAAAAGACGAATCGTGGAGAGTCCGATTTTCTCCGCGTCGCTAATAAAGGAGGCAAGGCCTCCAATACCCTTCGGATCGTGATATACGCCGGTTCGACGGATGAGCAGGATGAAGGTGAGAATTATAGCCAAGGCGATGACCACTGCGTGTACGACCTGCGTAGCGAGGGCAACGCCAGGGTTGATGGATATAACGGCGTATTTAGGCCCATCCTTCTTTCCGAGAGAGAATGATAAACTCCCCATTCGATGCTAAAGATAGCACCTGCTAAGGCTGGAAGAACAATCGACATCAACACAAAAGTGGTTGCGGTCAGAAAAACAGTGAAATGTCGTCTCGATAGCGCCCGAAATGGCGTCACCAAGCCGAAGCTGGAACTGTAATCCAGACACAAAGCGTTAAAGGCATTCCCGCCTTCGCAACTTGATAGCTGGTAGAACGGCTCGAGTCGGCGCACGGTTAAATCTAGGAATTCCCAGAAAGAGGCGACAACTAGGACAGATAGAACTGGGAGGCAAGACCAGTAGATAAAGGCAGCCACATCGCCTTCCTCGAATATGAAGATGCTCTTCGGATCTGCCACTGTCACATTCCTCAGGACGTGGTCGATTTCTGGTTGATCGGAGTCACACTGATTTATCAAGAGCCGAATGCTGACAATATAAAGCACGTGAAGGGTGATCAAGAAGAGGAGGTACAGAGGATTGAACACAAAGGGCTTCCAGTTTGGCTGGCTCTCTGCGGCCTCTCCACAGACGGCGTAATTGCTCTTGAGCTTGATCATCGCGATGAAGTTGAGAAACCAAAAGGTGAAGATATGAAGTGCATGATGCCCCGAACACACAACATGGGGCGGGGGTTCAAAGTCAGCCCCTGAATAGGATGTCAAGGTTACATTGCATAGAGTGAGGCAGATTCACGGCAATATAACCAATCAACATCATAGCCCCGTCCAACGCGAGACTGTGACCGTCTCATTCTCCCAAAACAGTGATTCATTGTATTTCAAAGTTTTGGCCTCCTATGCTTGCGATAACAAACCGTGGCTCATTTCGCGCTCTGGGTGAACATCATGGAACGGAGGCGGTCGCAAAGAGTGACCCTAGTGTCTTCGGCGCTCATGCCGAGCTGTTGAGTAAGGCTTGTGAGACAGGATCCCATACCACTCGAGCTGAACAGCGCCACATCCAATGGTGTCATGATCGGCGTCTACAAATGCGGCAAGGCCCGGGGACTGTTGCAAAACCTCATTTGAGTTTAGGGGCTCGACCCCTTCGTCACTTGAGTACCTCGGGTTGGGGTGGACTAGCAGCGGGCTCACGCGGTTGCCTTCAACTAGTCAAATTTCCCCGTCACATCAGGTGGACGTCGCCATTACACAGATGCGTACAACACCAGAACCGGAACATGGTCCTGACAATTTGAGTCGATCTTTCTAAATAAACTCGCTGCTCACACTTTACCTTTTATTTTATAATTGAAACTCACCTATTTAAGAAATCACCCATCACATAGATTTTTTATTCCCATTGGCTCTCGAATAAGTAAAAGTGCTGCATTTAGGAGTTGGGGATCGGTATTCTGACGTCCAAACCCGGTCTCAGGAGCAGGTATCTAGCCCATTATCACAGCATCGTTTCTCTATTGCCATCATTGAAGCCGTTCGAGCTCTTGACCTAAGGCTTTAAGTATGACTGGTGTCGTTTATGCGAACACAGTGAACCTGCTGTTATTGGCGACAGCCCTTCATAAGGTTGTTTTCTGGGAGCGGGCATAGGCTGGCATCCCGATTGAGAATAAGCCAATGCTGAAGTGAGGAGCTTTATCTTGAAAGAACCACCAAGTCAACTCATCCCTCGACGCAGCCGACTCTTCCCCTCCTTCCTCTATCTTTTTCTCCCTTCCCTTTTTTCTCTCACTACATATATCCCTCACTTCACCCTGTGCTATAAAATTGACTAATTAAAAAAGAGGTACATTGGGCAGAATCCGACATGTAATGCATGTGTTGGGTTTCAGCGGTCCGTTTTCTGACTGGTCCAATCCAAGTCACGTGTTGGTGTCCCCTGATTGTCGGAACCTCTCCCCAACGTATTGCTTTCTTCAACTTCGTCGTAACTTTCCCAATCACAACTTTGTTCACGGTTCATGATCTCTACGTGTGACGCCTCGCATTACGTGTATGCCTGACCCATTGAGTCTTGCCAGCGCACACAGCCGCCAATCCGAGTGCTTATCGGTCGCCACCCCGTTTCACCAGGCTTACTGCCTCATGGATGAAGACACGTCACCTTTTTTGTGTTGAGCAAAGAGCTTCCCTGCGTCTATTGTATGGATCTTTTCTAACAATTCCTTCAGGAAGGAGATGCCCTACCGCTTAGACGACGCCTCAGCCAGCTCTTGGTTGAGCTTACCCGGCCTGAGTCTTGATAGACAGACATCTTTCATGGGGGATTATGAGTAAGAGATGCCGGCTGGGACTGCAGCGCCAATTCTGGCACCTTCTCACTACAACTGGCGCACCTTCTCTGCTTTGGTGCACAACTGGGCATGCGTTCTTGATCCGACGCAGTCTTCAGCCGAACAAGGTTGAGCCATAGCCAAATTGCAGACACACGCCTGTCGGCGATACGCTCGCGTCAGCCCGACCCTTCACCTCCTATAGACAGCAGCCAAGCAAGGCAATCCTTGTCTGCGTCTATTTATAGACGACGAACACAGAGATGGATCGAAACAATACGACCTTGACGGTGCTTTGTATACACCGCTGGATTGAGTACATGCACTTGACCGGGCTAGCCTCCACACTGAGCCACTCCTGGAACAGCTGTGATATGACGACTCGCTGTTCTGATGCCTCGTATTGAGTTATTCTCTGTGAGAGAGCCATTGCTACTCATTTTCGACCAAGCTTCCGAGTCACTCAGATGGTCTACCCAGAAGACGCAGGAATATCGTACAGAAGCTAATAGATTGGGATTAGGCGTTGAGACCTATCAAGCTCAGACCGTGGAACGAGCTGTGCGTCTCAGGTGGGAAGCAGGGAGCGGAAGGAAGATCTCAGCAACGCTCAGGCAGCAACGACCACTGGAAAATTTCTCCTTGGCTTGCTTCATCCCAAAGTCCCTCAATTTACGTACCTTGTCCCCAATTGTTACATAGAAATTGAGATGCTTAAGAAAGAATGGCAAGAACTTATCGCCTTCGCGGCGTTCCTCTAAGCTGGGATGCTAACCGCGTGAGGGCTTTCCTGGCAGAGAATTGCCGTATTGAGCCTCCACGTGTGGACTCGCTCGCCCGCGAAGTTCACGGCCGTTCACAGTCAGCCACGGTTTCTTTCCAGCATATAGCCATCCCATCGTCTCGGCAGATACAGATACCGATCGCGGATCAACTCGCGCGACCGCAGGTGATTACGATTGATGATGATTTCTATGGCATTACCACCCTATATATGCCACCTCCGCAGAACCACAAAGTTGAGTGAGTCCAGCTATCTGGCACACAATAGGACATTGAACTCAAGATAAACAGTATCATCGCCCTATCTGGCCTTGGTGGGCATGCCTTTGGATCTTTCAAACAGAGAGGCGGGGAGCATATGTGGATTCGTGACTCACTCCCACATGATCTTATTTTAGGCGATAATCCATTATTTGGGGTGGCCCGAGTAATGATCTATGGCTATGACTCCATCGTACCGGAAAGTACTAATTTCCAGAATCTCGAAGATCTTGCTACGTCCTTCCGTGACTCACTTCTTCCTATCGCCGAGACAACCGACGCCGTCGCTCCTAGGCCCATTATTTTCATTGCTCACAGCTTAGGTGGACTTATCCTCAAACAGGTGCGTAATTCTGAATTCTCCTTACCTTTAAAATAGTATTGACTACGTAGATGCTTATTTTATTATCCACGTCGGAGAAAGACGAGGACTTGAATTTGCTTAACTTGGTTTATGGCATCGCCTTTTTGGAGTTCCTCATAATGGTATGGAAATCGGCTCGCTCAAACTCATGGTTGCGCAAGGTCCGAACCGCTCTTTAGTCGAATCTCTTAGCCACGTTAACTCGCAAATACTGGACATATTACATCGGGATTTTTCTAATGTGCTAGGAGAGGAGGGCGGATCCGAAATTATCTGTTTCTATGAAACCAGTGAATCACCAACAGCCAAGAGGGTATGACTCCGAACCCAGATCACATGGAGAAACAAGCAGTGACGGTAAACAGAATCTTGATGGTACCTGGAAAATGAACGGCCCCAA
The DNA here is from genome assembly GCA_020081605.1 of Albifimbria verrucaria. Lineage (NCBI taxonomy): Eukaryota > Fungi > Ascomycota > Sordariomycetes > Hypocreales > Stachybotryaceae > Albifimbria > Albifimbria verrucaria. Next base: position 197,485 of record JAHREC010000015.1, read on the forward strand.
CGCGGTGCTGGTAACAAAATCGTCGGCTACGCATGGCCGACACTGGGAGATTGGGCCAGAGTATATTTGTGCTATAAGTCGCCCACACTCGGAGATGGTCAAATTTGGTCCTCATGACCATGAATACGAGAAAGTGGTGCAACGCCTTCGAAAATTGGCTCAAAGAGCAATTGAGGCACCACGACGGCGTGGACGAAACCAATCTAGCAATACCGCGGCACGGCAAGATGAGGGAGCCCGAAAATGCCTCCAGGATCTGCGCCTATCTGATCCCGCTGATGACAAGCGGCGTATTGAGGCAACCAAAGGAGGACTTTTTCGCGATGCTTCCAATTGGGTTCTCAAACATGATTATTTCCAACGATGGCAACATGGCGACGATGCTCGGCTACTCTGGATCAAAGGCGATCCGGGTAAGGGAAGACGATGCTCTTGATTGCTATCGTCGATGAGCTAGAGCGACAGATATCACAGCAAGAGCAGGGTTTCCGTCATATGACTACGGTTTCCTACTTCTTCTGTCAAGGCACCAACAAGGACCTCAACAATGCAACTGCCGTACTAAGAGGCCTAATCTATTCGCTCGCCGTTAAGCGCCCATCACTTGTTTCACACCTTCGCAAGAAATATGACCAAGCCGGCTCAAAGCTTTTGAAGATGCAAATAGCTTTATTGCACTCTCAGAGGTGCTAAAGAGCATGCTCAGTGACGAAAGCCTTACAAGGGTCTATCTCGTCATTGACGCGCTCGATGAATGCATGATCGATCAAGAACAGCTCCTGAAACTGACAATGGATATCTGTATGGCATTCTCTCATGTCAAATGGATTGTGTCAAGCCGCAATATGCCTGAAATCGAGCAGCATCTCAATATGGACGGCTCAGGGATGAGGTTGAGTCTTGAGGTAACGCAAAACGCAGAAGAGATATCTCGGGCTGTGAGCGCCTACATCGATTTCAAGATTCATAAATTGAAATCGTTACAAGAAAACCATAATTTGAGAAACAAAGTACGGGATGCCCTGCGCAAAAAGGCAAACGGCACCTTTTGTGGGTTGCTATTGTCATTGAGGAGCTTCGGAACGCGCGACCCTGGCACATAGAAGAAGTGGTCGAAAAAGCACCCGCGGGTCTTTACGAAATTTTCAAGACAATGATAGCGAAAATGCGGCAAGACCAGGACTGGGAATTGTGTCAGCGTGTCCTTTCAGCCGCTACGTTAGCATATCGTCCGCTCCACCTCTTCGAATTGCCTGTTGTATCTGGACTACCAAAGAACATCTCGGACAATACAAAGTATGTGCAAAAGCTTGTGGCTTTGTGCGGCTCATTCCTCACGGTTCAGGATGATAATTTCGTATACATTATTCATCAATCTGCTCAGGACTTCTTGAGAACGGCAAGCGCTGAGTTATTCCCTACTGGTCCCGCAGAAATCCATCGCGCAATAGTAGTACAATCACTAGAGGCTATGCAACTCGTACTCGAGCGTGACCTCTATGAGTTGCGTCATCCCGGATGCTTTGTTGATGAGCTCGAGGAGCCAGAGGTAGATCCGTTAGCCGCTGTACGATATTCTTGCACCTATTGGGTCAGCCATTTGTGTGATGGATACGGCATGAATCGTCTTGAACATTACTTAGAACAAGTCCGAGAATTTCTTTGCCGATTTTGCCTTTACTGGTTGGAAGCATTAAGCCTTATTGGCCACATAGGAGAAGGCGTTCGTTCAATGCTAAGACTGGAGAGATTATTGAGAGTAAGTCTTTATTTTATGGTTTGCAGTAACATGAACAAAATTAATAAATATAGGGAAGATCATCTAATCATCAACTCGTAGATCTTGTTCAGGACTTATGCCGGTTTCTTCTCCACAATAGATGGGTCATTGAGAATGCCCCACTCCAAACATATGAATCGGCTCTCGTCTTTAGCCCAGCTAATTGCTTAATCCGAAAGATGTTTAGAAAAGAAGAGCCAAAATGGGTAGTATTAAAACCTAGAATGGATGATACCTGGGATTCTTGTCGACAAACACTCGAGGGCGACCTCGACGCTGGGGCTACGGCCGTATCGTTCGCTCCCGACGGCCGGCTTCTCGCCTCAGCATATAACGATGGCACAGTCAAGCTTTGGGACCCAGATACAGGGACGCTCCTCGACACACCTAAGCGCTATGTCCCTTTGTGCATGCTATAGCATTTTCTCCTGACGGCCAACTTCTCGCCTTAGCATTATATTATGGCCCTATTGAACTTTGGGATCTAAATATAAGGGTGGTACGGCAGACATTTGGGGGCGTGGCGCTTCCGCTGACTCTATATCGTTCGCTCCTAATAGCCAACTTCTTGCCTCAGGATCTAAGGATGGCACAATCAAGGTCTGGGATCCAATTACGGGGCTCTCCGCCAAACACTTGTGGGCCATGACGATTCGGTCATGGCCGTAGCGTTCGCTCCCGACAGCCAGCTTCTCGCCTCAGCATCCTACGATGGCACAATCAAGCTCTGGGATCCAGTTAAAGGGACACTCCTCCAGACGCTCGAGGGCCATTTAAGCCGGATGTATATTATAGCGTTCGCTCCCGATGGCCAGCGTCTAGCCTCAGGATCTTGGGATGAAACAATCAAGCTCTGGGATCCAGTTACAGGGTCCTCCAGCAGACACTCGAGGGCCATTCAAACGCGATCGATGCTATAGCGTTCGCTCCTGACGGCAAGTGTCTCGCTTCAGGAGATCAGGGTGGCATTATTAAACTCTGGGATCCAGATACCGGGGCGCTCCGCCAGACACTTAAACATAGTGGTCGGGTTCAGGACATAGCATTTGCTCCTCACAGCCAGCGTCTCGCCTCAGCATCTAACGACGGTACAATCAAGCTCTGGGATCTAAATATAGGAACGCTCTGTCAGACATTCGAGGAACATGGCGACTGGGTCATGGCCGTAGCGTTTGCTGCAGACGGCCAGTGCCTCGCCTCAGGGTCTATGGATTGCACAGTCAAGCTCTGGGATCCAATTACGGGGCTCTCCGCCAAACACTTGTGGGCCATGACGATTCGGTCATGGCCGTAGCGTTCGCTCCCGACAGCCAGCTTCTCGCCTCAGCATCCTACGATGGCACAATCAAGCTCTGGGATCCAGATACTGGGGCGCTCCGCCAGACGCTCAAAACCAATGCTAGATTTGGGGATACAATATTTGGCGGTCCTACCTCATACCTACATACGATTATCGGCCGTCTCAGATTAGATGACGAGAGTAGAATGTCGTCTGCAACGCTATATTACGGTCCAGAAAGTTTTTCCACCTACGCACTGAGTGATGATAAGGCCTGGATCACCCAGCATGGATCTAATATGCTGTGGCTTCCACCTGACTATCGGCCTGCTTCTTCGGCAGTATCGCGCCTAGTCACACCGTTGGCGACAATGATCACAACAATGGCTCTTGGATGTTACTCTGGAAAAATCATGATCATTGGACTACTAGATGCGATGCCACCAGATAATCTTCAGTCTTCTAGTTCGGCCTTGTACTGCATAATATTAGATTAACGAAAAGAATATTGTCTTACCATTATTTTAACGGAGGATCATACGGGCACTGGAAATATATGCCACATCTCTGCTTTCTAGAAGTGTTATGAGTCCTGACCCCATTAACCCAATTATCTTCCGTCACTTTGGGGCCAGCTAATGCTGAGACAACTATGACATCACATATAACGGTTACTGGGAACGCTTCAGTGCACAAGGACCTGGTAAGACATGAAATTTAGATTGACGGACACTGAACATGGACCCTGCCAGTGAATGTCTTTAAATATCAAGCTGAAACAATAAAAATCCCATTCTCCATCGGTTCTTCTGTCTGTAAATGCTGGTTATGAATTCAGGGAAGCACAGGCCGCTTTGATGCATGGCATATCCGGCTGTGCAGGGTAAGTGCGGATTGGCGGGTGAACTTCCTATCGCAACTCTGGCAACGAATGTTGGAATCTGTTTTTTCAATCCGGTGTCTGTTGAGATCAGCTCTGGTTGCGAACTCGCGCCCACTGCATCCATGATCCCAGCATTGCCATCTTCTCCGACCCTTTGTTTTCGCGCAAGTTTTTGTTATTTTCCTATTTCTAGTTTCTTGCTGTGTATCTGAGCGAGAAGACCGTCGCCGTATCCCATGTGAATGACGATGAAATGGAATCCGCAGTTGAATCTGTGGTATTTTGTTGATGATAAGGTGCAATGCAAAGATCAATCTCGCTACACCAGCACGAGACATTCTCGTCGAGAGACAAAGGGCATGATAGAGTCATATCGTTTCGTATGATGCTTTGGTTCCGGAAATGCCGAGGGATGGGAGCTGGTAGAGGTTAGGCTGTCAGATATTGGGCCGGCAGGCACGTCTTTTCTAGTTGCATTGTGCCTTGTGGTTCCTTGACCCGAGCGCCACTTTGATCAACATGGCTAAGCACGAGTCTGGACGTCCATGGCGAGGCATATTCTCCTTACTTGGCTTCTAAGAATGGAAATAAATCGTTGTCAGAAATGGTCTGTCGCCCACCACAAAGCCACCTCGCCACACAGCTATGTGCAGCAAATCCTTGTCGTGCTTGGTCCATAATTTGGGCTTAGTTGATACGCGTCGAGCGAAATCCACTCTACATATGGGTACACAATGATGCTGAGCCACTGGCCCGAGTGGACTTGGATGATTCGTGGAAAACTGTCTTCCAATCAGACGCCACAGATTAGATCTACAATGAGCTCCCTGTGCGCTATAGTTAGGCGCTGAGTCCGAGGACGAAGGTCAAGTTCTGAGACCCTGTAAGGCGGTCAGGACGAGGACGACTTCAGGTCTCTACGAGACAGGTAGGCGGTCATGATGAGGACAACTTCTGGGACCCTGTGGCTTGCGAGCACGAACTTGCGAGATCATTCGCATCGTGTGATACATGGGTCTTTTAGAATCAATGAGGTGCATAAACACTATCTTTGGTTCCGGTTTTTTCCCAGGCTACGCCGTGCCTAATATTTATAAAATGCGCACAAGGGTGTGCCACACCACCGACACTAGTCTATTTTGTAGCATGGGGCCGTGATATCTGAAGCACGAGAGTCGGGCTGTGTCTGCCGAACACGTCCTTGACCGCAAAATGCTTACAGCGGTTAGGATGGCGGATGCTTGGTACCGCGTCCTTTGCATAAAGCATTTCTTGGATCAATCAATAAAGACCAGTCGTTCAGGAGTCGCAAGATGGCTGCTGTCATGTCCGACATTTCTATCGGTATCTGCTCTGCCTCCACATCCTTGCTCACCCATAACATGCTTCGGATCGGCCACCTGCCTTCCTTCCCGAGCTGTCGGGACCATCTTGACCCATCCGGAGTGTCCCATGGGTACTGTTAGTAACTTGTCGCCTTTTTGGTGTGCCTGAGGCTCTTGGATGGTTATAACTGTGTAGTCTTGAAGATGCTTATCGTTCATAAGGCTTTCGTGTACGGTATCCTGCTTTTCTTACATTCAGCTTAATCACCTGGAATAACCTACTCATGCCGTCTGGGGTGAAGCTCCAGGCAATTTCTACTGAATGCCTCATGTGTACCACTACAGAGAGCACACTTGGGTATCTGTACCTGGCATTCACTGTGATGGTGGCCCTCGCCGGCGCATCTGGCACATACTCGATTCTTACTACAGGAAAATGCCTTATGGCCGAGTTCTTGGCAGTTATAGCATTACTCCGGTCCATTGAGCTGCTGGAATACGCTCGTATATGCCGACTCACCTGCAACGAGAAAGTAGTGCTCCTCCAGTAGTCTCCTGGCATTCCCGTTCTTGGTGAGGTATACTACTATGGAACCATATGTCTTCAGATTGACCTTTCGGCTTAGTCAGACCACCTTGGCAATCTGGGCTTCATTCTCCTGGCTCATCGTTTCCAATGCTCCCGGAAGGACGTTGAACTCCTTGTCAAAGACAGCCGTGCGATTCACATTATCAACTCTGATAGGGTACAATTGGTCTGGAGAACTCTAGCACCTGGAGCTTTCCTGGCTTCGAGGATGGTCTTGATCTTTTGTATCTCATCTTCGTCCCTACCAATGATCCTGAGGCGGTTGGCGTTCCGTCCATCTCGGGTTACCGCGACGCACCGTCAGTGAGATTGGTCACTTGACTTTCGCATCTCCTGTTCCAGGGTCTTGCGAGTCATTGGCGGTGTAACATCTTCGATGTGGTCTTCCGGAACTCTGGACGTGTCCACCGTGCAAAACAACGATTCTGGCGTTGCCGGTCGAGCGGCAGGTGACGATGGAGCGGACATGCTGAGGGGTGTCATCCTAGCCGCGTCTGCATACGTTTGGCCCGGTGATCGTGGTGTCCCGGCTTTGCTCAGCGAATCCAACTGCAGTCGAGTCTGCTCCAGCTCACTATGAACCTGTGTGAGCTGGTCTCGGACGTGCGATAGTTCTTGTGCCATCTGGGCTGTGGCCCTGGTGACTTCCTCGGCCATGTGATCTCTAATCTTGGCGAATTCGAGCTGAAACTCGGTCTTCATCGATTCAATTTTCTTGTTGATGTCCTGCTCCAGGAGTTGCCGCAATCTCTGGATTGCCTCGACTGCGCCCCAGTTGACTTGGAGGCAGTTTGCTTCCGAGCTCGGTTTGGTCCGAGGGCTCCCTCACTGGTCTCACCTTCCTCCTGCCATTCCATATCAGCATTTTGCTGCTCTGTCTCCGGCACCTTCGCCGTTCTGATCCTCTTCCGCCGAGGGCGACGATATCCCCGCCCGAAGCATCCGAGTCTCGTCCCATGACGACGATGACGTCTGATGTGGGGTTCGCAACGCCAGACATGCGCCAAAGGTCCAAATCTCTCCACAACTCGATTATAAGGGTTTAAGGGTTTGCAACAAAGATAGGCGTGAGTTGTTTCGAATCTCACCAAATACTACAGTTAGGTCGATTCCATTGTACAGTTCTGCGTTCCCAAATACAACAGTTCGGCTCCATAATATGAGGGTAGGAAGCACCTTCATCGGTGTGTCGGAGGGCCAGTTGGCGTTGGATTAAACTATGACTAGCCCAGTTATATGCGACGTGTCCTACATCATTACAAACCCAAATTCCTCCAAGTCTTGTGCCTGTGGCATCATTGGCTGGCTTCGCGTAGAAAATGGCCAGAATTGCAGGTTTATAACATCAGGCATAGTTGCATGGGCCGTGTGTATGCTCGCAAATTCTCGTGTCTTATCTTGTGGCATTCGATATCCATTCGAAACGTCGCCTGTAGCGCCAACCGGCACATCTGTCATGAGACGGTGCGTATCGCCTGTGTGGAGTCGAAAGATTTCTTCTAAATCCTCGGCAGAGGTTTTACCACCTTCGACGCTGACGATATACCGCAAGATATTTGAGGCCGTCTGGGCAAAGTGATACCGCGATCCCATTTCATCAAGATCTGCAATGCATTGGGTGATTGTAGCTGCAATTTGCGGATCAGACGTTGTTGTACACTGACCTGGTTGATTAGAGCTACTGCTGACATCGAGCTGTATGATAGCTACGCTTAGCACGAAATATGGAACGAACGATGGTGTCCTACGCAAGGTATAGAGTTGCGAATAAGACCTGAGAAGCCCTTGAATGGCAAGTGCCGCTTGTAAACAGACTTCGCGAGGGGATATATGAGAGCCGAGAATCCGTAGCTTAATAAACGGACGAAAAAGAAGCATGATGGCACAATGGTAGTACATACTTCTCGATTTAGCGTTGAATGGGATGCTTTTACTGATGGTAATACGGTGACTCACTGGACGAACAGCACGGCTGGTGTAAAATTAATGCCAAGCTTGAGAACTTCTGGGATCCGGTCATACCATGCCAGGTATTGGGCATAAGTACTCAGTAATCTCCTTACTATCGTGAGTTTCCCCGGCGAATGCAAGTTGTATAAAGATCGGTGAACTAGTTCGCTGAGTTCGCAGAAGCATCGACAGACTGATCGCTCATTCGACTGCTGTTCACATGAACGCCGTATAGGAGCACCTTAGTTGCATTAGTTGTAATGGATAACAACATTGTGTTCAGCGGAGAAGTCTCACCATCGTCGGTATAAGGCACCCAGAGCGATGTCTCGACATCGTCAATAATTGCTAATTTAGGAGGAAGAGACGGAAAACAGGAGAACAGAGGCAAGGAGCCAGTTATCAAGCACCAGACGCTACATAACCACTTTTAAGCATATAACCTTATCGCAAGGGAGAATACAGACTTACTTATCTAATGCAAAAGCACCCCAAAAAGTGGCCAATCGTACGGTATCCTCGTATTCGTCCCCATCCTTAGAGACGCGGTGCAGGCCCATTTCAATAGCTAGCCGTAAGCTTTGGCTTGCGTAGTACCGGCTTTCCGGATATCGGCCACAACTAGCCTCTCTAATAGACATAATACCAAATGCCTGGATCGTTGTCAGGGAATGATGGCTCATCTCCTGCAAGAGGAGCCGCTGAGCCTCCTTAAAGAAGTGTTCGCCCGACGAGAGAGGATCGCTAGGGTCAGCCCGGGTTATTGGATGGGTAGAAAAGTGGCAGCCTAACGCAAAGAGGGCGTTGGTCAATATAGGTGAGCAGTAGCGGTGTCGGCCATTATGGAAATCTTGGAGAAAATGGTCCTTGCTAAAAGGTGCGAATGTGGGATACTCCCAGCAGAAGTACAAGGCCAACAGATGTTGAAGAAAATCCGAGTCCTTCGTAACATTAGTCCAATTGGTAGATCGGGACCCTGCTATGAGCTCCTCTGGTTCCGATATATCTTGTTCAATATGAGCGGATGATGGATTCTCGGTCAAAAATGCAGTGCGGGTTCGCCACGTGCCATTTACCTTTGCCGTCCAGATTATAGGTTCTGAGCTGCAGTTGTCACTTTGCATGGGTTCATCCTGGTTATGCGGCGGCGACTGCCACGGTCTGTTGTCGCCCACACTTTTCCACAAGTCCGATTGCTGAGCCGCTAACGAAGCCGAATCTCCGAACTCATTACCTTTAGCAGCAATGACACCAGACATAGACGCATTATTCCACTTGATATGCTGGGAAAGGGCAGGCCTGTCGGCATTGGAGGATGAAGCCTCCTGAAGCCATTTCATTATGGCTTCGATAGGATGGCCGCCCCGCAAGCGCCATAAAATATCCTCCGACATTTCTGAATGTACGAGCGCTGCAAGTATCTGCTCCCTAGAGCGAACGCCACGGTGAAGTCTCTCGAGCTCAGCTCGCAAGTTCTTCTTTGACTGGCGCACAGGAATTTCATAATTGCATTCACCGCTGTGTGCGGCCTCGCAGCGTGAACAAGGCTTCTTTCCATCGCACTGAAGTTATGCCAGAAGGAATTATTAGCACATTATACTCCTCAAATAATACATAGAAAATCTTATCTAAATCATAATGATGGATCTGTCGTTCACCTTTGCGCGCTTCCTGCGACACTCAGTGCAAGCGTGAGATACGATCACACCACGGGCACGGCTCCGTTTGGAGGATTGGGAACTCTGTACAGCCCCAGACGAGGAGCGGGCCTCAAGCGTCACGATATTAGAGGAGTTTGAACGACCTGGGTCAGACCCTAGGGAAATCTGGCTGCTAATATGCTCCTCCATTAAATAGTCCTGATCAGGCTCACCAGCATACCGCAGGTCAATTTAGCAGCTTATTCCGATGTTTTCAATTCCAGCTCAATCCCTCCTTCGTTCCTCGGTTGCGATGGTTAATTACAGAAGCAGCTGAGACTCGCTCCGGGAATTAATCCGTGCGGTTCCCCCTTCCCCCAGTCTGGCATTGCCACATTGATGACTTAGTATGCCGATAAAGCACCCGGAATCAGACCAAGCACCACATGTCGTCATAAATCAATCATTTGAAAAGCAACCTATCAAATCAAGGGCCTCGGAATTATTTCCCCCAGCTTGCTATCACCGCCCTTACAGCAGACTTCCTTCCAAGAAAAGCTACATCGCTAAAAGCGGTTGCGAGTTAGCCTTCAGGACAATTTAATGGTATGGACTGGCATAAGCTTAGTCTTCAGCCTCTTTCTTTCCCCAGCTGCCTGTGTAGCGCAGTATTATAAGTCATGGACGCCAAACAGAGAGACGAAAGGTCAGTTGCCGAACTCAGGGTTAGATCCACGAGTAAGTGCTAGCACAAGTAACTGAATTGTCTATTAAGGATCCATTTTCGGAGCATTCTTCCACGGCGGACAGAAGACAAATTCTCCGACGACCATGTGTCAACGACTGCAGCGCGAACTATTGTGCCCCGGAGGAGAGCTGTCGCGACAGCCTGTAACCCTTGTAGGGAACGTAGAGTAAAGGTATGGCGTCTTCCACTTGCTACCTACAATGCATAGATATCTTATGCATTGGCTTGTGCAGTGCGACGGCAAAGAACCAGCGTGCTCCTCGTGCATGACTCGAGGAAAGCCATGCTCGTATAGCACACGTAAAGCAAATCTCGAACACTGGAAACAGAGATATGAAGAGCTCAGACAGGAATCCCTTGATTGTCGCCATTCTCGTAACTCACTGCAACAGCTTGTACGTAATATTCAGCATCGATCCATGGCCGAAGCTATAGCAATAACACAGCAACTTCGAGACGGAACCGATGTTGAGACTGTGTTACGTCATGTTGAAACGGGAGACGTCCTTCTCCAGCTTCATCTCAAACCGGAGACAAAATATCGGTTCAATATTCCATTCGGAAGCAATATCCCTGTATATCTGGAAAAATTCGACAACCCTTATCTGCAGTCTATGCTATACAGTACGGAGTCTTCAACTTTCGGCGCACGGCAACATGATGTTTCTCATATCAATGATCGAGAAACCCCACAATACTTCAAGCCTTATCAGGCTGCCACCGTTTTAGATCCAAGGCTGGATTCAATTAAACCGTCTACATGGACTACTGTTTCCCATGATGACAAGTTGATGAAGTCATTACTACGTGATTACTTCCTACACGAGTACGAATGGCTCCCATTTTTTCATAAAGACCATTTCTTGGACGACATGTTATCTGGCGCTGAAAACTTCTGCTCATCACTGCTCGTGAATTCCGTGCTTGCGGTGTCATGCGTAAGTAGGCAGTTCATTTTCATACCTGCAGTTAAAGAAAAGGGCAATCACACTAAGTTTCGATTAGCATTGCTCTGCTACGCTGCCGTATCGCAATAAATTTTGGGATACCCAAACTCTTGGAAATCGATATTTCGAAGAAGCAAAACGCCTTTGGGAGTTAGAAAAGTCTGCAATGCCGTCATTACCAACACTACAAGCAGCACTAGTGATGGGTAATCTTCTCAATATGTGCTCGCTTGATAAACTTGGACGGACATATAATGTTCAGGCACTGGCCATGGCAAATAAATTAGACCTGTTTGTACCACTTGCACAGCAGACGAGCCCGAGACGGCGGGACTCGTATGCATTTACGGCATGGTCCCTATTTTTTTCGACGTGGTAAGAGTATCGAGGATCCCAACTAATTCTGCAACTGATATTTTATCTAGCATTCAAGATTACCATACTTTGCGGTCACCTCTATGTGAGAATTGTCCTCAACATCCATTGCCGGATCCCGAAGAAGATCCAGCGTGGTATGGCACATTCTGGCTGATTTATCCACTCGCAAATGCACCAATTCTAGTACAACATGGCCCTCTTTTCAAAGCTAAGATGGAGCTAGCTGTAATCATGAATAGTATCTCTGCCGCTTTTTTGGAAAAGAAGAAACAGAAGTAAACAAACGCACGCAACTCAGCCTGGCTTTAAGGTTTATGGAGAAGTTGATTGCCTGGCGCTCATCGTTACCAGTCAGTTTATCACCAGAAAGAATTGTGTTTCCATCCCAACTCAAACTCCAGTAAGTCACTCTTCACATTCGCTTTGAATCGTTGTAAACTCGTGCACTTATATTGATTATAAATCTATCTCCTGAGATATTACTTTTGTTTGTACCTCCTTTCAATATCTTTTCGCTTTTGAGCCAACTAGCGAAATAAACTAACTGAACTGTGTAGCCTTCTGTACCACAATGTCATGATTCATATCAGCGGATTGCTGGCGAAGCTGAACGAGGATTCTGCGGGGAATTCCATTGTCGCGGCCGATACACTAATTACAAACTCAAATCTATGCTTCGAGACTCTCATGCGCCTGTATTATCTGCGCCATGGTTTCGAGGGATGTGATGCCTATTTAACACACACCCTGGCTGTTCTTGCATTTACTGTGCTAAACAATTTGAAATCTGCGGTTTCTTCTCTATCAACAACGGAAATAAATGACGTTCGAGGTACGTTGATACTTTCTGCGAAAGGCCTCAACGACCAAGGTAAAAACTACCATTTACCACGGACGATTTTTCATATCCTCCGTGCCCAGATGATACCCGAAGATGAATCAATCACGACTAGAACCACAAGTGTTGGTCTTGAGGATGAATTGGACACCGATCTGCGCGTTGAATATATACAAGCACAATATCCAATTAACATTACGAATATCACAGAGAGTCCTGAAAATATGCGCCTAAGCAATATCATTGAGAAAATATAGAAATAAACTCTTCGTAATGCGATATAGCAGTCTGTATAAGTTTCTCTTAGCATTGGAACACTAAGCAGAACGAGCTAGGAACATTCCCTGGAAGCTATAACAGCTAAACACGCTCTTATTCTGGTGATAACTTATTAAAGAGGCATCCTCGGAAGAGACAGTAGACATAACTACCGATAATGTTCCAGGAAGCCCGCAAAGGAATGGGACAACTTCATGAACCGCCGCTGGCTTTCCTTCGTCTCGAGTAACTCGTCACAACTTTCCAAGCACTGTTGTTATTAGTAGCTGCCTGCAAATCACTCGCAACTACGAGACTATCCATGGGCCGTCGCCAGGTCGTCATCTGCTGTCCTCCCAATTCGTCTCACGTGGCCCACCATGCAAAAAAGCAATTGTTCTTATACGTCTTGACATTTCGTTAACGATGAAATCCGTCATCAAATTCGGATCGGTGATGGTATCAGGACTAATGGAAACCAATGCGAGTTGTGAATTCGTCCTGCAGCTTGCGTTGCAGCGCGTCTAGGGCCTACACAACCTGTCGGAAAATGCACCCTTTTCCTTTTTCCCAATTCGTTGACAAACTCAAAAGACAAAAGTGAGAGGGAGAGACAGGGTAGCCTCCACGCCAAATCCGCCGTCTACCTTGTGGTTTGCGGCGATTGATCTTTCTCCCCAATTGCTGCATGTGGAATCTTGCGACTACTCTCGTCATGGCGCACCAGAGACGCGTATCTAACTGCCCCTTTCTTATTTATGCGATCAAGAAATTTCCCTACCATGGCTAGAAGCACTCGCGCCTCTGGTAGCTGGTTCCTGCATGCATATGCCACCAGCCGAAATCATGTAGCTGTACCGGAAAATGACTCCAAGTTCACAAACCCCGGGCATTGGCTCAAATGCGAAGAGCAGCTACATGTACTTTTTGCAATAATCATGGTTATATGATGCCTTGAATAATTAAATCTAAATAGTTTCCTTATCATATATACACATTTGAGAAAGGCTTTTTAGTAAAGTCTTCAAGGTCCTCTTGATTTCCTCTTACTTTGTAATAGTGCACTAAATACGCCTCAGCTTCATATCACAGTCTCTATGTAAAGCTATTTTAATTTGCTAAAAATTGTCAGAGTCGCATAATTATAATAATATAGAGCATGTGCATACTCACCGGGAACCAGTTCCTATTTCGCTTTGAATTCTCTGTTCTTTTTTCGTATTTGAATAACAACTATGATTACACACAAACTGAAGATATTTAAGTCGTCCTAATAGGCTTTGAATATAATAGAACAACTAGGAAATATAATATCAGCTTTAGACTGATAGGAATATAGAATCACATATGCAAATAAAACCTACGTTGTCTACCGCATGCGCAGTTCCATCATATTATGGAGCTCTACAGAACTATTAGCATTCCATATTAGATGGAATTAGAAAGTGACTTGCACCTTGTCAGGACTATGATTTAGATCGTGTGCAATAAGATTTCCATTGAAGTTCAGGAAATGTGGATGAGTGAGGACAGATAAGCTCGACCCATAATTCTCAGGTGTCTGCTCAAGAGTATAAACAATATTCTTATTCACAGCACGTCTATAAATATCCGCCAATTCATTGATAACGTCCGGTGTTATAGGCGCAATAGCCATTAAATATCCCGGCCAAAGGCAGGAAGATAAAAGTGCAGACTATCATCCTTAGATCATTAGATCCCCAAGGGGTTAGCCTTGAAGGTGAAGCTAAAGTTAATTGCGACTCAAAAGGGGCTTGCTGTATGTTTGCAAGGACGAGGGTTTTTGAATAGTGTGATATTTCGAATAGGGCGATATGTGTAACACTGATATGTAGGCTGGAATATAAAACTTAGGTAGAGTCCATTATTTCGGCAGGGGTCCGGCGGTTTAGTTACTAATCACGACGCGTTCCGCGTTGCCGAGATAGACAGATGCGTGATGCTTCTATCCAGGTGTCGCTTGTATTCTGCCTGAGCAGCAGGTTTCAATATGCCTGCTATACAAGGTGGCTGTACGGCCAGGCGCCAGCATCAAAACCCACTTTCGCAACATGCACAAGGTCAAAGGAAGGGAGCTCGCTACGGTTAAGCATCAGTGTTTAGGCTGGTCGCTCAATGGCACGCCGACGATGGCCCCTTTAGATGACGGCAGTCCCGTTATCTCAAAGCTGAGGATCCAGGCTGGGTACCATTGCAAAACTTGCACTATTGTGGCGATTTGTCGATCTAAGAACATGGCGTACAATCGTGCACATGCTCCTCTCAAGGAGCAAACATGGTGTAAGGTTGAGTTACAAACATGGCTAAGGGGTATTCTCCACGATATTGGTGGTGCAATTTGATAGATCAGTTTTCTCCAAATGTAGATTTAGGAACTTAATGTTAATTTTGAAATAGGAGTAAGAAGTCGAAAGCTCCCTTTGTATACAGCTATGTGGAAGAAGGTAGGAGTGATGGTTTGAATAAAATATATGTCTCGATGCAGACTTGATTAAATGGCAAGTACGAGATGGTGTGAAATCAATTTATAAACATAAATAATGGGAAGCCACATGCAATGCTTGTGGCAGCATAAAGACAGAGCCTTAACCAACCTATATTTTTACAGTTCCAACCCTACGATATCAGGCTTGTAAGTGCTTATGTAGAAGTCGCATCTTAAAAATCAAGGATATATCGTGTGTTGGAAGGCAAACAGTCACAAGAGTGGCTGTTATGCCTGTGGCACCAGGCTCAGGACAGTGGGTTATATGGGGTGAAACTACCATATACCGTACGCACTGCACACATTATGAGAAAGTTACCTCTATTTCCTTTGTGAACTTCAAGTCTATTATAATCCAGCAATATCCATTATTTCATTAAATACAATCAATATATTACAGAGTACAAAAACATGTTGTTCGAAACTGTGCTATAACGTAATACCTCGACGTCCGTCCCTTAATCATCTTGGTCATGAGTTGCTTTATGCACCAATGTACAATTGTCCCCCAAAACACCGTGGCTTGACCAGTGTCCATGAAGTCGAAGGGGTAAAGGGAAAAAAGGAGATAAAAGAGACACCAACCCATGTACAGACCTAGGTTTGAACGAAAGCTCTCAAATCGACAAACCCAGCAAGCCGAGCACGCTTGCTGTCGCGTGGTTTGATGGAACGCGCCTTGCGTTTCTTTGTTTCTATTATGGCACTTAGCTACCAGTGTTGGGGTGCAGGCCGGAGAGTGGAATGGCTGAAATCGATGAGCATAAGGCAGCCACGCTCATCACTCCAAAGACGATTTCCGCCGTGTCCGTCGCGGTGGTCGACACCCATGGCCCAGACGGCGTGCGACGTATGCTTCCACTCCTCCTTGAACTTTGCCTCATCCAGGCCCGCATCGGCTACTCGCTTGCCTGCCCACCACATGAGCATCATGTGAACAGCTCTCGTACCACCAGGCAAGATGTAGCCGCGATTCAGACGCACCAGGCCGAGATGCACTGGCACCCTTCGGCCTTGAAGCGGGTCGAGCTGTGCGTAGATTCGACCCTCGTTCTCGAGGTACGTGAGGCCATCCTAGTCTGTCCCTTTGGCGACAAAGGTATAGCCGTAAGGTTTAAGTTCTAGCTTGAACAGCACGCCGACCGGGCCTCTCATGCCCCACAGGTCTAATGCATAACAATCTCGGTATGGGCTTCGACACAGTCGTTCTTCTACGAGACGACAAAACTCGTCCACACTTGAGGGTGGCGCGCTCTGCCTCCGGCGGCGCCACGGTGCGCGTCGATATTCGGACACTTGCCATCGAGATCTGAGCCTCTTTTGAGGCCCACGAGACAAGCTTGCGTGCAGTATTGTCTGCTGGGCGCCGAGCTAGACGTCTGCACGTCTACGTCTGAACCGCTATCCAACGGTCCGGCCTTTCGTTTACTGGACACCGACTTGGCTCCTATACGGGGCAGTTCAGCGTCCGATTCGTCCGCACTCTTGTCAATATTGTCGAGTAGCTCGAAAGGCTTGCATGACCTTGGTCGCAGGGAACTTGACGACTGGCTGGAGTTGCGTTGGAAATAAAATCCTCTTGACCTTCGCTTCGTGGCGGCGATGACGACTGTGCGAATGATGATTCCGTATTTTCTGCCAAGGAAAGATGCGCAGCCTCCTCGTACGGCTCTGGCCACCTGGCCAGTACAGCATTCGCCTTCTCTAGAGAGGCTTCAGGCGAAGCTCCCGAAGCGCATCAGACTCTAGGCTCAGCAGCAAGAAGCTAGTCGTCTGCGCCACAGCCGTATAAGGAATTTGGTCGGCCCAGTCCACAGCAGAGAGATCACCCACATCCACACCCGGTACAGATGAGTGAGAATACAGTGTCTGCGGGTCGGTCGGGTCGACATACAGAAACAAAGAGCATTCGCCTGCTACAACACGGCCGTATTTAACATCGTGGTCATCAGGACGGACTCCAAGCCGTCAAGACTATATGATTGAATGTCAAGAGAAGTCAAATGCCCCCACGTGCGCCTCCTGATCTCAATAATCCACGCAGAATAGCCATAATATGCAGGCTCTTGGTGCAGACCCATCCGCCGAGCGTTTTTGCCGGCAATACCAAGTAAAGTGGAGGCGACTTCGCAGTCAGCAGCGTGGAATTTAGAGGTCTAAGACAAACTTGGTCAGTAAAAGGGCGTTTTCTTAGAACGAGAGGGAAACCCGAAAGCACTCCCTTGAAAACTGGGTGCTGTTGGAAAGGGTATGCTAGGCGCACAATGTAGAAGAGTAGAGCACAAAATAAGATCGTATTGCGGCTCTGCATCACATTGGCTCTCTCACGCGCCGCTTCCGTAGCCCACTGGAGATGAAGTCTTAGCTCAGCCGTCTCAACTTTGATCTTTTCATGGATCAGGTTCTCAGGCAGAACCGATGCGGCGATATACTGCGCAGAGAGCATGAGCGCCTCCACCTCCCTGCTGCACGTGGAAGAGCCCTGGCGAACGTTGGACACCATCTGTCACAGGTAGCCGTGATGAATAATCCGGACAAGGGGCTCTACGTGGGCCAGGAAAAGCTTCAGCAGAACGTCCTCCTTTTTCTTGGCCAATTGCAGATACAACATGTCTTTGAGCTTCTCCGTGTCTGGAGACAGCGGCCAGTTGGTGGCGGATGTGTCTCAGTTATCAGTGATAACGTCGAGACTGTAGTTTGACTCGTAAATCGTATTATCCAGGTTCATCCAATGATCCGGACCTATATAACACGAGCTGCCGTTCTTGAAAATTTGGCTGCCTGTAGCCGCCGATGTCTTGGCAGTGTTGTCACTGCTGCTAAACGGGCTTGGTGCACAGAATCTATTTCCCTGGCTGAACTTAGAGGCGGAAATTGATGAGTCTGATGCAGATGCCATGTCCTCGACGATGCGCTCCAGGCGCTCCACCCTGTCCTGCAACATCTGCTTGCTCACGGTCGTCTCTTGGAAGACCTCATACAGGCAGTTGACGCCATGGCGCATGCAGTTGTTACATGGCTGGGCCCTATCACAGCGGACCTTGCGTCTCCGGCAGGCGTTACATGGTTTATTGAAGTTAATCATATTCCTCGACATCGTTAAGCGCAAGCTAATGCTTCACGAGGTCAAGCGGTTGTTGAGTTGGAGACTCCTGGAAACATTCCAGGGTAATAAGTTCGGAGGCAGAAGCGCAACAGCAGTTGTTTAGGTCTTGTTGTATACAAATTGTTAGAAACTGTTGGATAAAAAGCGAAACAAGCCCTTCACGTGTCAACCGAAGTGGCCATTGTTTGTTCTGACCGTCTGAGGGGTGCAGCAGTCTAAACGATCTAAACGACGCCAAGCAATTGCCACATGTGTTCAAGGGGACGATCGAATGACGTAAGGGGTTTGTGCCATCCTACACAAGCTAGGTTTGGAACAAGGACTCCAGAGATGTTACGAAGTTCATAGAAGGTCCCTCGATCATGTTGCACCCTGCAGTGATGGGGCAGGGGTGCTAATCTCGAGGTAAGAACATGGTTGCGGAGTCGCGTCAAAATTCTCCCACAATGCTACAGTAGCGCCACTGGGTCCTTCTGTAGAGATCTGATAAACTCCAATCCCTCAATAGGATAGATCAGCGCGAACACGAGAAGCCTCCTTTCCAACAACCCCTTAACGTGGAGGGGACAATTGAAATTCAGTTACCACATAGATGCTGGTGGGTTCCATCATCAGTAGCATAGTAGCAGCAGCAGCAGTTGTTACGTCTGAGGTCGGGTTTTTTCCTTGGGATGAGATCTTGGGATGAGTGTCGGGAAACAAGGGACAGAACAGGATGAGAGGACCATCTGATGTAACACAAGCCCTGAATTAGTGCGTGCCTATGAAATTGTCTGACCATTAACGTACTGCACGCAGAGCAGGTGTCCTAACCAGGCTCCAATTGGGAAAAGCAAGGGCAACCTCTTCTTGCACTAGAGGAACTAGCTCCCTTAGGATCCGGCACTTCGGCGAATCAGGATCTGTTATTCCTCCTAATACAGCCAGTCAGAGCTCGAATAGACCTAAATCTATGTTAGGAAGAGCCCATAACTATACACTTCGGTCTTTTAATTGTCTAAACTCACCTGGCGCAGCACGGCTGTTACACCAGTCTTTCGTAACCCATAAATCACAATCTGGTGGGCAACGATAAATGCTTCGTCAGAGCAGTCCGTAGTCCTGTTATTACCTATAAGCCAGAAGATGAACAAGGAGCATGTCACTTACGAATGATACCCGTAAGTGTAAACTAGCCCTGACTCATTGGGAACATCGATGGATTCAATTCTAAAAATGTCAGTGTACTGCGGTTTCCAAACTTGAAGTTGTCTTCTATACCCGAATTTAGGGAAATGCATTCTCCACGATTAACGTCTGCGGAATCGCCTTGGTAGTCTGGCTCCGAGAAAACCGTAGCCTGAAGCAGAAAAAGCGAGAAAGTGTAGATAAGGTCAGGAGCTGATGGATTTTGCGAAACATTTACTCACAGGAGCTGGCCCTTGTGCAGTAACAGGAGCAGCGGCGAGAAGTGGAACAAATCGATAGAGGAGCATGGTAGCGCAAATGGGCTGGGTGAGTGTATAGTGATGAAAAAGATAATACTTGATGGTAGTTTACTTGCTTGCTTGCTTCTTTAGCTGTAGGTCTATTCTTATCTCATTGAATGTCCGAAGGCTCCTGTTAGGTATCGAACATGGATTTGATCCAATTAAGACTGGGAAACCTCTAGTAACAATAATTAACTAGTAAATTAGCTGGTGATAGAAGTCCTAGCATTTAAGAGCTTAACGAAGATCTACATAGTGTATCTAGCTTTCAGAGGATAATATCAAGTATCTTAATGTACCGACATGTTGACTAAGTCGTTGTGGAGACTGGTACGATGTTTGGAGCCTTCGGACATTCAGCATGAGTGAAATCTTGGTGCAAGCAAAGGTATGCCGTGAGATAGCCAATGGAAGTTGTGTTGAGGACACCACTATGGAAAGTCCTACAGACTGGCTGTAGGTTCTAGTTGCCGTATCCTCGACGTAGATTGTTAGGACCACTACCATGAAACTAGCTATCCTTACACTTTACATGAGAATAGTGGCAAAGCCCGGATACAATACACGAACATGTGAGATAGAGGTATAGGTCTCTGGGCAAGAGAATAGCGATTAATTTTGATTAATCAAATGATCTGTAGTATTTTAACTGAAGTTCCTACCCCGAAGGTTGAGATTTGTGGGACATTCGCTATGCATGTACGTTATTAACCAATGCCCCGCCCCCTTCGCAGACTTAAGAAACAGATCATAAGGTTAGGGGACCCAATGCTCGCTTCGCCAGACATACATTTTGTCAATCCCAAAGATACTCTTCAAGGACTTCTCTACCTTGACGGCGCGATTTGCAACAATTACTCAAGGAGTATGGCCAGGGTGACGTCTTAGCACATCTAGATCATTCCGGGATTGATTCACATGGCTTGCTTGCACCAATCGAATTACAGTCGCTTCAATTTGTTGCTAAATTAAGAATCATTATTACCGGACCTTTTTCTCCGGCATGCCATTTTCCATCCACCTCTTGCAGACTTTCTCCCGAGCTTCTCGCTTCTCTATTTGCTCGTTACCGTCTCTCCATAGCAAGGGGTTCCGCAGTATCCACACAATCGGCCTGGAATCACCCAAACTTCACGACCTGATTGCAGACATGTCGGGCATCTAGTGCCAGGGATCGGTACGTACGTCTCAGACTGCGTACATGTTACTCTTGCGGAGCTTGAGGCATGGTGCCACTTGCCTTCGTGCAATGAGACCACCCTTGGATTCGAGAATTGGACTGTTTTGCTGGCACATACCAGACTTGAATGATGCTAATATAAACTCTGCCCAGTTTTGCGGTTTGGCTGTTGTATCCGACATCTTGGATGAGGTGGATGAGTTGAACTAGATTGCACCGTTGCAGAGGTTTAGCAACTTCTTTATAAAGAAGCAGACCATTTCTGCGAAATGAGTACCATGTGACGCGTAATCTACTTTTTCCCTCTTGATCACCATAAAGCGACCATGGCATCCCGCAGGAGCCCTCCTTATGGTACATTGTGGCTGCATGAGATGATACCTCTCTGGTAAACTGGCTATCACCTCATCCATCAAAACACAGCTTTGTCCTCGTAGAACGTGAAGGATTGTCGTTAGGAAAATATCGCCATTATTACCCTGATACTCTTTGCTTGTCTAAAGTCTGCTGTCCGAGTGATTGTTATGCTAGGGCCGATGGAGGGACTGTGGTGAGAATCTGCGGACATGCTGGCTGAGGAAAATCCACCACAGAAGATGCGATGGGACCGTAGGACAACCTGTGTTTCGACAGCCTGCTCTGTCTATGACATCCTTTATTGCCCAACTTCTTCCTGTTGGCACTGCACCACAGCCACTCAAACTTCTCGGGAAAGGATATGACGTATTACTGCCACCATCATTATCTCTCTCCATCAATATCCCATGTATGCCTCATCCTTGCCCCCATTTTATCCATTAATGTGGACGATCAGCAGCCATGTTGTACTGCAAAGCAACCGCTAACGTGACCTCATTTGTGGTTCACAGTTATGCGACATTCTGTTTCTTCGTCATTCAATGCCGGTCAATATTAAGAAGCGGTCATTCTTGCTTGTATGCAATTCGTCACCATCGATGCTATGATGGCAAGTCTTACAACGGATGCTTCCTCCCTTTCTGATTCTGAGGCTAAATGGTCTCAATGGACCAGAGCATGGGAATATGATCGATCTTCGACCTTTAGCAAGAGCAGGAATAATGCCCTGGCATAGACGATAAAGCTGGGCACAAGTCAAGCTGGGCAGAAATATAGTTATATAGTTAGAGGGATGGTACTAGGTATGCCTTGAGCATGGTTGGCATAAGTGAATCCACGCTGGCTTTGCCTCAGGTTACTCAAGAAAGAGCTGGAAATTTTGAGCTAGGTCGAATTCAATTCAGCGCGTGCAAGACATGCGATTTGAGTCATAAATAACTCGAAGATATTTGAGACTGTCAACCTTGTTCGAACCACAGAGTACACACGGCGCACCCCTACAGGTGTGGCCAATTACTTGTTGAGCACGCTGAAGTGTTACCTCCTAGCTTCTTCTTATGAGCATGTTATGTTCACAAAATGCATCCACATATAATGAAGAGGCCAGTTTAGCCGGAAGCCAAAGCCCATAAGGCCAGATGAGGACGGCACGACACGTTGGGATCGATTTTGGGTATTACGAAGGACGGACTCGATACCAACGCTCAAATGTCTTGCCACTTTAAGACAGTGACGCGCTAATAGAGAATGGACTAGGTTGAACCAGGCAAAACAAGGCCATACCTAAACCGGGTGATCTTCAATGGCACCTATTTTTAGAAGCTGGACTGAGCTCAACAGCCACACTATGAGTACGGGCCTAGTTTGATTTCGCATCAAGGCACCGGTACTTCTGAGGATGAGCTAACTCTGCTTGAAAGATGAACACGACCAGATATGGCTGCATAGCAATCCAATTGCAAAACCACCGAGCCTCGCACGGTATCTAGGGAAGTAAACGATTTACCGACATCTAGCTGCTGGATACTGAGATCGATTCGCATTGCGGAGAGCGAGGAACTTGGGACATCAGCCAGTTGAAAAATTGGAGCACTTCATATTCTACGTCTGGCACCTAGGAGGCCTGCCCACAATCTGTGAAATATACTGGTTCGACAGCCTTCAATTCTGTGACATCCGCTGTGAAAGTACTCAACTGAGCGGCGAAACTCAACTGACCAACGAGGAAGGGGCGAGTGAGCAGGAGACGGAGAGACGTGGGCGAGCTGACCAAACAAGCGAAAGGCATCCAAGGGCAAAGTGAAGCCTCGTCCCGTGATTCCCGATGGGTTTGTCTTCTGGACGTGGTCTAATGGTAGAAAATATTGGTGTCGGTTTACGACTACAATGCAGCTCATAAATTGGTGGCCGCGCATGTTAAATAGGCGGTGTCAAAGGAAACACTATTCTTGGAAGTTATTCAACAGACCAATGATACGTCCAGGACAGATGCTGAGCAAGAGTAGTTGTTAGCGGAAACACAGACTGCTATGGCGCTGGCGCAAGTCTCACACTACATGTGCCATTACGGTGTCACATACGGCTATGTCGCAGCATACAGGTGCCTATTTGCTTCTGCATATCGACTCAGCCAATCCGCAGACGTTGTGCTGTCACCCGATCATACCAGGTCAGGATGTTGGCAACCTTTCCGTTGCGAACTGGACTGATCAAATTCCCCCACAGCGACAGCACAACTCACTAGCTTCTTGTTGCTGAGTCTTGGACTGCTGCGCTACAAGGTGCTTCACTTGAAGCAAGTCTGGAGAATGTGCATGCTGCACTGGCCAGGTGGCCAGAGCCGTACGAAGAGGCTGCGCATCTTTCCTCGGCAGCGGATACGCAATCATTGTTTGTGTAGTCGTCGTTGCCGCCACGAAGCGAAGGCCAGGAGGAATTTAGATCCGACGCCATCCCAACCGGTCGTACAGTTTCCTTGCGGCCAAAGTCATGCAAGCCTCGCGAGCCACTTGACAATATTGACGAGAGTGAGGAAGAAGAATCGGATGCTGAATTGCCTCCCTTGCGGGTCATGCTGAGACCAGCAAACGAAAAGGTGGCCCGCCAGAGAGCAGCTCTGACGACGTCCAGACGCGAAGCTCGCCGCCCACAAGGCAGTACTGTACGCAAGTTTGTCTGCTGGGCCCCAAAAGGAGCTGGGATCTCGATGATAACTGTCTCAACGTGCTCTCGCATCGCAACGCTGCAGGAAGCGGAGCGTGTCCTCCCCTAGCCATGAAAGATTCTCGTCGTACTGTTGAGGAGCGGTTGTGTCAAGATCCGTACCGAGATTGCTACGCATTGAACGGGTGGGGCGAAGAAGGAGCAGTTGCTGTGCTCCTCAAGCTGGAACTTGCGCCGTACGGCTGTACGTTTGTTGGTAAGGGGACACGATTAAATATCTCTACCTCGAGAACGAGGGTCGCACCTACGTACAGCTCGAGGCGTTCCAAAGCTGGAGGGTATCTGTACATCTTGGTTTGGAACACTTGGGTCGGGGTTATATTTCCTTTGTTTCCCCTCTTTCTCCAGTTTCATGCATACTGGCCAAATCCAGGCGTTTGAGGGATACTTGGACATTAATTTCTTATCACAATCAATACTGCTCGACAACAGTGCTCGGGTCGATATCGCTGTGTACAATTGCACCAAGCCATTCCGTATCTCTAAATTTCACGTTGCTTTGACTTTCGGAATTTTATCCACGGTTCGTCGATTGGAAATTGTGATGACATAGTGCGACGTAATGGATCTAACGTAGTTCATCACTTAGTGGGCCACCCTACTAAGCGGGCCACTTTTCTCAATTTCATCCACATCAACTTCAATAAGCGATTTCTTCCGCCATAATCATGTCAGTTCTTGCTGTCGAGCCTCGTATTATTCTTGCAATAGATGCAAAGAGTAAAAATCCAAAATTAAGGGTCCGTCATCCCGCCAGGCAGTCCACTATCCCACGAACAACCTTGCAAGCTATAATGACCGGAAGACTTTCAAAGGCTGTTACTCATAGCAGTCAATCGAATTCGACAATAGCTGAGGAGGATGTGATTTTTCAATACATACTGCAGCTGGATTCCAGAGGATTTTCGCCCCGGAAAACAGATGTCGAAGATATGGCCAATCTCCTTTTCAAGCGTGATACGTGACGCGTCGGGAAGTACTGGAATGATCGCTTCGTTGCGCGACGGCCAGAGCTCTACACGCGTTTTTTCTCGCCCATGTGACTATCAAAAGGCTTTACAAGAGGATCCTAACGTGTTGAATGCATGGTTTCGTCTGGTCCTTAATATGCGCGCGAAATACGGTATCAAGGATAGCGATTTCTACAACTTCGATGAGACCGGCTTTATGATGGGTATGATCCGCGCTGGGATGGTCGTTACACGCTCAGATCGCATTAACAGGCCAAAGGCTGTCCAGCCTGGTAACCGAGAATGTGCCACAGCAATTTGCGCCGCTGCGGCGGATGGCCATATAGTGCTTCCTTTTCGCTGCGCGGCGGGCGGATTACACCTTGCCGCCTGGTACTCTAGCGGTCATATTCCAAGCACCTGGGTCGTCAAGACAACTCCGAATGGCTGGACTACGCACGATACAGGGATTGAATGGCTCAAGCATTTTTGATCAGCAGACAAGAGCCCGTCAAAGGGTCAACATCGGATGCTTGTGCTTGACGGTCATGAGAGCCACATCAACGCGGAATTCGATGAATACTGCAAGACCAGCAAGATCATACCACTCTGTCTACCAAGTTATTCTTCGCATCTAACTCAGCCGCTCGATTTCGGCATTTTTGGCCAGTTAAAGAAGGCATACGGCTGTGAAATCTTGTTTCTAGCCCGGGCCAACATTACGCATATCACTAAAGACGACTTCTTCCCCGCATTCGAGACCGCCTTTGAACCGGCTTTTACGGAACAAAACATCAAGGGCGGCTTTCGGGGCTGGTCTTATTCCATGGAATCCAGAAGCTGTGATTTCAAAACTTGATGTAAGATTACGGACGCCAACACCTCCCGGGACCTCTGACGGTCTGCCTCTACCTTGGGTCCTACACACGCCCCGAACTGCCACTGACGCTCTTTCACAGTCAAATCTGATCAAAGATCGAGTAGCCAAACTCCAAGGAAGTTCCCCAACGCTAATGTTGGCATCTGTTGACCAACTAGCAAAGGCTACAGTAAGTATTAGCTATCGGCTGACACTCTTGACCGTGGACATCAAAGCACGTCGAGAGGCCAACGAGGCGCTTTCGAAGCGGCGAAGGGCCAAAAGAACACAACTGCAAGATTCAAGACCTCTTTCTAGTGAGAAAGCTGTCTAGCTTTTGGTAGAAAAGGCTGTGCTGAAGGAGGAAGGACGTGATGAAGGCGCGAAGGAAGGGTCATCAAAGCGGCATAAGACGGGCGGAAGGCTCTGTGGCATCTGCCGCAAGAGTGGTCACACCGCAAGAACATGCTCAGAGGCTGAAGATCTAGACGGTTTATCAACTGCTGAGGTATTAGAGTCAATTGAGTGTTATTTTGGGTAAGTTGTAGGGATTGTGAGTTGGTTGGAGGAGAGAAGTGGCCCGCTAAGTGATGAACTACGTTGATGCTTATTGTAACTCGCACTAAGTGCGTCATAATGCTCCAAAGTAACCCTATTCAATCAGCTTTCCCCGCGTTTCTATCTAGCATTAACTAGCATAATCCCATCGTATTCAATTGGCATCGGCCGCCTAGCATATCTTCCGTATCCGCTGAGATGAGGTCGTTATATGAACCGCTATTGACAAATGCCAGTTGTTCTTTAGTTTGAGTTTGCAATCGGTTGGCAAGAGCCCATTGAAATGCCAACGCCTGATGAAGCAAATTCTCGTCCACCGTGTATTGAAATTCGATAGACCACGGCCGGTGCTCTACATAGCGACCCATAGCTGCCATCGTCTTATTGTGGTCTGAAAGTCGTCCGAGTACAGGGCTTCGAAGTTTGATATTCTAATAACGTTAGCTGCATTCCTCAAGATCCTCCAGGCAGAGTGCTGCAGCAGGCTAGGTCTCAGCCAATTGGGACAGAATAAACTATATGACAATTATCTCACTGAAGAATTAATCTACGAGTTCTAGTAGTGTCAGTTGGTACACACAGCTGGTTCCAAAGTAATCAAATGATTTGTGTGGGAAAGTGTAACTTTATGTACGGAAGAGACGCTATGTGGCATACGAACGTATAGTAACAATGATGCACGTTGTTTGAACTACTAGAACGGAAGCTTTGCCCCGGATATGCACTCGTCACAAGGTGCGGTGGGTCGGCCATTTGATCGACAGTATGTTGCGGTCACCATTTGCAGAAGCTTCCACCATGGTTTTAGAGTATGACCTTGTAGCCTACATGGTATGGATATTACATTCTTGAGCGCCCTAGGCTGCAGAGAAGCTGACTACCGAGGAACTGAAACCGGATAAAATCTAGATACATCGAAAACCTTATGAGCTGGCTGTTGATTCATATAGCAGCATTACCCCATGCTATCTATAGCTACATCGCAACAATCACATCCTATATTAGTCTATTTAACTTCCGGGGCTCCAACGGATCCGGGCCAGCATATCATCAGGATCAGGGCTCGGCCTATCTGTCAAGCTCCTTCAAAATGAGATTTTATCGAAAATGATTGGTTGTACCACCTCAGAGTCAGATCCTGGATCCTGGTAGCAGCCAGATCGATCCTGTAAGGATCAGTCGCCTGCGGTTTTTACTTTTGAGCGGAGGAGCCCTGCTAAAACCATGCCTACTGCTCCGTCCGGATCGCACAGCCAAGCGGTCAAGATATCTAAAGCTACTATCTTCCAGGTCAGCTTACTAGCAGGTCTTCCAGATTCTTCAAAGTAGAGCCCCCACCCAAAGAGAAAAAATATTACGCAAAATACAGAGCGGTGCTGCGGCCGAGACTGTCCACAGACGGGTCCGTGTGGCAGGCAGATGTATTACCGCGGCATTCTCTTGCGACGGACGTACTAAATCTACTACTGTCAGTTCTCCTCTGTTTTACCTGCAGCCCATAATCTTCATCTCAGTACATTCTCCTAAGAAGGGTAGCGTCACTAAATCGTCATGCAAGTGCGACTTTTGATTTCTGAGTTACACTAGTACAGAATAGCCCCACATTTAGCGATGAGCAAGATCCCCTCCAGGCGGCGCCCAAGGAGGAGCCCGCTGTAGAGTACCAAGCTGGAAGCACTCACCACGACCATAGCTCTATCCCAGTCAAGCCCGAGGGCCTCATACGCCGAAGTGGCCCGCACACCGCCGGACAGCAACGCGAGTAACGTGCGGCCTCTGTCGTCACTCAGGAAAGGACCATCCGACTGGAGCGATACCCTTTACTGTACGATTGATGTCTCCCGAACGGAAAATGCTGAGAGCGACAGCGCTGCTCCGAGCGCAATCCGGACCCTCATTGAAACAGAAGTCAGGACCGAGCTGGGCCAGTCTAACTGGCGATGCCGAGCTGTGACCAAGGATCAAAAGAATGAACACCGCATCAGGATCGCCTGCCGCAACGAAGATGAGCACTCGCTAGTCAAGCGAGTGGCAGAGACCAAGGTTCCTCGT
This sequence comes from Albifimbria verrucaria, assembly GCA_020081605.1. Taxonomy (NCBI): domain Eukaryota; kingdom Fungi; phylum Ascomycota; class Sordariomycetes; order Hypocreales; family Stachybotryaceae; genus Albifimbria; species Albifimbria verrucaria. The sequence goes on from JAHREC010000015.1 coordinate 225,861, forward strand.
GGAGCTCGAGTTCTCCGGGATGAGCTGTACCCCATCAAGGTAGACAACGTCAATCGACTGGCAGTCATCGATGAGTTTGATGGCATCCGACCCGAGGCGGCTGAGACATTTAGTCGGGAAAACGATATGCAGGTAGCAAAGGTGGCATGGTTGAGCAAACGCGACACGTCCAAAGCATATGGATCGATGGTTGTCTACCTGAAGAAAGCGGCAGATGCAAGGAAGGCCCTACAGGAGGGTTTCTTCTACGCAGGAGGCGAATCGGGATATACAGGGCCATTTGAGCGCCGAGCCCGACCGGAGCAATGCTACAACTGCCAGGAGATCGGTCACAAAGCCTTCCAGTGTCGTAAGCCCCAGATGTGCGGAAGGTGTGCGAGAGAAGGGCACCACCACAGCACATGCGACGAACAGGTCGTGAAGTGTGTGCCCTGTGGAGGCCCGCATGAGTCGTTCAGCAGGAATTGCCGGAAGCTCTTCCCCACCCGCCATGACTAACTCACTCAGGATTGTACAACTCAACGTCAAAAAGCAGGGAACGATACACGACAGTTTGATGAGTGACGAGAACCTGCAAGATGCTGCGGTGATCATGATTCAAGAGCCGCAAGCAAGAAACATAGGTGGACGCCTCATAACGACACCCATGACGCACCATAAATGGACGAAAATGGCACCACAGACATGGAGCGAAGGGAGATGGGCGGTCCGAAGCATGCTATGGGTCAACAGAGATCTTGAAGCAGAACAAGTACAAACCGACTTGCCCGATCTGACAGCAGCCATCATTCGGCTAGACCAAAGAATTGTCCTGGTCGCCTCGGTCTACGTGGCGGGGCAAGATGAGGAAGCACTACAGGAGATGTGTAGTACCCTACGCAAACTCATCCTTGACACAAGACTCCAAGCAGATCGACCAGTCGAGGTAGTAATTGCCGGAGATTCTAATCGCCACGACCAATTGTGGGGTGGCGATGATGTTTCCTGGATCGGCAGGGCGAAGCGGACCGCATCATCGACCTTATGAGCGAGTTCGGCCTCAAGAGTCTCCTGCCCCGCGGTACCAAGACGTGGCAAGATAAAAACTACGAGACGACGATCGACCTCGTGTTAGCATCGGAGGAATTGGCTGAAAACGTGATCAGGTGCGGCATTCACGAAACGGACCATGGATCGGATCACCGTACGATTGACACCATCTTTGACATTGCCATCCCAACCCCACAACATCAACCAAGAATTCTACTGAAGAACACGCCCTGGCACGAGGTTAACGAGAGGATCAAAGGCGCTCTGAGTAATGCGCACATAGTCGGAGATGTACAGAAAGACACGGATACGCTGATGTCAGTGGTGTCGGAGGCGGTGCATGCATTGACGCCGGTCTCGAAACCATCACCGTATGCTAAACGATGGTGGACCTCCGACCTCACGCAGCTGCGGAAAATACACACGTATTGGAGGAACCAGGCGAGAGCGTGCAGACGGTCAGGATCTCGAGACAGCGAGATGGAAGAGAAAGCCAAGAGTGCAGCGAAGCAATACCACGATGCCATCCGACAACAAAAGAAGGCTCATTGGGAAGGGTTTCTCGCCGACAATGACAACATCTGGAAAGCAGCTAAGTACATGAAGTCGGGCGACAGTTCGGCTTTTGGCAGGGTGCCACAACTGAAGAGAGCAGACGGATCGCAGACAAGCAACGTAGCAGAGCAAGCTCAAGAACTGCTAACCACATTCTTTCCTCCTCTTCCAGCCACTATCGAGGATGAGGGTCCGAGACCTCAGCGAGGGTCAGCATTGCCGATGCCTATTATCATAATGGAAGAAGTCGAACGGCAGCTATTCAAGATAAAATCATGGAAGGCCCCGGAGAAGACGGTTTGCCTGCGGTGGTGTTGAAACAAGTGTGGCCGGTGGTCAAGCACTGAGGTAAGGGTCAGATCAGGCCCCGCTCCATTAAATTCTGGCATTTCCAACGTGGTAAACCTAGCAACGTCTTGCCAACACTAGCTGTAAGGGCCGTATCTATTCAACAACCTCATGCTTACCTTCCCGTCGCTTGGCATACAGTTTTTCATCCCTCAAACTTATTCCGTGATCCAATTACCTTCGACCCGACATAATGACTGACTGAGGATGTGCGGCCTCAGGATGATCCATCAAATCGTACAACCAAGGGGAGGATAGCTGGGTCAGGGAGGCCTAGTGATTTGATGAATGAGTTTAAATGGCGGCGTTCTGACTTCAGTATCCCATGCTTCTCTCCCAGATGCCTGGAGACACGATCGCCTCCAGGTTTGATTGCAAAGCCACAAGTAACACAGATGATTGCAGGTTCTGGCTCGTTATAATATAAACCAAGCCGCGTAAGGTAGGAAAGCTGCTCTGCGGAAAGGAGGCTTGCAGAACCTTGGTCATGACGCTCCATGTTAGCCCAGCTTCATATCGATGCAAATGGACAGTTCGCATCAGGATTTTTCGGGGTGCGTTACGCGTTTTTCTCATAGTCAATGAAAACCGCGTAATGGGCCCCGTTTCGTGCCCCGGATATTCAGGGGTTTGCTCTGGGATATGACCACGCATAACCAGGGCTGTGGTTGGCTAAGATGGCCGAACGGGGCCCGATCCGCGCGAGTATGCTTGAGTAGGACTTCCACTTGCCACCCTTCGTTGACTTTCATCCAATCCAAGAAGTCTAGTAATGTGTCGCGGCTTGCGTTGGGGTTAGACTCGGTTGAGATAGGCTTGCTTCCACCTTAAGGTCCAGTATCTTCGGCCGCTTGGTGTGGGGAGTGTGCGGGCTTAACACAGTTGTGGTAACGGCGTCATACTCTTCATCAGGCTTTCTTTTCCTATGCACTGATGTCGATGCGGTGAGGTTAAGGCTCGATGCTCGCAGCCCGTAGAACTCGTGCGAGCGGTGACTGACCTGCCGTAATACTCCTAGTGACTCCGCCGTCATCCGCTTGACGATGTCAATGGTAACTCCGTAATTGGCCGACGTTCGTGTGCTGTGAGCCGATGCTAAATCATCCGCCACTTCGTATTGCTCAGATTCATCATTGTCCTCGTCACTATCATTCGCATATACTTTTTGCCAATGTCCGATCGTGCGGGGCGTATATGTTTCTTGTTGATGGCGATGGAGATATGGCGCCAGTCCTGTAGGGTAAGCCTCACACCCATGTAATGGGCGGACCACCTCGCCATGGCGCTGGAGAACCGGGCGCTCTCCCACGGTCCATTCTCGTCGTGCCATATAAAATCGCTAGGTGGCTTCATCTTCCCGTGCATCGCCCATCGCTCCGCTTCCAGACGGTCGGTGAACGGCCTGACGTATGCCATGTACACGGCCATCAGCTGGCTCATCCGGGCATCTAGGAAGCGCGGTATGACCTTGGGCGAGTCAAAGTGGGCCAGTGACTTGTGATACTGCGTTACCAGAACCATCTCTCCGTCGATGACGAAGGCGCCCCGATCACGGTTGATGCCGTTGACCAAGCGTAGACCTGCGAGCTCTTCGCCGCGCGCCGGCCCTCCCAGGTCATCTGTGCCCCGAGCCCCGCCCACTCCATAAAGCGCCGGACCTCTCGTATGTAATTATCGACGGCACCCCACCTCCACGCGCCCCGGCCGTCCAGAAACTCATCCCTCCGCCTGCCGCTGACTAGGTCTTCCAGCATTTCCTCCTCCTTCCCCGCCAGGCCGTTGCTGTGGATGAAGGACTTGCCGCGCTGTGTTTGCGTGAGGTTGTCCTCGATCTTGTGCAGCGGGATCTGGAAGCGAACATCGTCGCCTTCCTTGAACATGAGCCTCCCCACAGCAGGTCCTCCGCGTCCGTGATCATGTCGGCGACCATGGCCCGGATATCGTTCATCGCGATCGGCTTGCCCATGAAGTACATCAGCTCGCCGTCTCGGCTCCACGACACCATCAGCCGGCTGCCCGTCTCCTTCGCGATCTTCCTGCCGTAGAGCAAGAGGCTGAGCGTGTAGCCCATCGGCGTGTATGTTCCCTTGCAGAGCCAGTCGCGGTGAGCCAGGCCGAAGCGCTCCTCGAGGTCCGCCATCTTGTCCCTCTCGGCCGCCGGTATGGCATGCTCGGCCAGGAAGGCCCTTCCGACGTAGACCAGGCCGGCCAGGACGTACGTGAAGAGGTGGGCCGGCCTGAGCTGGTTGGACTCGCCGTCGATGCCCAGCACGGCGACGAAGTGCCAGAGCGGGCTCTCGAAGGGTCCCCGCTCAGCCGTTGCATCCAGAAGCTGGCCGACACCGCAAGGATTTATCACCTAGCTCGGCGTCGAGCCGGGCCTCCCGTTGTTTGTCCATTCCTTCTTCCCCTACTTCTTCTTCTACCCCATCTTGAAGGTGGGTCCATAGCGCCTTGAGATCGCGCCGTTGGCCTGCGGTAAAGGAGAAACCGTGCCCCTCGAGCAGGTCGGCCTCGGTCAGCGGCAGAACCCGCAGGCAGTAGCACAAGAACCGTTTCCAGTAACCTAGGTTCCGATCCATGCTGCTCTTCTCCTGTAGCGGCCCGAATGGTCGGCTGTGGAGTCGTTCGGGTGTGGGCTGGCCAGCAGCAACCTCGTCATGAGAGGCATGCTCTTGATGCCATCCACGCACCGGTCAAAGAACATACGGTCGGTGGCGGTGACCAGCCGGAGCAGCTCATCTTCTTCCGGCCCCGGCATCCGGCTGCAACGGTGGATGTCGCCGAGATGCCGTCCGGCGAAGTGAACGCTCCAGCCGGCACGTTTAAGCCAGTTGGTGACCTCATGCCTGCTCGCCCCGTCGGCGGCCAGCACCTTCGACAGCTCCTCCTGTTCCGCCTGGTCCGCTGCCCACCGCCGCTTGATGTCGTCGACTATGGCTGGCAGCGGGCCCCGGGTTGCGGTCGGCACTGGTGCCACGGCATCGCCACCGTCCCCGGCGCCGTCAGGGGCGGTGATGCAGAAATAGTGAATGTCCGACTTGGGCGCTACGAAGAATGTCTGCATCCATACGGTGGGCGCACGAGGGCCGGTCTTGTGCTTCGAGCCCTGGAAGCCATGCTCCGCGTTGTGATGGAACCTCAAGGTCTTGTAGCTCCTCGTTAGGTACTTGCAGCCGGCCTGCTTGTCGCAGGTGTACCCGCGGTGTGCCGGTAACCCTTGATTGGTTGCCTTGGGTTGGAGGGACCGTGGCGGAAATCATCCTCCGATGGCCTGCAGATGTCGAGGCCGGCAAACTTGGCGATGATGGCCTTGCGTTCCGCCCGTGTCAGGGCCCGATGCTTGTCCCGCAGGTGGCCCGGCAGGTTCAGGATGGCATGGCCGTGTATGCTGCAGACGAGGGCATGGCAGTCTGCATGATACAGTAGCCAATCGTTGTCCGTGTCGAGGATCCAGGGGCCGCCGCTGCTGCCGTCTCTGTTGCCATACTGCCGGCATACTTAATACAGTACTATCATATATATTATTATTTTTATGGCGTCAAAGGCTACTCGTAGCAGCAGTAGCTAGTATATGGAGGAAGTGATAGAATCCAGGGCTGGTAACCTGGTGTCCCAATATAATATATATATATATATTATTATTATATTAATAGAGACATATAGGGAGTATGGGGCATATAGGGAAGAACGATAATATCATGGCAGGTTAAAATAAAAGAGAGGGGCTTGGCTTAGCTTGCACTTGGGTAGCGGGTGGGTTCTTAACCCCCTTTTTCCTTCGTTCCTTCCTTTTGCTAGCTGTTCTTTTCTTTTCTTTTCTTTCTTTTTAACCCTTTTTTTTTTTTTTTTACGTTGGCCTGGGGATCATGGAACCCCTGTCGTCGATCTGTGGGGAACGCGTCGGGGTCGGGGCCAATCAGGATCCCCGCCGTCATGGAACTTTGGCCCAAGTTCCGTCGGCCTCGCGGTTAGGCTTAGGCTTATGATAGATGTACCAGCATTGCCCCGCGCTACATATGGGTACATTGCAAATATCACAACCCATATTCGTAGTTTTAACTGGCGGGGCCTCCAGCAGATCCGGCTGATCCGGATCACGGTTTTCATCAAGGTCAGGGCCCGGGTCAAGGTCATCGTCAGGGTCAGGCCCCGGCCTGCAACGGCTATTTCCATTCAATGGCTCCAAGGCCCGGCGTTTACGAGAATGAGTAGAGCATCTGAGATTACAAAGATGTGCTCTTGTGTAAAGGGATAGTAGAATCAAATATGGCTTGTGCAATGCGTTGAGAGCCTATACAGACTATGGCACGCTGGAGGCCAGCGGGGTTCTGGCAACATAATCCATTTCCATAACCATCATCAATTTGAGGGAGAAGTAGGATGAGATATTTACGAGCATTCAAGAACTGGCCCAACTACTAGTTTATGAAAACTTACCCATCTCAGAACTTGTGATGTCACATGTATTGAACATAATCCTTTTTTATTATTAGCTAGCTAAACTGTTGTGTGGGTATACCATTATATATACATTTGACGTGAGATGTCCCAACCACCTAATAAAGCGTTGCCCTTGCATTCCAACAACATGGGTATAGCTATTGTGAATATCGTATATTCATAAGATGCAAGAAGAGGATAAATCAATATTGGATAAGTACTCCACGTAGCGGTTTCTCCCCGCAGTATGGCTAAACCAAGCTACAATAATAACCAAGTCCTTCACAAATTTCCGACTAAAGGGGCGAGCTGCCAGCTCCATGAACTGAAAGTTATGCGCTCCTCCTAGATGTTTGTTGCAATGATGGCACAATTCAATGGTTTCAAATATCGAAGAAAACAGTGGGAATGGAGCCAGACTCCAAGATCTTCTAGATGGTGGTACCGGGATGTGAAAGCATTGTTTCAGAGGGTGAAGATAAAACGTGTGGGAGAATGGCGAGACAAATCGTTGTATTATAGAGATGGCACCGTCGCCACAGAGATGCTCATCTTCCAGGTCAATATAGAAGGATGATGATTCAGTTACCAAGCCTTCAAGCAACGTAAGAGTAGGCAATATTTTCTATACAGTATCATTCCGTCTGAGGTTATAGCGTATGGCTAAGCAGGTGGAAACAGCAGTCCATGCCTACTCCATGGCACGTGAGGATGTAGAAAACCTTGAAGGTAGCTATAATTAACCGAAACGTAATTATCATGCGTCTGGTAAACTAACATGTGTTCAGAACCAATGATGAACTTTCTACTCATTCGGATATGGAAACCCATACATGGCGAGAGATCCGCTGAAAAAATTCTCAAGTCTACCTTTGGATTATAATGAAATTGTGATGAATGGGATACTCCACTAACGAATGAGAAGAAAGTCAAGAATACATCGATCAGAGTATGATATACGGGTCCTCAGCAACCCCATAGAATTTGGGCATGAGGCAGCAAATAATAGCTATATATACTAGTTTACATAGTCCTCTGTAAACTGAGAATTTTTACAACCTGTAATAGGCCCTCTGTTGCCTTTGCTCTTATCTTTTTCATCCCTCCTTCTAGTCATGTCTTTATAGCTTCCTACTTATGATCTGTTACGCTCAATGGCCCAGTATCCTTGGGTTGGACCACTCGTCCATGGTTGCATTTACACATATCCAAAGAGTATATAAATATAATTCCGCTGCTTTATTACGCCATGGGAGGAACAGTAATCGTGCATCGGTGGATCGGTGTAATGTCGTGTCATTGACTGGAGACTGATGATGCGGTATCCGCAGCCGCTGCAGCAAGAAAAGCCTTCATGCATTTATAGATATAGATGCAAAGCTGATCCATCCTCGGGAGTGATAATATGATTGGGATTTAGAAGGCTAGGAATTAACTTGATAAAGCTTATAAGACCTTTTCTTGCTTCCTCCGGCACATGGTGCTTATCGCGAAGGTAGGTGGTAACGTAAAAAGCCGTGATGGAAAGAGGATATAAACACTCCTCTCGGCAGCAAATTAAGGTATGCGCATTATAATCGATTTGCAATTGAAGTTTATCCAACAGCTCCATGGCTCGTATATAATTACACAGCTGGGTGTTACATAGGCCATGCCATCAGTAACGGTATGCTAGCAACTTATGATTACCGTGTATAAAGGTGTAGATAGGAAGCAATCGTAGCAGAGGGATTATTCGAAGTAGGTAGTTAAGGAGTTCTTCTAGAGCCGCTGAATACTACACTAGTAAACAATGATCATTGTTTCGGCAGGGTGCGTCGGTGAAGGAGACCAATATTACAGAGACAAGGATTTAAAGTACGGACGAAAAATGTGTAATTTAGTAAATTACAAGCGGTCCTTGGTACAGTAGTAGGTCGCCATATTCATCCACGAACCCGCAGTGTTCCGAGGATTTGGCCGGGTATCGTCCATCAGAAGTCTTCGGCCATGTACCTGCGTGCCTGTCGAGACCAGACCAGACTCTGTGCTCCCAGACGTCTTTAAGCAAGCGCATATGCTCCGGATAGAGATTGACCTTGACCTGCTCCATCATGGATGGTGACATCAAGTATGCCCAAAATATAAAGGCAATAAACTGTTTCCAAATAGATCGATAGCGATAGCTCGTGCCTGGTTCTGTCATCACAGAAAACGCTCGCGGTTGAAACCTGTTACTCTTTGAGGTGAGTAGCCAACTGCGGACGAGTCTACTGCTATGTTGAGCAGTATTCTCGCATCGGTCGAGCACCAGGTCAACCGCTCCTAAGATACAGCCAAGCTTCTGCTCGTCTTGGTAGCAGCTGGTGATGTCGGTATCTCCATTCTGCAGTCCCTGGCCGAGGACTAAGTCTTTCTGTACGGCTGTGCCGGATACACGAATCGGCAGTCGTATCATCATTCGCAAGATATCCCGCCGAGTGTTCTTGAACATTTTGAGCCATTGAGTACGCTCCAGCCACGGACTGGTAGCTGCGTGAGTTTCCTCTCCCAGTGCCTTAGCGTAGCACTGTGGCTGATCTTGAGCCTCCGTGTACTTTTCGTGGCGTTCAATGACTGCTTGTATGTGTGACTGCGTTTCCGGGTTAAGCTTGCAAGGCGAGCCTTTGGTGGCCTCTGCCTCGCTTCTCTTGCTTTTCCACGGTGCCGTCCGCCGATTAACCTCGAACCAACTGCTTGCTGCGCATGAGAGAAAAAACCGCTGGCACGATATGCTTTCCCTCCACAGTTACTCTGGGCGTGCGCTTGCCTCGCCTTCCACCGACTCTTGCAGATTGAGTCTCGGCCGCCCACGCCCACGAAGATTCTGCCGTTGGTGTTCAACACGCCAGTGCTGAATCATCTTAGCCTTGCTCTTGATGATATATGGACATTTTAGACATTTGATCCTGTCCGTTCGTGGAGCGGCCAAATGTGGAATTGGAGGCGCGCTTGGTGGTGGAAAGGTGAAGTCTAAGAGATCTGCTTGGTTCCGACGAATATCTGGTACCTGCTGAACGATGTTCGCAATGGCTCTCCTTTTCTCTAGCGGTATGTCTCGATGTCGGGAGAGGTGAGTAAGCACTTCATCCGATACACAAGCGAAGCCACATAATTTGCAGATGACAACCCGGTACCGCTCGTTGTAGACGAAAGGCTCCATTGTCGATGAGGCTCCTCCTGCAGCCGACTATCCAGCTACAGGTGCCGCCTTCCGCCTCGCATCCTCTGTACCCTTTTCCCTTTACGCGATACCATATCCTGGTAACGCGAACCATATTTCAACTCAATGATTGGTCAGTTCTGATAAATGATGAAATGAACTCTACCCCTGCGTGAAAATTAAACTCTAACCCCTGGTTTGCAGGGCAGAAAATTGAACTCTACTACTACTACTTAGACTTTCTCCTGCGTGAGCTTTATCCAGACAAATCAACACAAATTATCAAACATTTCATTCAATCATTGGAAAAGTTAATCCAAGACAAGCATAATGGCAAATCTGTGCCTGGAGATTTCACCTTGCAAATTGGTGGCCTACCACAAACGCAAACCAGTTCCCATGCAAAGACTCTGCTGAAGGAGGAGGCAGAGAAGTTCTTGAGTGGTCTACCTAAGCCAGGAGATGATTGGAAAGGAATGAGATCCGCCTTTAACCTCACTACGAAGACCGGAATCGCCGAATTCATTCAGGAAGTGACGGAAGGTGCAGTCTATGGCACCAATTCTATTCGTTATCAAGACGGCGAGGGTATCGAAGCCTACCTCCTTCGGTTAGCTAATGCTTGTGGCATCAGTGACAAACAGCTCAAACGACAAACCATCATCGCTCAATGTCGATCCTATATGTTTATGGGGGTGTGCTGTGTAATAGCATACAAAGCAAAGAGACAGGGTGATAAGCAGGAGGTTGTAAATGATGCTCAGAGAATCTTCTTGGCAAATACGAGCCCCACGGCCAGTGTGAGCGAATCCTGATACGTTACGGGAGTACCGGAACGACGTTGAATGGTGGTACCAAGAACAAGGTCGTCAGCTTGGTAAAGATGAAGAAGCATCTCAGGTATTTTATCTTGGTATGGTTCCAGCCCTTTGTTCTTGTGTAGGTCTAATTAATGACAGAGAGCCGGAATATATCCTTCTGGCACAAATATCGTCCTAGACCGAAGGAGGCTATAGAGGAGTTCACGGAGAAATTTCCGACGTATTCAGTTCCTACAGGTAAAGACGCTTCTCTATTGTTATGGGCTCCATTTATCCTAAAACTTGCTGTTGGGGACTTGTTAAGGTACATATTTACACACCGTTGATCGCCTGTATGGTTGCTAATCGGGGATCAGCTACGAGAGAGACATTTGCCCGGCGTTCTCTTTGGCATCTCTTCATAGAGATCAAGATTTCGAGGACTTTAACAGGGTTTATCACGATTCTCTACGAACCGCAAAAGAACGATCAACTCCGTCTAGCGGGAGACCATCGAGCCATTTGAGCACCCAGTCCAGCGCACTTCAAAGGAGTATTCCTTCGTCACCTACCAGGGCCCAGAACGACGAAGGGCCAAGCGTGGGAGGACTGCAAGAGGGATTGGTTTGATAACAGGGGTTCATCAATCAGCGAAAGCTATTCGGACCTTCACCGCCCTCCAATACCTGCCGGAAACGGCATTTTTGAGTCTCCTAGGTCCTCGCTCGAGTTCAATGCACCATGTGATTTTCGGCCTATTAATCCGCGTGTTGAAATTGGGCTTCTTCAGAAGACAACACCAGAAGGCCCAAAACGATACAAAACGCAACATGAGACGGCCACATTGCCAGACCGGCCCGGTTGGAGCAACAGTACGGGTGAGGAGTTCCTGCCACCACAATGCTCACCGATGCCCTCAGAAGCCGGTATTTACGCCCATATGTCACCAAGAAACCGTCTAGTGACTGAATCAGACGACTCAAGTACGCCGCCCGGACCCCAGACGCCTGTCGGCCAAGTATCTATGGATGGCTCTACGGGCACTAATACGATGATGTCTCCCTCGCATGGTTCCGCCATTCAACGCAATCTCGAAAGTTGTCTATCAATGAATGACCGATGCATCATCGAAAGCACACGCAGCACAAGCCAACCGCCTCTCTCTTGGAACTATCAGCTCTCCGCCAATACTTCGCGCAGCAAAAGCCACCCCCACTCTTTCAGAACGACCACCTTTCTACAGACACAACCCCATTTCCCCATGCAATGCCAAGACTTGTTGCATCGGCAGTGTTGGCGGGGGCCCAGCCTGTCGATTCTTCTTTACCACCTGACGACCGTGTCAGTGGCAACAGCACATCACCCTCCCAGCACGTCTTTTCACGCCAGCAAAACACGACGACCCTGCCTAGCATCCTTCGTCTGCTTGATTCGTCTCATGAGGGCAGGCGAGCAACAAGTCAGGCATTCTTAGATGTCAGTCCGCCTAGTTTTTATGGAGATTCATCATGGCACCAACGACAAGGGAGTTTTACCCATAGCAACCACTTTTCATTATTGGGGCCCAACATACAGTCATCTGACTGCGATCGTCACGACACAGCCATCGCTGGTGCTTCTGATGACGCTCCCGTCGTTGGAATGACTGATCAACTCCCGTTTCGCGATCCTAAAGTCTCGGGTTCTGCTCCTTGCAATGATAAGGAAGCCCCTGCCTATGAACTTGAAAGCACGAATATGCCAACCCTGGTTGCGAGCTACGATAACCCCATCAGCTCCATCTACAAAGGCGCAGCTGATACAAGCCTTCCGGTAATGGGAGCCTCTCCTCCAGGGACAAATGGCCATAGCCCTCCTAGCTTGACGGTCCATCGTGAACAACAAGACCCAAATGTGGATGAAGAGTCTGGACATCACTTCAACATTGATGGTTTTCCAACGGTTCCTATCAACTGGGAGGATTGGGTGGAGGACGCAGACCTAGCCGAGCAATAAATGCGTTATATCATGTTGTTCAATTCTTCGTTTCAGCATCTATCCTGAGTCGTGCCTGCATTTCCGTCGTCGGTCGCGCTGGTGTTTCCTACCCGCTTGACTGGAGTCCATTGATAGCGCAAGAGTCCAAACCTTATCATTGCTTCTCTTGCAACAAGTGTATTATCTCCAAACACCACAACATAGTCCCCTATATTCCACTCTACTGGCATTCCTGCAATTTCGACCATAGGCGGTTTATCAGAATTGAATAATGCTAGAGGGATGAAGACTCCGACGGTATTCTTAGGGCCGATGGTGTTTGGGGTTCAAGATCGTATATGTGGCAGACTTCCGGTTCGGCATCTGCAATTTTCATGCCTTTGAGAAGAGCTTCTGCTTTCATCGCATCCTCCAATAAGACTCCTTTCTTTTAAACATAGTTAATGAGTTGTTCTCCAGAGAGAAGGAAATGCCTTTACTGTTTTATCATGGCGACGGAAGTTCAAGTAAAAATCCTTGTCATTCTTGATCAGTCCGTATCGTCGTAGACCCTCTCCTGAGTATAAGAGAGGTCTATCTCGTGACTCGTTACAGAGTTTCCGTGTCTGTTCAGAACCATGATAGGTCTCAAAATGGCGCATTGTCGCAACTATGTTCGCCTCAAGGAAGTTAGATGGCTGCAATGACTATGTGAAATCACAAGGTCTTTGCAAGTGTCATTTTATACGTCACAGACTTGCGTGAAGTATATATGACAATTTGCTTGGTTGCCTTGTGGTTATGAGCAATTGGGCATGATCGGGGAAGGCTTCGGCGGTGGGGCATGCCGTCAAAGTCGACCGCACGGTATGTGTCGGGTGGGATCGAAAGAGGTACTAGTACTCTTATAGCGCCGAAATCTGGCAGCACGGCTAGGTACCTTAACTTTGCGCCTAGCTTTTGCTTATACATTCCATTGCTGACCACTTGCGCCTCACTCAAGTAGGCTACCGATATCGGTCAAACCATAATTGAAGTCCCAGAAGTCATTCATTACTTAGGTTAGACGGAGAGTGATTACTAGTTACAAATGACATTCGAACTTGTCCTCATTAAACCTTCCTTGCCTCTTCGTCCGGAGCATCAACAGTTGGGAAAGTATCGATAACATGATGATGAGAAGACTCAGAGCCACCACCATTCACCGGATTTGTATGTTCATCGGACCTCCGGTCATCTTGCCGTATGTGATTTTTTGTATCACCAGAATCTTCTTTAGTCGACTGATCGTTACGGTTCTTCTGTTGACTCTCAGACATCTTCGGTGGATGAAGATGAGAGTCAATGGCGAATGACAGAGTAGTAGGCTAAGAGACGGATCAGTAAATGGCCGAACACGAATGGATTTCCCTGTCTATAATGGCCATCTGACTTCAGCGCTGGAATAGACTTACAATAAATGAGGGATGAGTACGATACAGTAGTGGCTGTATGACTTGAGCTTACTGACAGTTATCGCGACACTTCGAACGGGAAGAAGAAGCATTCTTATACTTGCTAGAGGCGACGTGCAAAGCCATCGAGCTCCTTCACATGAGCGTGGACGTGGGGACAGCATCGACCTAGCTCCACGGCAGCGAACTGGTCGGATGTCATGGTCACATCTCCATTGAACGGTTCATGGATTACCCCAGCCCAGGCATATGCGGCCAATACATCATGTTCCGCAGGGGTGGTCGCATACAGGTCGACCGTCCATCGCTCAGCCAAGACAAGCATTAATCGAACGCAAGTTACACACCTGGAAACGCTATGGCCCCTGCGTTGATTGATCCATTGTCCAATCGATTATCGTTTGCAAGAATGCACATCAGACAATATTACAGGCTTTCATGGGTCAGAAAATATTCGCAAGTTGATTCCTCAAGATTGCTATGGTTTGAATCTGACCATTGTGTAACTCATATCTTTGCCTCGTGAGAGTTTGTCGATAACTAGTACATCAGTACATGGATTATATCGCATAAGCTCAGTCACAGCGCCGTCTGGAGCTATACACTTATCCTCAGGCTCTCTATTATCGATATTAACTGCTATTAGGACGTCGGTTTATCGCTGATGCCCCTAGCTAGTTAGAAATCAACCCCATGTCATTTACTAGGATTTTCAACTTGCATGAGTAAATAAAGCATGTCAAGCATCGTAGTAGACCAAACCACGCCACACCACACCACGCCACACCACACCAGACTACACCACACCAAACTACACCACACCAAACTACACCACACCAAACTACACCACACCAAACTACACCACACCAAACTACACCACACCAAACTACACCACACCAAACTACACCACACCAAACTACACCACACCAGACGAAACGAACATACAAACCATACCAAGCCACATTAACTCTATGACTAAGCCATATTACGCTAGCTTAAGACTAAACCATAAGCTTCTTGGAAGCAGTCCCAGGCTTTGCACTAAACCATATTGAGACTATTTTTATCAGCGCGGAAAAGCTTACACCCGTGCGTAGAAGGCTTTATGTAAGCCGGGTGATAACCCCGCAGTGTCCTCTATTGTAGCTCCAACTGAAAACAACAGCCGGTTATCTCAATGCGTCATGGTCCCTGAAACGTTTTGCGTCCAGTTGTGCGGTTCGCCAACACTGAAGTGTGAAGATGTCTACGAATTTAGAGGTAGACGCAAAATCTTCTATAGAGCGCTATGGCCTCTATCTTGTTCGGGACGCAGAGGATGAGCCAGAGGAGAAAGGGCAACAGTTCGCCAAGTTCTACGCCAATGGCTATCGAACTAGGACTCCCGAGGGTCTGGACTTTATTTTTAAAAATACTCTTGGAGACCCGGTAAGTTTCAAAACGTTTTGTCTGATATCTTGGGCTCATGCGCTGTAGGGAATACGATCGATTATTCATTCCATCATCAACCAGCCCCGGTTCGGATATGTTAGATTCTTCAGCACCGGACTTCGAACGGAGACACAGGGACTTTCTCCTGAATATGCTTGGTTCTTCCATCAGCGAAACCCCACTGTTGTCGATGATCCGATACATACTCTTGTGGTACAATTCTGGTTGCCAGGATCGAAAGTCACACACTATAGGGGCTCACAGCTGCAATTTTTCGATGCAAAGGAGGATCCTCAGGAGAGGTGGGGTATCAAGAAAACGCCTCGCTCAAACATGAAGAGAGAGGGCGTAACAGAAACCTTGGTCCACATGCCTAATGGTGGATAGTAAGTTAGAGAATTACAGGTGCAACTCTGCGTGGAACTGACGAGTACAAGCACAATTATCGATAGCCGGATAGGCTGGACTTGCGAATATGGTGGCTTTATGAACATTGGCTATGCAGTGGACTGGGTGGCAGAGAAATTCGGACCTATGGAACTGCCGGATACACCTGCCCTTCGCGCAAAAGTTGCTGAGTTAGAAGGCCATGGTATTAAGGCAAAACTCATTTTCACTCAGCGTAAAATGTGATATAGAGACTAGCTACCCTTCCGGCTGTTAATCCAGGCAGTCTTGGGAAACGCCAGCGTTGTACTGTTCGCCTAAGCGTAATAGTGATGCGTCAGGTATGTTACCGAAGGTCTGATCACTTGTGTTAACTAGCAATTCATATTGCCCGTCTATCGGATCCAGGAGGAAGCTTGAGCTAAAATACTCATCGACTAGGATATCCATATCATAATTCATAGGTCCTGATGTTTTATTCATGGCCATGGCGACGTTCTGGGAATTTTGCTGCTCACTTATCGCACATGCTAGTGAAGGGTTTGGCACATTAGAAGCAGTTGGATCCAGATGCGCCTCGGTAGCCGCATTATCAGCATCATTCGAGATAAATGTATTCCTGTAATCGACTAGGCTGGTGGGTTTATCAAGGTGCGGACGTCCCTTGAGTCTCGTTTTTGTCGGCGTTTGGAAGGCTTCCACTTCTGATTCAAGATGGCGTTTGCGAGTGTGCTTGGTTCTCCCGTACCGACCTTGACCTGTCTTCAGTGCGGCTCGAGCCTCAAGTCTTGCGTTTTGCGCTACTACTTTTGCATCTTCACTCCATTTACCCTTTGCTTCATGTTTGAGATCCCGCAACTTTAGGCATCTTTGGCGGTGTCTTTCAAGGAAGACACCAGAACCAAAGGCTTATGACAGCCAACACAAGACATCTTGCACTGGACATCTAAATTCAAGTCAGCGAATAATATTTGCCTGGCAGAGGAGGGGCGCACGGGTATCAAAGTGTCGGGAGAATTCCCAAAAGGTGGGATAGATGCGATCCCCGTTACATTCGTCCTTGAAACAAGTAAACAGATTTTTCCCTCTGCGTCGTCTGCGTCTGCGTTATCTTCGTCTTCTACGGCCTCTGCATCGTCTTCTACGGCCTCTGCATCGTCTGCATCGTCTGCATCGTCTGCATAGTTTGCATCGTTTGCATCGTTTGCATCGTTTGCGTCATCTGCGCTCTCGGTGCTGTCGGCTGGCGCAACCGCATAAGCTGCGGTGTCGAAAGCATTGTCCTCGTCTCTGAGGTTGGTACCATTGAATTGGAGAAGCAAGAGCGAAGTGCTGATGAATTGTTCTCCACAAACTTTGAATTCTTTGATCAGGCGTAGTAGTTTTTCGAACTGCTGCTTGGCAAGCAGCTGCGTTTCGCGCTGCTGCACATCATGTCAACATTGTTTAGCAGGAACTCATTCATCAGCCTCAAAGACATACTTGCTGGTAATTGGAAATAGAAACAGGATCCATCATAAAATTGTTGAGTGGGCATCAGTCGAGACTACGTGTAGTGTCGCGAATTGGAGATGAAATGGAAGCTGACACACTACTATTTCACCTGCCACGTGTCTTAGGCCTCTATGGGCAGAAGGTGGGGATTAGGCTACCCACCGGGCATCTATATATTACATCTAACTTATCCCGCCCTGCGCCTGCAATGAAGAATTTCTTCCTTACAGCTTTTGCGTACAGTTACAGGTCAGTCTATCTCGGCGAGCTATTATCCTTTAATTTTAACATTGAATAACAGTTCTACTGCGCATTCACAAACAAAGAACGATGTGTCCTCATACGAATTGCGTTATTTGTGGTGGCCAACCAGGGGTGACTAAATGCGGTGGCTGTGGATGTTCAAGTTAGACTGCTAGTTCAGATTGCTCCTATTCCTGTATTTCGGTCTTGATGGTATTGTCATCCGGAGGATAAATTAACATACTCACACCAAAACTGACACGTGTCCCCTGTCCCATACTCGGCGTGTTTCCGGCTGACTAATTCACACATGCTACAATTACCCACACCAATTTACACCAATCTACACCAATCTACACCAATTCACACCAATTCACACCAATTCACACCAATTCACACCAATTCACACCAATTCACACCAATTCACACCAATTCACACCAATTCACACCAATTCACACCAATTCACACCAATTCACACCAATTCACACCAATTCACACCAATTCACACCAATTCACACCAATTCACACCAATTCACACCAATTCACACCAATTCACACCAATTCACACCAATTCACACCAATTCACACCAATTCACACCAATTCACACCAATTCACACCAATTCACACCAATTCACACCAATTCACACCAATTCACACCAATTCACACCAATTCACACCAATTCACACCAATTCACACCAATTCACACCAATTCACACCAATTCACACCAATTCACACCAATTCACACCAATTCACACCACACAACAACATGCATATTTTTAGTTTTGGCTGCATGCCAAATCACCGACAGGTCAACTAACCAAATCACGCATGAATGTAGATCAGTGGGACGCCGTCGTATGCGGCCCAATAGAGAAGGCTGAACCCCACCAGAGCTACATTTGCCTCATACAAGCAACAGTCAGCTAGCAACGACTACATGATGTATCATTTTACGGAGGATGGCGATCATTATTTTAGGAATCAAGATTGGGGACTTTGCTCTTGAGGTGAACAGCTTGCACACCAGTTCGCGTTATCTTGATGACTTGTCATCTGAACATGCCTGACAGTTCCAGTAATTACGAACAAGGTTTGCTCACCGGTTCGGTTCAAGCGAGCTGTACATCGCAATGTGATCGACTGGTCCGACTTACAGTTACCTCATTCTGCAGCTCTTGGGAAACAGTTCATGGAATATGTAGTACGCTGAAGGAAGCTAGGTGTCGTGAGCATGGCAGCTGTACCCGGAGATCTTCGAGTATAAAAACCTACGCTTTGGTAACTCAAAAGGACAACACCAACACACTCAATCTTCTAAATACTTGACCCAAAGCACTCTCATCACCGTTCAAACATTCCCAAACATTCCCAACTTCAAACATGTCTGCTGGCGAAGTTCAAACCCCAGTCAATATGTGTGACTATATCACCAAAAAGCGAGCTGACGGCTCTTCATACAGAGTCAAAACATGGGATTGTGCCAAGACAGATTGCAAGTACTCTGACAGTTACGTTCCTCCAACAAAGTGAAAGTATAGTATAGTCCAATCCCAAATTACTAGGAAGTTCTAATTATTTTCAGCAGGAGTGAAGAAATAGGCTATGGTTCGGGTTCAAGAGCACCACTCTGGTATTCCGGTACTTCTGTTTATTGCACACTCTTTCAACCAATGTTATTCTTTAGGGCTATATTCACTCCCTCCTCCTGTGTTTCTTTATTGTATCAACCCACACTCCTTATTTCAATCTACTTAATAAAAACTCCTCAAGTTTCGAGAGGCTGAAATAATCGTTTTCATAAGTTGCGTATTGTGCATCCTCTAATGACCAGCCAGGAGTGCCGGACTTATCAAGTTCTTCTCCCAGTCGAGTACATGAATCAAAATCGATTATAATAGGCTTGTCATTGGTGTCCATCAAAATGTTTCTGGGATTGATGTCGTTATGAATGAGGCCAAGCTTATGCAAGTGCAGGATAGCGTCTTTAATCTCTTGCAGGCAGAGCTTGATATCCAGGGGCTTCGGATCTGCTAACCTCTGCGCAAGAGTCACCGAGTATCTGATGAAGCAAAGACCGCGGATTCTGCCGTTTTTCTCAATACAGCCTAAGTATTTGGCAATATTGGGATGGGGATGCTGTAGTAGAAACTCGCATATTTTTACTTCATTCAAGACTTGACTGCTGATGGTTGACTGGTTGTTATTGTCGGTATAATGCAGTAGGCTGGGTCGCTTTATGTAGCAGTCCGTTGGTAAAGGCTTGGGAGCTTGTGTTAAGAAAGAATCAAAGACTGGCCATATTCTTTCATCGGGAATTCGTTGGACCTCTAACCCATCAGGGTCAATCGCAGATGATAAAGGAATGCGCTTGCTTAGTTTCGAAAAAAGTATTCCTCTGAGTTATTCTTGAGAATGATTTTCGTATGGTCAAAGACGACCTCATCGTCTCCTTCTTTAAAGACTTGGGCTCTTTCGCAGATCTCCATGGAGTGGCCAGATCCAACCAAAGTCTGAGGTTTTACAAAGTTAAGTTCAATTAAAAGTTGGGCGAGACCCACTGCATTGGACACTTGGACGGATCGGATAAACCGTTATCAGTAGTTGGCAGTTCCAAAGCGATAAGTTATCAGGCTGTCACGGGCATACTCCGGCTATCATACGAACATGATGGTTGTTGTAGCGCACACGTCAGAGCCGGAGTAGGGAAAGCATTATTTCAGCTGCGGTGGCCGTACGTAAATGCCTCTCGATACTGATTTTGGGGTTGTTCGAGCCCGGTTTAATGGATGTTATTCGGTTTTTGCCAGACTCAAATGGGCCTTCTGGCTTTGCCATCTCCCACTGCAGAGCGTTATCGTCTCGTGTTCTACGCATAAGGACGAAATGTAACCCCGTAGCTCCGACCATCAAGCTGGACACAACCCAAGTTAGAGTGAGAAAATGACCGCCTCTCACTCCATAGA
The DNA here is from genome assembly GCA_020081605.1 of Albifimbria verrucaria. Lineage (NCBI taxonomy): Eukaryota > Fungi > Ascomycota > Sordariomycetes > Hypocreales > Stachybotryaceae > Albifimbria > Albifimbria verrucaria. The sequence continues at coordinate 246,149 of JAHREC010000015.1, forward strand.
TACCAAGCTTCTCTCCAATGTCATTAAGTGCATTGATACCACGAGTCAAGGCTACGGTTATTATAATGCTGGCGATAATGCTGCTGAGTGCAGCCAATAGTGAGCTCGTAAGGCTTACAACGTGAAGCAGCGGAGTTGAGACTAGGAATACGACGATGCTACTGGCTATATTCACCAGTATAAAGAGAGTAGTCAGCACAAAGAAGGCAAAAAGCCCTCGTACTACATTGTTCACGGAGTTGATGGCATTTTGGATTTTTTCCAACCAATCCATATCAGCAATATCCATATCCAGCTTCACTGGACTGATTGAGAGATAAAGATTCAGACTGTCAATAAGGTCTAGACGGTCTATTGAGCTTGCTTAGTATCCCCTTGAGGCCGGTAAGCTGCAGACTAAGTAGAAGCCCCATAGCCTCTCAGTCATCGTATCAGTACGTGAAAGAACTTCAAAACTATGGGGTGACAATGATCATCGTGGTGTAGCTATATGTAACGCGGGGCAATGCTGGTACATCTATCATCGGCCAATCTACTACGCCTTCTATGTATCTAGTTTTTATACAATTCCAATTGGTCAATTTACTGGTTTGCTACCTAGTCTACAGCTTACCGGCCTCAAGGGGATAAATCCTTAAAAGAGCGTTAGAGTCCTTACTATTAGATGTTACGTCACTGCATTTCGTGACGTTCAATTCAGCGTCTTGTGCTTCAGAGTTCGACTGGTATGAACCTTCACAGGTCGTCATAACATGGAGCGAGTACCAGTCCGAGATATCCAAAGCATCGACAGCTTTATCCATAACACGGTCGGCCAGACCACTCACCGCATCCGAGAGGTCCTGTTTTACATCATCCAAGGCATTGCCAATCTTGCCGAGAGGGCCGTCATCATTGCTCTTAGTGTTCTCCTGGCTATTGGCGTGTTTGCCAACAAAGTCCAGCAAGGTGTGTCCAATCGCAGACGTGTTCAGCTACCGACGGTCAGCTCGTTCCAGTTAGCAACCAAGAGAGTGCTTACTCTGGCAATGGCATAATCTTCCAAGAAACCCTCCTTATGTCCGGCAGAGAGGCAAAGAGCGCAGAGGATGACACTGGTAGTTGAGAGTAGCAAAGGCACGATGAGTGCCAGTTTGGCGGCGAGGAATGTTGCGAGCATTGTTTACGGGGTGGGTGAGTTAAGAAGTGGTGAGAGCATGTGAGGACGGGCAAGCTGGACTTTATATAAGCCGGCATTTTGGGGGACAGATCTGGGAACAGCCAGGTCAAGTTCAAGTCCCAAGGCCGAGTAAATGGCCCAGCTGCACAATGATCAAAGCAATCGCAATCACAGGTGGCCCTTGTTTTGTCTCCGCCTAATGTGATGAATTCTTCGCAAATTAGAGACTGTACTGTAAGCAAAAATTGATTCAATTTCAAAGTATACGCGCTGGCTGTAACAACTACCCTCATGCTCTAAGCTACATCGCTCTTCCGGAGGATCTCCAGCATCTCCAGGTAGAGATTCTCATTCTCCTGTTTCCACCGTCCACCATTGGGGAAGACAACCTTACGCAGGTCATTTACTAGCGGAATGAGCGGTTCATAGTACGGTGTGAAATTGTCGGTGACCGTCTTCTTAAAAATCGCCTCATCTGCAATAGTGCCCAGCTTTAGCTTGGCTAACTCCTCTGTACTCGCAAAGTTCCAATCATCAAACTCCTTGACACTTCTACTCTTTTCTGGCCCATCGTAATGGATGCATATCCAGAACAACACCCAGAAAAAAGACTCAAGGTCGTGCATGAAGGAATGCTGTTCGCCTAGGAGCGCTCCGATAGCCATGAAGGCTTTTGTGCCAGTTTTGGCCTTTGCCCCTGATGCAGTTGCGCGTTGTTTTTCAATAGTTAGGTCAAGATCGTTCACAAATGCAGGCCACGAGGATTGTCCTGATCCTCGTTTATCAGCAGGTTGTGGATCGAAATATCTCTGTGCAAGAGACCAGCCTTGGACAATAAGGAATGATGACCTTGAATGTGACTTTCTAAGGCTGCTAGGAGAACTGGACGGGAGCTCGCCGTATAGATTGGCCGTCCCCAATCAGAGGTTACGGTACGCCGATGTTCCCGGTTGGGAACAATATCACCAGCCACTGACTTCGTCGGAGATAGCGAACAGGATCGCTTGCTGCGTGGGATAGATGCACCGGTTTGGCTGGACGAACGTTTCTGACCAACCACGCTGCTGCGTCCTTGTCGAGATGCTCCGGATACCATAATCGGTAGAGGTTTTGTGCGTTCTGGCCGATAATTCGTAGCTCTTGTGACATCCAGTCCTCCACGAACATTGCTTCGGACATCATCGATCACACCACGTATCCGCACAGTTTCGTGATGATAATATCGAGCCACATTGATGACTCCTTTGCTGGTCGCTTCACGTAATAACTCGCCCTCATCCTCGCGTTCTGGAAATTGCCAGGAGTCCTTGATAACAAGAGGCCGCTGCGGGTATCCTTGGCGATGAGCTTTCCAACAAGTTGTGGCCCGGCCAGCTATGCAAGGTGCACGGTATAGCAGCTCATCTAGTATGAGACGTTCTGTTGAATTGTTATCGCGTTTGATCTCGATGAATCGTTGGCCGTCTTCGAACATTTGGATCGTTGGATCAAAGCCAAGCTCCTCATTATTCATCCAAAGGAACCCAAGAACTGCAAGCACAAACTGCTGCCCATCTTCGTTAATATCGAACTGCTCAGATGCAATCCCTCCAACCCTATCAAATTCCCATATCCTCATAAGGGATCCGCAGATGGTAAAGCCGAGGACAAAACGACGACTATCTTGCGCAGCGAGAACTTCTCTTGCGTATGTGCCAAGGTCAAGCCATGCCTTGGAGGCAGTATCAGCCGCCCGGTTGCTCTTCAACTCTCCTGGAACAAGAATTTGATCCCAGCGGCATCGGGAATCTTTCCCAGCTTGGGGATCATCCACGAAACCGACATCTAACTTGCGTTCCCCAGTAGAACCATGTATTGGTTTATTAGGCTGTGCTAGAGGCCTTCGTCGGGTTGGCTGGTTTAACCTGTTGCTCTCTGCGAGACTCGCCAGTTTCTCGCAAAACTCTGCAAACCAGCTCAGGACAGCATCTTGGTTCGCAGTTTGCGGCCATCCACGCCAGCCATCGCTGAACAGAGGATCAGTGCCTTCTGTACACTTCTTGAAAACAGCCTCTGAAGCAGCCTCAAGACCATCTACCCTGCCAAAGAATATTTCCGGAAAGAGTCGAAGGCCAACATATAAGGGACCGAGCTCCATCTTAAGAACTCTATCTACATCTTGTCGGTATTCGGAGGAGTTCGCGAATCCACTTGTATTATACCGCCAAGGGGTTTGTTGGTGCGAGGATGCGATCGCGGGGGCGGAGTAGTCTCGATAATGAACTCATCGACAAAATTCCAGATCAAGGCGTCATCTGGTGTTTCAACAAGGCCGAGCCTCAGAAGTGGTTTAATTCGAGTAAAGTCGAGCTTATCTTTTGCTGCAGCAGAAACGATCTCTCGGACCTTGCTTCGCAGGTTCCCACGTCCTGTTTTTGACAAGAGCAAGGCTGAGACTCTGCAGGATTGTAGAGCGGCAAAAAAAGTAGTGTAAGGTCTTGGAGGTCTACGCCTGGTTAGCTAAGTGCCATGAACAACCTGGCTCTCTCACCTTCTAATCCAAGTTGCTCTATTGCGTCCGGTCTGCATGTAATTTCCAGGCCCTCACAGATCGTATTGAACGAGGTACGAAAGGGACCCAGGCCCTTTCCAATGGGGTGTTGTTTAATCAACCATGGAATCTGCTTGTTCTGCTCCATCGAAAGCGCTTCCAAAATGGCAGAGCAGGAGCGCTGGTGTGGGATGAGGTATGGCAATCGCACGGTCGTTTGCAATCGTGCGCACTCATGTAGGATGAAGCGAGGCAATCGTGTGGTCGTTTGCGATCGTGTGGTCGTTTGCGATCGTGTGGTCGTTTGCGATCGTGCGCGCTCATGCGCAGTCGGATGAAGCCCAGGACTAAGAGAGTCGAAGTTGTCGTTGCCCTGCCATTGAGGGTGGGAAGTTGGAAGGACCCACCAATAGATTGACTTGAATCATTGCGCTGACATACAGGTCTTATCCGATACCTAGCCACAGCCACTAGCCACGATAAACGAAACACCCCTCTGGAGATAATGCTTAGTTAGTAAGCAGACGAATAGAAGTCCCTACCCTGTACACGCGAACAGCTTGACTTTAAAGAAGCCCCCAACTCTCTCCTGTAAAAATTCTTCCGGGCACCCGCTGTTAGCGCCATGTTAGGGAATATTTTGTTACAGGCCAAAAATGGCAGTAAGTGCCGCTGTGGACCTAGCGTGGTCCTAACAGCTGCCACAGGAAAGGAATTCAGAGAGTTGGCCTTTCTTTGCGATGCTTGCCCCGACAATATTGAGCTTCGCGAGCTCTTGACATCGCCCTCGGGCGCTTTCTAACATCTGACGCTTCTGGCTCTCTCGAGCCTCGACATTCTGGCTTCGCGAGCCGACGACATCCTGGCCCCGCGCCCTCGACCTCCCTTGCATCGCTACGCTGCCCCGACCGACCTCTGCAGCTATGGCTGCCCAGATGATACTTGCAGCACTCTGCTGCTTGATGCTCCGAGCCTTGTTGCCCTTTCAGGGATTTCACGCTTCAATGACATAATTTTTAGCCTCGGCTGCTCAACTTCCAGGCTCACCGTCGCCCTCACCGGCAGCTCCACGCTGCTCTGACCGACCTCTGCAGCCTCGGCTGCCCAGACAAAACAGGCAGCCACCGACTGCCCGACTTCTTGGGCCCCGACACCCTCGACATCCTCAAAACCCTAGATGTACGGGGTGTAAATGCCCCTTCCCTTTCATAGCCATAAGCTATGTTACCGACCTCTGCAGTTACGTACTACCAAGGTAACCTCTTTCTTCCGTAGCTTCGGCTACCGCCTGGACTACTACCGGGCTCGACAATTCGTCTCGTCACCTTGAGACAACACAGACACAAACCGCTGGGTCAAAATGGTACAGAGCTTGCCTGAAGACCGCGGAAGGGAACTACTGTTTCTTCAGCAAAGCAGCGTTCTGGCCGCCCTGGGGTTTTCTCTTGTAAGAGTTTTCCCTCGAGGATGCACGGCCTTGGTCGCAGCTACTGGCGATCTTGGAGGACATGAATTCCCCGCCTTAGGGTGGGGAAAGCTACTCGGTCTAATCCGTGCAAGAGAATTCTCGGCTGGAGAGGGATCTGTTCCCGCTGACGGGATGCCCTCCTAGAAGAATGCGCCTCTGAGCCTACGATATGTTGGATGGACTAGATGGAGTGGCAGTTGCATAGCAACCTTGCTTGGATCACCTGTATTGACGTCCTAGACGATGTGCTTGAAACTACTGTAGAGCTGGCTACGAGTAGGAAAGTGCCTCTCGGGGATTGAGCATCGGGCTCTCCGTTGATCTGAGAGGCCTCTGCGGGTATCCTAAGCGAGGTCGACTGTGGCAGCAATTGTAGATAGTTTAGCTCAGCACGTCCTGTGCCCCTATAGGGGACCTGAGCGGCCTAAAGGCCGCTGGACGGAAAATACATCAATCAATCAATCAATCAATCGAATTTTGGCTAACCACCAGATGATAGCACTGTATTGGGTTGAGAGGAAGTCTCTTTGTTGTTTTTATGCTGAATGCGCGCTACAAGTACGGTACAATAGTTGGTATGGAATCTTCAAGAGCCCCTACCCAGAGGTACTCCCAATCGTGGGTCATGGCCAATGGCGGCATACCAAGGTAATCAGACCCATCCACGTGGTGAAAAACCACCGCCTGAACGGGTCCGTCGAGGTCCAGTTTATAGCTTACACGATAACTTTGATTAGTATCCTTGTTCACTTGATATCACACCCTGCCAACAGAGGCGATGACACTGTTTGCTGTTGATTATCATAAGGTGCCTCACCCCTACAAGCGTTAGGGTATTTCGGCACGACTGTGAAGAACTCGCGTCAAGACATCACATAGTATCCCTTTAACGGAGCAGATGAAACGTTTCTGGATCTTATTCGTTAAAGCTTGTTGTGATTGGTTAGGTACTTGGTCTAGGAGGCACATTGGACAGAAAGCACAAGGAGCAAATGACATGTGTAGAGATCAGCTGATAGTGGGGCCGCCGAACTGATTGCTCACAATCCCACTGATAGAGCTGTCACTCAGCAAAGCCTTGGGGTTCTGTGTTGACACAGATATTTCCTTGACTTGTTCATGTTCGTCAATCGCCCATTTTCTACCTTCCATAATGCCAATCGGGTCGGAAAGTTGGCGTATTGGAATGCCTCTCTCATTTGTACTTCGCGCTGCAGCCAGTTGTCATAGGAATCAGTCATCCAATCAACAATGCGCTGACAGTCAATTCTAGGTGCCGGTTGCAATCAAAGTCACGCACCGGTCACGCATGTGATAGATGCAAGGTGCCACCAACAATCTTGTCTTAATCATTGCAATTGACTCAGCTAACTCTGATACTCGTAGGCTCGCAAGATACATTGCGATGCGCAACCTGAGGATTGCTCATACTGTGAGAACCTGAACCTCGAATGCTGCATCACCGACCATCTTACCAGCCGTACCGAACGCAGAGGCTACATTCGGCAACTGGAGCGCGAAAAATCCAGCATGCTGTCTCACATCCGTCAACTCGAAAAACTACTTGCCGATAATGGAGTCGAGGTGAAGGGCTGGAAAGACGAGGATTTGAATCAAAATCCTGCTGCCCATTCATCGTTCTTTCCTTCTCCCGTTGCAGACCGCCGGATACAATCACAGTCCAATGTGGGAGGAGGGGGGTTGGCGACACCCGATGCCACAGACCTTGCACGACATCATCACACGATCGTCCTTCTGACGCACAGACGCCGCTTGTTGGGGATCTCAGTGGCGAGGCTGAAGGCGATGACGACTCGATTATCTTAAGCAGAGACCAACTTCTGAGAGTGGCCCAGTTTCGAAAGGACATCCATCTCTGTAAAATTGGCTAGGATAGGTACGAGGTATGCGTGTGAGTACCAAATAAGCTGCTTGCTGAAGGTGCTGGAGTGTACCTCCTGGCTACGGCTTATGAGGATGTTATGTTCACCAAATGCATGGGCTACAAAAACAGAAAGGAGAGGTTCGGCAACCCGGTAACTAAGGCATCGGGGTCAGATAATGACAACGCGACCATTGGGATAAATCCTCGATATTGTCAAGCGTGGACGTGATAGGAAATCAGAATGCGTCAAGGCTAAGGTAGGTGTGGTGGTATTCTTGATTTCGGGACGTGTGCCGCGTCCCACCGTGGCTTCCTGGAGTCAGACCGAGCGAGCATTAGAATAAATCCTGTTGGACACTTGCTAAACAGAATACCCTTGCAATCTGGCTGATTAGCTTGCGCTCTAGTAGAGCCAGGTCGGTTCCTGTTGATCTTGACTTGATTATGTTCGTGAGATCGCGCTGTTTCTCTTCTGTATAATGCCAATCGAGCCAGGAAGTTGACGTCTCGGGCCGCCCCTGTCTTTTGTGCTTCGTGCTGGACTGATTGTCATATAACCAGCCGTCCAATTGAACATGCGTCGACAATTCGGTTCTAGGTATCAGTTGCGATTGAAATGACAAACTGGCCACGCATGTGGCCTGAGTACCCTCCGCCACCATCTGCCACCATCTTAAGCGCCAATTTGCTCCAGCATCATCCGCTTAGACACCGTCTGCTCAAGCGCCCATCCGCTCAGGTATCATCTGTTTCAGTATCGTCTGCCTACACAACATCCCGCTCAAGCAGGCATCACCCCACTTGGTGCCATCTGCCTCAGCAACCATCTACTTGCAAAGACCCTTGACAGCGGGGCCATCTGGCCGCAGCTGATCACGTTCCCCACCACTCCAGGGCTGCCCTCCAGGGTTTTGCAGCGGCACACTAACCTCTTTCGAATTAGTGCTACCGCCATCATTCCAGCTGTGGAATGCTGCAAGCTTGTGATTGGAAAGGGCCGTGGCCGAGAGGAAAGCCTATTAATTGTCCCGAGTTGCAGAGCTAAGCCGTAGAAGAATTGGCTAGGAGCAGATCTTCCCATGTGTGGCTATGGCCACAACATTCGCCAACTATAGCCACCCCAATCTTAGCGCATGCACAAGTTGTATCGAATCGTTCGTAACGCTACAAGTAAAGAGCCCAGTCTGACTTCGCATTATGTCCCTGACACTTCCGAGCATGAGCTATCTCTTGAATTTGCAATCTGAACACCGTTAACCAAAAACAAGGCAAAGCCTCCGAAAGCGTCAAGTGCATCTTTTGAATATGCAGGGGCATATTTGTGAACTTCTCGCAGGGTTCGCGCTATTTGTCTCGGAAGAAAAGGAGAACCTGATGATGACGTGCACAGGTACATCACTAACGATACAAGAAGAATGCGGAAATACGGCTGCATCAGGGAAAATGCTGAATTACATGGGCTCGCTTTGTCGTTAAAGTTTCTCCCGTACTTCTGGTTGAACTCCGACAGCTGATGGCATTCGGCCAAATGACGAGATCCCTTGTCGGCCAGGGAGGCGAGGATGTTTTGACACTGGATTTCGCACACTTCTTTACTCAGGGATCTGATATCGTCAATTCTTCTTTCTAGCAATAAAGTCTTTGTTTTACGCGGTTCAATTATGCATGACAGTCTCCCAACTTAGACATTTTAGTTCCTACGGTGGGGATCACTTCTGGAGCAACACGTAGCTTCAGTAATGGTTAAAAGTCGCAGCTACTTGCACTCGCGCAAAGGATACGAAAAACAACTTCCCTCGAAGGAGCTCGTTCAAGAATGACTAGCTGCACTGTCCTTAATCATCCGCCAGCTAGTGTATGTGTGGCAGAGCAGCTCCACACGCTTGTCGTTCTAGTATCATCATCAGATGCAGCCGTCCGTTTCGCAATGGCGGTGCTCCACAGTGTCAACAATACCACTGCAGGCCATTTGGACGGAGACGTATTTGCAATGGGGTATGCGATAACAGATTGTCCGGAGGCTATAGTATTTGTATTTGGAAACTTGGCAATATCCTACCCAGGATTGTATACGATACGTGTGGATATTTACGAGATTACAAATGAAGGCGCAACGCTCACTTGTCAAATCGAAACAGATACTATCTCGGTGTTCAACAGTCAAGCACTGCGGTGCGACAGTTCCTAGTCGTGCGCTTAGCGCCAATTTATATGCAGGCCAAAAATTCTACAGATCAAGTAAGCTCTTGGATCTCGTGAGCGCCACCGCCGGAATCTTCAAGCCAGTGGATGGACCTTTATTACGGACAGCTATCCGGGTGTGGCAAAGGATGCATACCGACAAAGAATTATAGCATTCCAGAATCGGCTTCTCTCCCGGTGTTTGGCTCAGATGCACGCTCTGATGCAGGGATTTCTCTTCCAAACTCTGGGCAAGCTGCCTCCTTCCCAATTTCAAATGCTTCCCCAACAAGCTCTAGTCGATATATACTGCCTCATTCAGGCCGAAAGCCGCTCCAGGGACTATATCTCTTCAGATGCACACTCTGACGTAGGAAGAAGTCATGCATACGTCGACGAAGACCACCCTCCAGGACCCCTATCCATCTATCGACACAGACCCCTAGCTGTCTCGCAGGTAAGCTATATTAGCTCAGTCCCGCCATCAGGTCAACGTGCCTCCTAGATGTTCGGCCCGGACGCACGCTCTGAAATAGGTGTTTCTCCTCCAAGCTCTGGTCAGGAATCGCCTGTTCCAACTAGCCACGACCCCCTCCCCCAAAGCCCTCCAGAGCGCGATCTTACGGCTGGCCCTGCAAATACGAACTTAGATACTTCCTACATCAAGCTCTAGTCGACACCCACTTCCGCCATTGTGTCAAAACACCATCGACGAAACAGGTGGCTTATTGAAACCAGCTTCTTTATCCACCGTGCCTGCTCGAGTTACTTCATCTACAGGTAAGAAAAAGGGCCGGTACAAATCTCGGACAGCGGCATGGCGAGAAATTTGTCGCTACCAGGAATCGATCCGAACTCTTACTTCCTAAACTACCGTTTCAGCCTCTGGCTCGTTGATCGTAATTTCTGCCCACTGCTTGCATCATGGAACGCACTGACCCCCTTTGATAGGTCCGGGAAATCATGTATGACGTTCGACGTGATCTCCGAATTCAGTCTAGGGCTCTCCAGGCACTCCAAGAGTCAGTCAGGTCCTATGCAGTGTCATTTTTCGACGACGCCAATCGGTGTGCGGTTCATAGAGGCCGATCTACGGTTAAGTTAATAGACATCAATTTAGCTCGGCGAATAAGGGGTGACCCACTTGCCATTCAGCACGAAGCCAATTCACCGGCTACGAAACATGTCGTGTAAATCGCGGAACATACCCTGTACTCTGTAACTCCAAACTGTTCAACAGATAGTAGGCACAGAGCATTGCAATTGTGCTGTTTCTCGGGTCACTACAAAGAACGTCAAAGCAAGTTGATAGCTCGAACCCACTATTGACTCCTGTCAGATTAGGCTACGCTTACGAACAGTGGTAATCAATTCCACAATATTCCCTGATGCTATCATGATGGTTAATTAGTAACGGAGACTAGAGATTAAACACCCTTGGTCAAGCCCCCATAACTCAAGCCCACACAGACCATGGAGGAACCACGAGAAACACAAAGCCCTCAAGAGGGCGTGGTCGATAGTACCGACACAAACGATTACTCAGTATTCACGAGCCCGATGGGATCTTATGTAACCCACCTCTTGGGGTTTATCATGACCCTCTCGACTTTAACAGCAACCATTTATCGCCCTCTCATTCCTTTACTCAGCCGGGAGTTTGCTGTATCAATCCAAGCCATCAATCTGACAATAACGGTTTACGCCGTATGCCAAGGCCTAAGCTCACCTGTTTTCGCGTCGCTAGCCGACTATTTTGGGCGACGTCCCTACTACCCCAATGGTCTCGCGTATCAGGTCGTGATTCCCAAGCACAGCCTACTATATGATCTGTGCCACCCAACATTCCATCGGAGATTACTATAGTGCAAGTTCCATCTAAAATCAGGTCCTGATACGCGGTCCTAACGCGAATCATTAATACTTGACGCGATCCTACCCCTTGTCACATCCCCCTTATTGTCCGCGTATCAAGACCTAATCCTACGATCCAACCCACATATTATCATGAGAGTAAAGCAAGCCCCAAAACCTCACCATTCAATCTAGTGCATTCTCGCGAGAATAATCCAATAGCAAGATATAATTCATTTGTAACCCTACATTATAGCTAATATGGATTATCGTAGTGCCAAGGACTATCGATGTGCTAAGGAGGTCTTACGGGCCGTATCGCTCAAGGTGCTGGATGGCCATTATCTCGTCTGCTGCCATCCTGATTGTCGCTTCGCTCTCTCCCCAAGGGGCCCAGGTAACAGAGCATCTAAGCAAACGACATTCTCTGCCTTCACAAAGGCGCTACAATATCACCAATACGCTCCGAATCATCCACAAGACAGGCGTACTTATGCTTGCCGATCCAAAGACAGCATGCGCACGCCCAGATTATACCCCGGCCGATGCAGACCTGCAAACTATCACTGGCTTCCACCGTAAAGAGTACGGCGTCCGAACAAAGAATAAGTAAGCTGGAGTTAGGCATATAAGGAGGGAGCATGCCGACTCGCCTATCTTCATCCGCGGACGTATTCAAGCTATGCTGATACCTGTACGAACATAATCATGAGCTAAGAATCCAACTGACTCGTAATATTGGATTGTTGTCGACACCAGCGTATCTAGCGCCGAATGCGTACACGTATCAACACCACATTTAGAGGAGGTTTTAAAGCGAGAGAAGCAGCGCCATGCGATTGCTGCGAATAAGCTGATGGAGCACTGCACAAATCCCACCCTCCTACATCGAGATGCGGCCATGGTTTAAGAGGATAGGTTGAAAGCGGACATATACTGGCACTGGCCGATATCTGCTGTAAATGCTTACTATATCCCTTGACGTCGGTAAGCTACAGACTAAGTAGCAAACCGAGGAATTGACCAATTAGAACTGTACAAAACTAGATACATTAGAGGTCTAGTATAGCGGCCGACTATAGATGTACCAGAGTTGGATATCGCTACATAAAGCTACATTCTAACAGGCAGATCAACATCGGTTCATGAAGTTGTTCAATCTACTTAGTCTGTAGCTTACGGATCTCAAGGGGATAAGGGGACCTGAGTGGCCACGGGTCGAAAAATACCTTAATCAATCAATCAATCATATCATCTATATACAATCTTATTATGCGGCGAAAATTTCTTCTTATTACGATCATATTATCTTCTCCTTTCAACTACCTTCGAACTCTCTCAAGCGTTTTTGAATAGTTTTAAATTACCAGGTAAGTCGCCCCTCGAAAGCCAACAGCGGCAAAACCATCTCAATGTATAATTCAATAGCAAAAGGCCTGTTACAAGTGGCACAGTTCCAAGTGCGAACCATACCCATGGCCTCTCTCCAATCCACATGAGAATCTTAGCGTCTGGGCTATGCCAGGACGCGCTCTCTAAATCTGTGATAAATGGCGCCAGTTCTGTTTGGTTGACTACCTGAATCATCGCAGTGTCTTTAGGCCCATGGTGTAGGAGAAAATCAAGGGCGGCTAAGGTAATGAAGAGCGGACCGGCGGATAACATGATAGTACAGTAAGGCTGTAGATGACTCCAGAACGATGTCATGTGGAAGTATCTGGGTAGAAGTCGAATTGCATTGGCAAATGCAGGATGCCTCGCTGAGGAGACCATCATGTCGTTAGTAACACCAGTGGGTAGAGTGGACTTGAAAATGGCAGTAGCTGCCCAAGACCCAGATAAGGTGTCCAACGGCAATGGCTTATGGCAGACCGTGTCCATGTCCAGATACAGCCCCCATAATGATACAAGACGAAGTAACGGATGGCGTCTGCGCGTTGGATTGGAAATGCGTAGTCGTCCCATGTGCTGACAAACCAAGGGTATTCGCGCATAAGAAAATTGCGGGCACTTTCATCAGTCCATAACTTGAAATAAGTTAGCATCAATAATGATCCAAGCCGCAAAACTGAGTAGTTGATCATATAAGTATGGATACGGACCATGTATTCGAAGTGAGAATAAGTGTCTATGCAACTTCTTTGTGAGACTATCCATTTCTCTGGGATATTCTCATCAGCACATGTCTGATGCAGGATCCATGGTATCGTGTGACCTGGCTTCATTGCTTCCACCTTGTCTTTATCGGTAAGCGTCACGCTCGCAGTGAAGTATTCGTGGTTTCTCCGCAAAAGTGTAATCAATGGCCCAAATTCAGTTATCAATATGAATATTATGAGCACATCCACGATTAGTAGGTGAATGGTTCTGGGCACGTCTGGCCTCATTTGTGTCGTGCCCATTTTATACTTGACAAGTTGCTGCTCCTCATCATGTGCTATATTGTGGGATTCGTTGCGGTGGCCAGTGAGCCAGCGAAAGTGGAAGAACCGCATGACACAGTTTTCCTTTGACACAATTTTCTTGGGTGTGATATCGAGCTGGATGTTTTCCCAGAACAAACAGTTATTAGGCTTCGAATCCATCTTATTACGTGAATGCACACGGCGAGCCATGTTTGTTTGCGGATGAACTAATCCAGTGCGACGTAATGCGCCAACGCGTAAGTCTCAAACCTAACTATAGGTACCCCTTCCCATCCGTAAAAAAAAAAGCCAAATCTGAAAACTTCTCATCCTCTCTAGTTTAGTCTATCACGCGTTCCTACTTGAATTCCTCGACTGCTCTGCTGATGGTGGTTTGGGGGATCAGACCACTGTATGCCTGCCGCATGTTACCGCGACTGTCTGAACGAATAAGCGGGTTAAGCATTTTGGATACTTCACTTAGGTTACATCTCCACCTGGAACTGTCCGACTGTGCTCTCCTGCAGCGCTCGCCTTCGATCAGTGCATTTTCCGCCGCTTCTTCGGCTCCGGCTGGGCAAAGTCCCCTTGAAGTCGCTTGTTTCCGGTTTTAATTGGATCAGATGCATGTCCATTATGTAGATGTGCCCCTCGCACATTCTATAAGATGAAACGCATAGCGGTTTCCAATCTTTTATACCCTTATCAACAACTCCCGAAAAGACGAACTTAGGTTCATATCAAGCCATCCTTATCTAAAAACCACCAGCTTCGTTCTTGCTACTTTTACAGGCCTGTGCAAGCAAAATGCCAACTCGAGTAGCAGTATCAGAATCCCTTCATTCAATAACAAGCAGAAACCTCAAATCTTCTGCTTTAGACGACTTATCATGCCAGGGGTTCCCGAGCAACAAACAGCTCCAAACCCTTGTGTTGAGGTGTTCCAGAAAGCGGCTGCGCGTGGCGGTAGGCAGCTACATGCCTTCGATGAGCAGACGATGTCCCGCCACTGTACACTCATTCCGATCATCAGTGTCTTCAGCTGCAGACAAGGGTGTCCTCGGGACTTCGCAGGCTCTGGAAACTAACCTTTGGGCTCCAGAAAAGACCCTTGATGATTTGAACGATGAGGATAGAGAAAGCGGTTACAACACTGGTGATGATGATGAAAGCGATGATGAGGATGAAAGTAGCCGTCCTTGGATAGAAAGAAAACCCAATGCACGCTGTTTAGGGCCTGGTCAACACTGGGCTTCCGCACGAATGACCCGCATCCTACACCGCATGAGTCTCGAAGGATGCCAGAAAGGAACAACTACCAGTAGTTGGAGACATCTCTCAATCGCAATCAGACGGCGTGACTTTTATACCGGCACGACAGCCCATGTTGCTCTGACAAGAGCAACAGATGGAACTACGGCAGCGACAGCGATAGCGAAACGGATCAGGATAGCATCTGGGATGCTCAAGTGTGCCACGCATCCTTGACTGTGGGCTATAAATACGGCAGGCTCATCACAGAAGGATGCCTTGAGACGAATGAACGACGTGTCAGCTTCCGATTCATCAGTGAGGAGTGGCATCGTCTCTTTGGGTTCCCATCCGAGTCAACGGGTTTGGAGAAGATCTCATGCCAGGACGTAAATGGAAAACACCATCTCTGCATTGCGAGGCGATGAAGAACCTATAGTTGAGACGATGGAGGACCCTTCGGCGAATCAACATCGACCAGGAGCTGTGTCGTCTGTACGGAGACCATGCCCAGTGTCACGGCAAACAATGGGAAGCGGTCGACGCGATCATGATGAACAAAAGCCCTGTCCTCGTGGTCATGGAAATGGGGGTTGAAAAGAGCCTCTGTTTTATGCTGCCCGTGGCCAGCTGCCCTACTGTACCAAGTGCCGCTTGTAATGTTAAATTCCACACTTTTCGTCCGTGCGTCTTCCACCATATGCTCATGCACTGACCAAATGAATATACCGGAAATGGCTAGGTCAAAGACCAAGCCGGAAATAACTAAAGAAGCGTCGAGTGCATGAGTGTCAGTACCTAGTTTAAACCTAGTTCTCAATGGATAAAAATAAACAGAGTCCTCCAAGGATGAGGAAAGTGGGCGCGAGCAATCTAAAAGACATATCCAATTAAACAGCTCGCGTACAGTTACCCCAGTCACCAAGAAGAAAGGTGCCAATACCTGCCATCCATCATGCTCGGCGCGAGGAGATCTGCCCATACCCATGGCCGGCAATGGACTTATTGGGCAAGCTCCATTATATGTCGAATATGAGACTCATGCCTTGATCCGCTGCAGTCAATAACGATATTTCATGCTTGTTTCGCGTCTCATTTCCTTAACAAAACTTAGAAACAACCAAGGATGAAAAGCATTGTCCATAAAGGGATATTGGCGGCATATGTTAGTTATCTGAAGCATCGAGGTTGTCGGCTGCACAATGGTTGATGGTTGATGCATTTCAGCTGATGGCGAGACTTTTCTGAGGCTAAGGTCCAGTGTACGACGTATTGTCATCTTAGCCAAGATGCGATCGATTTCGGTGTTCTGGGACCATGCAAGCTCTAGCTTACCAATGGCCCGAATTCCAGGAGAGCTTGCTGTTCCCACTAATGAACCTGAAGGGCGACCTAAGCTTGGAGGAACATACAGAAGGAGCCCTTGCGGTAGAGTAAGTCCCGCGATTCGATGCGCAAAATGAAGCAATCCTATCTAGACCACATATACTGGATACGACTGTAGGCTCATTCTCGGAATTAAGAAGCCCAGTCAAGAGCTCATGATAGAGATCTGGACATTGTTCGTTTGATAGTGGTCGCCGCCGGTATATCTTCGAAGTCCCTACGTGGCTCAACCTTGGAGGCATCGCGTGGTTCTGTCCTTGCTGATGCGAAAACTGTATGTTTTTTCTCTCATGATCAATGTTTGGGTGAGTTGCCCGTAAATGGCTCGCGATACTGCTTCTTGAGTGCCACTCTTCATTCCTGGTCCTTCATGTGGTCTAAATATGACGCAAAATTGCTTCCTATACCTTCTTGATTTCAAGACTTATAGTGACGGAAGACAGCCACAGACGTCTCCGATAAATATTACTTGGGCTTTCGTCTCCTTGATTGTTGGAAAGTGCCAAGCATAGCCGAGTCAGTTCTCAATACTAGTTACTAAGTACAAGTTGATGCCCTCCGCATTGAGGTCGTTTTGCCAATAAAATGCTAGCCTGCTTCATTATCTTCACTCGATACTGTGGGAGCCAATGTCCCGTGTCAGATGTACCCTGTCTAATTTAGACTTGACTCAAGAGCTCCATAACGGGCAATGCTTTTGCCTCTGATCCATGACTTTGCATAAATTACAATGTCTTAATTAATCATTCCAGGAATGCCAACAGAGTTTCTTACGAGACATATGTATCATCGAGGTACAAAGTTTATGCTCTGGCTGTTGGAGGAATTATTGACATGTCTTCATCGTAAGCATACTTCGTTGAGATCTTGTGGTATCACCCTCTCACCGGTAATTCTAACGAATTTTTAGAAAATGGTTCAGATAGTGAACAGTGGTCTCTTCGTAGTTGGTGTTTCCTCCCTAAATAGGGGATGTTTTTAGTGCCCTGCTAGATCCCGTATCTGGCTCGGTGTTGTCGCCAACCCTTCCCATCAAATCGCCTGGTTCAACTCGTGCCCGGCCGATACTTTCACTGAACACATGGTCCGAGCAACCAAGCTCAGCCACGTGCCTCTAAACTCTGTCAATTCTGCCATTTGTGGTATCTTACTGTTTCTATGACAATCCATTTTTTTGCCAGGATGATCAGCCAAAAATGACCATGCTAATCACAAAATCATTACCCACCAGCGACCTGTTGTTCGGCCAAGAGTGGCTACGTCGCTAAAGAGACCACTCTTCGCTTGCGTGTATAAATGGGCAATTTAGAGTGTTTCTTAAAATATTGGGCACCCTTAAGCCTTAATAGTTCGCATGCTGAATGGGACGGGTATGCAGCACCACCCTTCCCTTCCCCTCCCGGGAGGCTAGAACCAGGTGGTGTACAAATCTGGTATATTGCGTTTCTAGGGTAAGACATAGTAAAGATTTGGGTTCGGATCGGTCGCAACGACTCTAGTGCACAGCACTAGACTGATATTGCCTTGCACACACAGGGACAATTTCATTCTTGTGTTCCAGGTACCTGGTCAGTTTGAACTTGCTGACCTGATTAACCATACTTTTTACACATGCCAAAGCCTAAGGAGGAAAGCATTTCATCCTTATTGCTTCTGCATTGAGTTTCCAACCATGAAGAGAAAAGCAGATTCTAAGGTCGGTAATCAAGAGAAATACAAATATCTACACCCAAGCATGTATCATGTGATTTACTGCCTGATCGATATGTACAAAGCATACGATAGATGTGGGAGAGCGCCATGCATATAATCATAGCCGAGCGTCCGGATCAGAGAGATAGATGCTAATGGATTTCATGAGCACAATTTGCCGTTGTATCACTGAAAGAGCCTTTTATGCAGGGCTAAAAAGCTGCTGCAATTACATATATCTTGATGATGTTATGTGAATGTAACTAAAACATCAGTCAGTGATGTCATCGCGCAAATAGCATACGAGTCAATGTGTCCTGAAACAAAAGGTGGTCCAGACATGGAAGTGTCAACTTGGCCATTTCACTTTATACTTTGCCCCTCTTTCCGTTTCTGCTTCAGTCTTCTCAGTAATTCTAAGTTGTACTCTTCCGCCACCGAGTTAATATCCTCTAGATTATCCCGCGTTCCGTCCATCCACCATTCCAGTCATTAATTCTCGGCTTCATGGCGACCCTTGTTCTCAGCACCCTACCACTTCGCTACAGCTTTGTATCAAACAACCACGAACATTGATAACCCAATACTTTTCTCGTTTCCGCCACTTAATTCCATGGCTTGGATTCGGGTTCCTCTCTGCTGGATAAAACAGACCCTTCGTCTCTTGTGTTTCTATCACCCATTCACACTACAGGGCTTGGTCGCATGTAGCATTAGCAGGAACACCAACACCTCCAGAATAAGAAACCCAGTACGATTAGAGGAGCATAGTCGGTTTTGACTCAACGCCGTTCACGCAATCCTTTGTGTCCACCATATACTCTGACCCTAGCACGCTGAGCTCAATGGACTCTCTTGACGACATACTAAACGACCAGCAGGTTGAGAGGAGGCATCGACGCAGCATGCCGCAGCATTACGTTAATGAAATGGCATATCGCCGACCGCAATATGGAATACCTGCTATCAACATTGGCGATATGACAGCCAAGAACAGAGTCGATATTGACAGCGCCCTAGGTGACTTCCAGTTCAGCCCAGTCAAACCTACCACGTTCTCTATCTTTGATATCTCCTGCCTGGATATGTCCATCCAGCTGGGCAGCCAACTTACTGACGACAATATTTATTCCGCCACGTCACCCCTTGGATGGGTAGCATGATCTCTTCGTCATCCGCCGACAGAAATACGAGGTTTACGTCAGAAGGCGCATCCGTTGAGCGGCATATATCATTTCCCGTGAACGCTACATCAGAAGCATTGATTGACATGGATGCCCCGGTCTCATGGAACCAGACTGAGACATGGGCTCAGGACTTCTCAATGGACATGAATCCTGTAAGAACCGCTGGAACGATGAACAATGCAGAAAAAGACATTTTGTACCACCAACAACACACCCGCTCCAAGCCCGTATCAACCGAGGTTCAATCTGACTCATTTAGTATTAACAACAAACCATGTGGGTTCAATAATCGATTGGCACCTTCTCTCTTGGTACCCTCGCCCGGCTCCATAGGCTCACTGCAGCGTGGAAATACTCCCATTGTGGTCCGGCAGAGCTCTACGTCTGACAGAATGACTTCAGCCACGACTACGACCCGGTACAGGAACAAAGAAAATATTTTCGACTACTTGACGAGCGGATTTGACGTGGCGAAGGCCTTATGGCTTGTTACAACCCGGAAAGATCCACAAATCGACCTTGGACCTGTGGATTTATCTTGCGCCTTCGTCATCTGCGACGTCGACATGGATGATTGCCCCATCGTTCATGTTTCCGACAACTTCCAAAGGTTGACAGGTTACAGCCGACACGAGGTTATCGGCCAAAATTGTCGTTTTCTCCAAGCACCGAGTGGAAACGTTGAAGCTGGTTCAAAACGAGGGTTTACAGACGATAGCACTCTCTACCACCTAAAGAAGATGATTCACCAAGGCCTTGAGGTACAACAGAGCATAGTCAATTACCGAAAAGATGGCAAACCTTTCCTGAACCTCCTGACTTTGATACCAATTTCCTGGGATACCAAAGACATCCGTTACTTTATCGGATTCCAGGTTGATATTGTTGAACGCCCTGAAACCAAATCTGGCCAGGAGTGGGACAATCTCAATATCAGTTACATACTCAGCCACATCAGTCAGTCCATTTGGACGCCAACCACCTCGGGTCAGTGGGGACTGGAAAGGGGCCAGACACTGGACATTGATGATGGTTCAACGCTTTTTCCAAACCCTCATCCTGAAGGTCCAGTGTCTGATCTACATGGGCAGTTGTGTAATAAGATGCTATTTGGAACCACTGGCCATGTGGTGCATGTCTTATCTTCGAAGGGTATTTTCCTCTACCTTTCACCAGCATGCAAGCAAGTTCTTGAGTACAGTGTCACGGAGCTCGTGGGTCAATCACTTTCCTTCGTCTGTCACCCATACGATATTGTACCTGTTACTCGTGAACTCAAGAACACGGCTACAGGAAATCCTGTCAATGTAACGTTTAGAATCCGCAGAAAGAACAGCGGCTATACCTGGTTTGAAAGTTACGGATCATTGTTATCTGAGAAAAGCAATGGCCGCAAGTGCATCCTACTAGTAGGCCGCAAGCGCCCCGTCTTCTCGCTCAGTCGGCAAAATTTGGAAGCAAACGGCGGCATTAGTGATTCCGAATTATGGACGAAGATATCCATCTCAGGCATGTTCCTCTTTGTATCATCCAATATCAAAGCCCTTCTAGGCTGGCAGCCAGAAACCCTGATTGGTACAAGCATGCAAGATCTGATGCAGAAAAAGTCATGGTTGGGTTTTAGGCGTTCGATCGAGCAAGCCAGCAAGGATAAAATTGTCGCTTGCAAGCATGAAGTTAAGAACCGCCGGAATCAGGTCCTACAAGCACGGACAACTTTTTATCCTGGGGATGTAGTAGACGGACGGAACCCCTCGTTCCTTCTTGCTCAGACACAATTAATCAAGGCTTCCACCAGAAAAATCGCTTCAACGAACAGTACTGAGGGTGAACCAGGTGTCACGATGCCGAAGAGCAGTTCGCACGTATGTGTTACCGGCCTCGTGCCACAGCCAGCAGTCGGGGTCCTCAGTTCAGGTGTGCACGATATAGCCTTGGCGTCCGAAGACAACGTGTTTGACGAGTTGCGGCCCACAAAAAGCTCCAATTGGCAATTCGAGTTAAGACAGCTAGAGAAAATAACCGCATTCTTGTGGAAGAACTCGGGAAATTATTGGCCAACAAGAAGAAACATAAAAAGAGGAAGAGAGTCGGTAATATCATGCGTGGCTGTGACAATTGTCATACCCAGAACACACCTGAATGGCGAAGAGGACCGAGCGGGCAGAGAGACCTGTGCAACAGCTGTGGCTTGCGCTGGGTCAAACAAGCAAAGAACCTCCTTTGATCTGGGCTGCGTCGATATCCGAGCTAACACATCACTATTCTGGTCAGTTTCCTCTTCGCAAGTCATACTGTGGTTTCCATGAACATGCAAAACAAAGGATCTGCATCCTCGATACACACACCTTCATTAATTAAGGAGACTTGACTGATACGGCCACACAACAAAAGACTATTACAAGTGGGGTAGTTAGCCTCACTTCACTTCACACGATTTTTGGGATGAGTTGACAGCGTGGAGTCGATGCCACCCTGAATGAAAAAGGTATAGATGAGAACGGTCTTATGTCAAGAAGTGGACACAAGGGGTCCCAGAACTAGAACACATACTCTATAAACAAATGTCAGTACTGTATAATCAGACTGCAGTCTAAAGCTACAGTACCCAAGCAGAGCCTCTTACTGCTTTCGAAACATTTAACCAACGTGCATGTATATTCAATCAAGGATACTTGACTTCTATGCATGAATCATAAGCTGATTGTTGAACAATGCGTTTGCTTATTTGTTTCATTCTCAAACCTGTCACTATAAGAATAGGTGCATGTCAGTTTTCTGAGTATGGTTTCCTGTGATCCTCGCCGTCGGTGCTTCTGTGACGCTTTTGCTGCAACTCTGAGTCGCATCACACATCAAAGGCTGTATCTCTCCCGCCACAACACTCAGAATGTATCTCTGAAATTAGTGACCATTGATAACATCGATGATAAGATCTTTGACTTCAGGTCTGACACCGACGTGAAGAATGACAGCATCACCACGGCAGACCTCAAGCTTGCCGAGAGTTACAACATTAGCATCTTCGGTTTCTACTGGGCGGACTTTAAAAGCAATGACCGCCGCTGTTCCTTGGAAGTTCGGCTGGGTCTCCAACTCTCTTAATACTATCGATATAAAACATCTTATCATCGGACTCGATCCAAATTAATTTTCCCAAGGAGCTCAGCAGTGCCATGAAGACTTCCATTCGCATTTTCAAGTGGACATAGCTGTCTACCATCATAAATCTTATCCCATTTTGGAATTGAAGTGATAGTTGGTATCATCAACAATTTTGTCGCATGATTTCCTGCGTCACATGCATTACATCATCCGTCGGCACCCATTTAGTCGGAGTTGCGGCCTCATTAACAACTTCACAAGCTGTAATTGCTGTCGGGGCTATCGGGGCAACTAGCAAGTGATATGGTGCCCACGGGCCACATTCAACAATGGCTAATTGGCTAACATCTGGTTGGGTTTCGCTTACGCCCTGGGTGCCGGTCTCTCAACTGTCTTCACCATCTTCTGCTGTACGATGGTTGACAGAGTCTACTCTTTCGTCGCCAATTTTATTGCAACTATGCTGCAGTTCATGACTACCCACAAGGTTTGCGCAGGAGGAGTTTGCTCGAAGCAACTTCAAGTACGAGTCAACGGTCTCGAAGTCCAGATGGTCATTTTGCCCAGACGTAACGTCGACGACATGGTGAATCATACATCTGGAGATGGGGATGATCATATCGACTAAAAACGTATTCATCTGCACCCATCATGATAAGCTCTGTATATGTGCGGTGCTTCAGTGATTGCCTCTTGACGTGTAACTGTCACAACCTTAAAAGATTCAACCCGGTTTTAGACTTTAAGCCTCCTACAACATACGGCGCTCACATGGGTCTATTACATCCATTTGGAAAATTTTGGATTCCATCTTCAAACTCTTACGTAACATATTGACGCTTACGTAGGTATTTCCGGTGGTAGATTGGTAGTAGCCGATGATGGACTCAATATCATGTGTGGCCTGGCCATCGGAGGTGGAGCGGCTCCTTCACGAAAGGCATCCACATCACTTGTCAAGAATTAGACCTTCACCCGCTTCATCAAGGATGGTTCTTATGAGTCATTAGAGTGCCTTAATGATACTCTATGTCCAAGAGAGCGTTTAGGGCATTATTGTCAAAGGGCCGATTACCAGGCCCATATGCCTGAAAAGCATGAAGTGCCCGATAGCGGAGAGTCGTGTTGTAAGTTACTTGAAAAGTGGCTACTCATAAGGAACCGTCTGGCCCCTTGTGGGTTCTGGAGCTGTGGTCATCAAAAATGTCCTGCCATATCGGTTACAGTGGGCTCCAAACTAGGGCAGCAAAAATGTTGCGGACAGTCGGGAAGAGCGGGCCGATGTAAAGACTTCCGTATGGAGGCATACAGTTTTACGTTAATAATGGCGCCCATGACAGCCTACACTAGGAGACCGGCAATGCATGACCTGCTTAAGAACAGACTCATGTTATAGCATGCGTATTGCTCCTTTGATGATTTTTAATGATCTCCTTTGGTTGATCATGAAGAGTAGCAAACAGAGGTGGGCACTATCTGCAATGCCAACACTAGTCCCTGAAGCCCTGCCGCGTGAACCGGGAATATCGTGGACGCCCCATTCTCTCTCCAGTAAGGAAACGATTAATCTGATGCTTAGATGCTATTGCAGGTAGTCTGATATAGCCGTTAATG
Organism: Albifimbria verrucaria; assembly: GCA_020081605.1. Lineage (NCBI taxonomy): Eukaryota > Fungi > Ascomycota > Sordariomycetes > Hypocreales > Stachybotryaceae > Albifimbria > Albifimbria verrucaria. The sequence continues at coordinate 269,866 of JAHREC010000015.1, forward strand.
GTCAATATCGTGCCCATCATTTATATTATTCGGAGAATCCGACATTAGCTTGCACACTGAAGTCCTACTAGGACTTTCTCGTACCGTTTCGCGTGAATCAATCCACAGACGTTGCAAAGAATATGCATGCCGTCTGGGCTCGTTCGCCACTTGGGCGTATCATCGGCCTGACAAACGTCGCAGGCAAGATCGAATGGCCTTTTCTATACGACTAATGGTAAGCCTCATCCTAGGATACCTCAAGAGCCATTCCCGTCGCTGGGCGTACCCTCTTTCTGTATTTGATCTCTCTGGGATCGTAGCCATGCTTCGCTGTAGGTTGAGGTTCTGGCTGAACTGTGCGTTCTTGCTGCTTCTGGAGAGCGACAATCTTATCTAAGTTAAATAGGATACTCCCGGACAGGTTGGACATGATTTCTAGTCTGGTCTCCTCATTATGTACCGTATTCAACGAAATTCTGGAGTAATCAGGGAAAGATTCAGCAAAGCAAGCGAGGTCTTCAATATTGTGCCTGATCTAGTGATGATACGCAGGTCGAGTTAGCTGAAGTGAACCATGATATACTGCAGCAAGTAGATCTCAATTAGTCAGCATCGTACCTCTTCCCAGATTTCTGCTTGTAGCATTGCATTCAAGGAGAATTCGTGCATCCCGCGAGCGTCGCAATCCACCTTCAGACCCTCGATGGGGCTGACGCTTGGAATTCGTATATTGGTCGACATAGATATGCCTTGAAGATAATCCCAGATATCTCCTGGGCAGTAAATCTCGCCGGCGCACTGCAATAAAGGTGCTATGTGAACACGTAACTTGCTGTGTCAAGTCTCTAGAATGTGGTGCAGCCTGAGCATGACGGTGACGAGAATGACATTGATGACATGGGTAATAACGTTGAGATCATGCAGTGCGATGGCAAGATGCAGCGTATAATAAGGAGGTGAGGAGGTGACAAATATGCGGATTGGCAGAAACTCTCAGGGCTCTGAAAATAAATTAGAAAGAGTCCAAGTGGAATGTTATGACGTAATGATTGTATCCACAAGACCCTGAATCCAAGTGACACTAGCGTACCGTCATAAGGACGTAGATCCTTACTGAAAGTGCCAAGCTTTCCCTGGCACGCAACAAGAGGGTGTTCCTCATGGCCAAGACAAATACAAAGCAACGGAGCAAATACAAAGCTTCGGAGCGGGGCTATACGGATTAATTCCTGGAGCGAGCCTCGGCTGCTTCCGTAATCCGCGACTACAACCAAGGAAAGAAATGAGCTGGAATTGAGAGCATTCATCAATTATGATGGAGAAGTCTGCTTTCGCACACACAACATTATTCCCTACAGAAATTTTAGGAAAAGGGTAATGGAACAGCCTCTGGGTTCACGTCTGATCAGGCTGGTAGATTTAAGACAAGAACATTCAATGGAGGAGCGTGAGAGCAGCCGGAGGAGTAATCAGAGTCGCTCAAGCTCCACCAAGGTCGGGATTCTTAAGGCCCGGTCCACGTCCGGGATAATACAGAGTTCTCGACTCTCTAAACGGAGTCGTGCTCCCGAAGTTATCGTATCTTATGCTTGCACTGAATGTCGCAAAAAGCGCGCAAACGTAATCAACTGAGCAATGGTCGTAATCTGGATCGAGACTTCCATAGAGAACATAAGTATAGGCCCGGCACCCCATCAGTGACAGCGTCAGGAATATCGTCAACAAAGCTCGTCCACCTACTTCCGTCATGTGTTGTTAATCTCCCTTTGAGCATTGCGATCTGCTCTTTGCGCTAGCTCTAGAAGTCAAAGCATCTCTCCCCACTGCCTGGGCTTGTAAGTGTAGATTTCAAACGTTGCGATTCGCGACTTTGATTTTATGGCATAAATGTTGGGAAATCCAGGTCTGTGACATTTTGATGCGATACTCGAGCCGGCCTACAATGCTGATGAAGTCTGAGTTGATTTCAGGCAGGATATTTGGCGGAGGAAAGCAGCGTAAGCACAAAGCTGAGTCACACGAAGGAAGAGCCACAGAGTGAGCGACTCGACAGTGTTCGGCGGAGATTCCGTAGCGATTCGGCTACAATCTGAGGGTGCAATATCATGTACGTGTTTGTTGGTAGGTTCTTGAAAAAATTCTTGCAGACAACTGCTAGGGTCGCGATACCGTAGCAATGTTTCGCATTACTGGAGGCGGGTCGCTATAGTGCTTGTTTGAGACGTATTGGCGGTGCTCTTCCTTATAGCTAGATGCTTTTCGATCTCAGAAATAGAAGTGTCACAGAAGGATCCGCTAGTAGCGCAGTTGACCTAGCAATGCAAAGACCGATTATCATGGGGATATATGTGCTCATGGAGAGCAAAAGCCCGGAGCATCATTGGGGAGAATGTTCTGAGCATAAGTAGGAGAATTTAAATGGGTAGACTCACTCAATTTCAAAGTATGGGCCAAGCTGGATGCTAGGGAATCCATATTCAGTAGTAGGCAGCCCTGAATGTTTGCAAGTCAAGACAGTCTTTCCAACAATACGCGGAAACAGCAATCTATGTGAGATGCAAGGAAGCGCAACGCTTACTTGGAGCTGTAGGCGAAAGGTAAGACATAATGACGTGTTCAGGCACCGTCGTTTTGACGCGAGCGGAAATGTGCATTTTCGTCCCATGGTTGGTCGAGTAACTTCTGGTCATCCAATAGGACGAGACGACGGGTGAGACTTGCTTTTGCTGGTTTCGTACGCCTGCATCTGTCTCGGGCTGAGAAACTATATGCACCCGCGATTGGAGAAGATGTAGACAATCTGTTTCGGAGTTACGCATGGCCTGAATACGTGATGTAAGGTTCGAAAAGGTGTCCCTGTATACGAGACACCGATAAGGGAAGCCATGTTTAGGCCGATACCCAAGCCCTGCATGGCCGGCTAACCAGCACCCTTCTCACAAATGGGAGTATGGAGATGTTAGCAATGCAAAGGAAGAGTGGTATCGTAGTGGATTGCGTTACGGGGCTAGATTCAGCCACATGCGGCATGTAACGATGATTGACAAGGAGGATACTGTGATGTGGCTGGTTGCGCCTTACAGTTGGATATAGCTATGTAGTGGGAATGGGTGGGTCTGTCACTTGTGCTCAATGGATATAAAAAGCCGGTTCGTCTCCCATCAAAGCGCTCATAATTCACATACACCATTGTCGGCTTCCATTCATCTTTCTACTCTCTTCAGCACTACCAAGCATTCATCAGAACCCTTTCGCTCAGAAAATGTAATCATCCCCAGCTATGAGCCCTGAATGAATAAGCTAAACTAATATATGTAAGAACGTTATATCTTCCAATGGCTTTTTCGATGTCGCCTATAGGCTCAGGTAAGCCAATGTGGATCATACTCCATTGTGGGCCGCGGCATCCCCAACAACTACATTGACAACCTCACCTTCCCCAAGGCCTTGACCGATAAGGAGGTATTGGTACTGTATCGTTACTGAAGACAAAGATCTCGGAGCCAAAAAGACGTATCCCATCCAGTCCGATAGCTCTCGGAGGATCAAATTCCTCAAGTGGAACTCAAGCTACGGTGTCGGTGACACGATCACCATCGAGGTCTACAATATTAGCCCGACCGCCAACAGCTTGTCCCTCACTGCTTAGTGGAAGTAAGCTTGGAAGTTTGGTCATGTTTGCTCTCTCGTACGACACCGCGAGGATTCTCATTTGGCTCCTAACAGATGAGATGGGCAAGTGACGCGGGGAATATGTTACGATGAATTTAGCCAACTTTATGTTATGGTGCGATGAAATGTCTTGCAAGCCTATGACTCTTATTAGTCGAGCGCCATTTCATCCTTTGGGATATACACACTCTTAGATAGAGGAGACAAAGTCCAAGACATTAAAATCTGCAGCAAATATCTCGTCGTAGCAAGCTGAATATTGCTTGATCCCTATTTCACGACCCGCACTCGTCTCGCAATTCGCTTACTATATTACATACCAACCCCATTAATGTAGAACGTTCTTGGCAACGGCTCCATTGCTGATTATTAGGGGTTAGAAACGGCTCTGCCCCGCTGAGATCAGAACCACAAAGCTGCTGTCTACCGTGTACATCGAGAACAGCTCTATTCGATACAACATCGGCTCCGCGCTGCCCTTGAGAGGAGTGCTATTGATCCGCTGTTGATATACTAGGCTTTCTGGTCACCGCTACAGAAGACCAAAAGGGCGAGCCGAGAGTCATCATAGTTACTTCGTCGGTCAGCGGTGTCGGCTCTTGGGAGCCCATGCCGGGCGGCACTTACGGCCCAGCATGGGGACGTGTGCGCTCGTTTGGTCAATGTGAAGTCCAAGCAAGGTGCGTTTTACGCGTCGCTCAAACCTGGAGAGGAGCTGGATGACCTCTTTGCTGCTGGGTGACCACTTGAAGATTAAAAGGTAGGCAACACATCGCGCATGTGACCGGGGCAGGGGCCGAGCTTTTTCTTTAGTCGCTCAAGCTCGGCGATGCAGTAGCGAATTGAACCGAGGAGCCCTTAGAATATGAGGAGCGACTGGGCGTTAGAATCTTTCATTAGGCGCTGTGAGGCGTGCAGAGCAGTCCCGAGATGGTCGACTTGGGTGTGGAGATGTTTCAAGCTGCTCGACCACTGGCAACCCCTTGGACTGCTGGACGCACAGCGTAACGATAGCGATGATGTTGGTAGCGACCCCGAATCCTTCCATGGCGGTTGTAGCTGCACTTATCAAATTTGATGGCCTAAAGCCCTGAACTGTGTCATATGAATGCGCGTAAAGTTTGAATACTACTCATTTCCATGCTACGCTACTAGCTGCATTACAGGGGAAGGCGGGATGCCTTCGGCAACCTACTTGGCTGCAGCTGACCCATCATTCTGGTTTCCTGGCCCCACCACATTTTGGTAACAACCAAGCCACGCCGGCGCTTTTACCTGGTTTGACCCAACCATGGCTGCCAACTGACTTTGAAACGGTATAATACTTGCTGTGAATAACGCTATTCTGCTACTCGCTTTCCTGGATTTTGAATCTCACTGGCTATTCAGAAAGTCGACAAATAGTAACGATCCTACCTTCTCCTACCTCATACTTTCAGACCGTATTAGCATGGGTTCCACCGCAGATACTTCCTATTCTCTGAAGGGACATACCCCAAGAACCCAAGGACCCGGTACTGGGAGATCCCACGTCCCCTACCGGGATATACAGGACGCTAAGGACGGTCCTGCACGATTTGCGCTGCCTGGATTATCGCGCACGGGGTAAAATAGAGGAGCAGCTGGATGCCATCAAGGCCAGCCTGATGGTATGTGTTGAAACGCATTAACGCACTCTGTGGAAATCATCCAAAGAACGACTTGACAATGCATTTTACACAACCTAGAGTATAGTCATAGAAGGCACGAATACACTGTAAAGAAAGAGTTTGCGTTGTATCCAGCAACTGTCATGAAGCGAGAATAAAAGAATAATCTTCTCGCAGGTTCTCACAGGGCATCGAGCTCACCGGTTTACACACAGGAGGGTATAATGAAACTTCCTCATTATCAGCTGTTAGAGAATCTTGACGCTCCAGTCGCCCCCAAGAAAAAGCACCGGTGGTTTTCTGAGACGTTGGAGGAATACCCTAACCCGCCTGTTTGTGGATGTCATTCTTCCATGGGAAGTGGCTAGAGGAACGACACCAACACTATCTCAATATATTCACAGTTAGCCATTGATAGTTCGGACAATGAAACTGTTCAAGATAATCACTGTTAACGATAACCTTTTTAAAACACAAGTAAAGCATCAAGCGATAAAGCATTGTATCAGAGGGCGTGCACTAAGTTGCTGCGATTGTGCCTCCGAAGAGACGGGTGGACAATGCCATCTCGGTCTAATCGAAAAGTCCACTGCACTCTATCTTACGGGTACTGGGCACAGTTTTTTCTGGAAAGGGCTGTCATAATGTATTTTGTATCTTCAGATTCGAGCATACTTATGAGTTTTTTGCATGCAGGCGGGAAAATGGGATCATTCCGTGGATTTATGTAGTCTCGATGGCGATGCTCGTCAAAGCCCACGTCTACATCACGAAAAAAGCTTGGAGCGTAGAACTGATCTGGCCGCCCCTGGGTCCAACGCGATTGGCCAGAAATTTCCATGATGAGTCCTCTTGAATATTTTCTAATGCTGGCTCGTGATATGTGAGTTTATCGTGCCATGATAAGAGGGAGTTGTGCCACTTGAGATGCGTCGTCTCATTTAGTACATCCGGTTCTTATTATCTCTGCTAACGCTGCTTTTATGTCAGTGCGCGGCAGCTTGGTCGTGTCTTTTGTCGGGCTTCTCGATGAGGCGCTTGACCTTAGCGCGGAGGGCGTCATATTCGAGCAGCTTGCGCGAGCGTTTCTTGATGCATTCGTCGACATCTGGGAAGTAGACGCAGAATCGACTGATGGATTCGAGTACGGTGATTGAGTAAGGGCCATTGAGTGTTTTGCTCGACTCGGCATCAAGGTCCTCCGCCCCCAATTCGCCGTAAAATGCGTCAATCGTCTCTGCAATCCGCATTTGCGACACCATCATCGCTGTTGCAAGTATTCGTCGATAAGAGGTTTTGGAGTGATAGGGCTGGCTGCATACGCCTCATAGTGAGTCTAGGTATTCTCTTAACGCAACGAAGCGGTATCCGTTGTATTGAACCGCCGATGAAATCCAGGCCATGAAGACTTTTCTCCCTGGGGCAGCGGAGGGAATGTTTACCTCTCCTAACCTCGTAGTCTCGATTGTTTGTTTTTCCCGCATGTCTCACAAGGACCACACTTGGACATGTTCCATCACTGACGTTCATGAACGGGCGTGGCAAGCGGATATCAAGGAACATAATGCAGCATCAATCAGTTGCATTGTCGTGGAAGATGAGCTGGAACGGGAATTTGGTGTCGTGAGAAGGTCCCCATAGGAGTGCGGTCTTCGTAGGCACAACGGTATCAGAGCACTAACAACAATCGGTCATAGAACAATTACCCCTCAGCATTCTTAGGTTTTTGTCATCGACATTGGTCGACCGAAGGGCCCTTACATGCTCTCGCAAATATCCCGGCGACACCGAGAAACACTTGAGGATGAGGTCTCTAAGGTGTCGCAAGAGCTGTGGCTGCGCTGGAGGAGGAATGGAGCATGAACTTTTAGAAATGACAAATCAAGGATAACTTCCATGATTTGACGTATGCCATCTCCTTAGATAATTGCGCTACCCTCACAAAGCGATGAGATCATTTCGTAAGCACACCATCCTATTGAAGCATGAACTTTGCCCCCGTTGAGCAAATTAGAGACCGTGACTGCCATGGCCTTGCTCACCGCTATAGCGACGAATGAATACTTCCCAAAATTCCACGTCATTCATGCTAAAGTCACATCAAGGTTTCATCCATGGCCAGGCCAGGGAGCTCTCGCCTCCTAGACTAGATAGAGACTGAGGTCTGCTGGGGTTATACATACGGCGTAAACAAAGAGAAAATGGCGAGGGTCTAGCCTTCCAAGAGTATCGTAAGTCGAGTACATTTTTGTGTCTCATGTTGGGAGTACGGCTGTGAGTCAGAATGTCTAAGGGCACGGGTATAACCAACAAAATCATGCGATTACCCCATCGCAGTCAGATGACACGGTCTCAAACGTGACAGACCTTAAGACACTCTTGTCGGAAATGATGTCTCAGTAAGATTTTGTCTTTACGACGAGTTCAGAGGTGTGACTAAGACTGAGCTGAGGACTAATCAGAGCAGGGCTTCCTGGCAGTCTTGTACCTTGTACCACAATAGCCTCGTGCTGATGTGCCTCAAAAAGACGTTATTGGGGTTACTGTCGGCCAAGGCATGTCTTATACGATAGAGGGCAATGGATGATAGATCCTGTTATCGGAGGTGGGGCAAGGGGCTTTGGTGATCAGCCATCCCTTCACGTCTGGGACGTGCTGCTAGTCCAAATGCGTTGGTTCCAGTTGAAGTTGAAGAAAACACTCAAGATTACTGCAAGGTGAATAAGATCATTACGCCATGTATGCCACCTCATTCATCTCATTTACTTCAGCCGCTTGATTTGGGTTGCTTTGGGCCGCTAAAACAAGCTTATGGTCGAAAAATTGAGCAGTTGATTGAATGCTCTATTACACAAATCTCAAAGACCGAGTTATTACCTGCCTTCCACGCCGCATATCAAGCCACTATGACAAAAACAATATCCAGGGAGGCTTTAGAGGGGCCAGGCTTGTTCCTCTTGATGCTAGCCTTGTGATCTCGAGGCTTGATATCCAATTACGAACTCCAACGCCTCCTTTAGGTGAGCCAGACCTTCCGGCCCCTTGGACTTCAAAGACGCCAAAGACAGTCAGGGAAACTGAATGTCAATCTGAATATCTAAGAAGACGAATTGAGAGACATCATAGTAGCTCTCCGGAATCAATTAGCGAGGCTTTGTAGTCAATGACCAAGGGTTTAAAGGGAACAATGCATGATATGGCATTACTTAGGGCTGAGGTCCGGGATCTTCGAGAGGCAAATGAGATACTAAGCCGGCGCCGCAGAGGAAAAAAAGAAACGCCTACGCAATGGAGGGACGATGACTGTAGAGGAAGTTCAGGCATCAATCGATCAAAAGGATGTGAATATGCAGAGAGTGGCCGAATCGTCGAGGAGAGGTGGTCAAGGAAGATCAGCGCAACCGAGGGAAAGACGCTGTGGCATTTGCGGCAAGCCCCGGCATAATGTAAGAACATGTAACGTAGATATTCCAGCCTCTGGAGATGAGCGTAACAGTTAGTTCTAAATGATCGAATGGTCTGTTGTGTTTTTATTGAAGTTCCTATGCAGAGGGTTAGGTTTTGTGCCCCACTCGCTATACAGCAAGCAACCAGGCCTCCAACATAAACCTATACCAAAGTATCCGTGTTAGCAACAAAAGCTTACGAGAACCTCCCAACCATACCAAGGAATGCAATCAAAAACGAAGAAAGACTACTGGAGAGCTCATGACCGCTCCGCCTAACGCGCAGCTGTCAACACACAAGATGGTGGTCATAGATTCGAGAAGACCAATGAGGATAGCCAATCCAGATATCGACGCCAACGTCAATGTCACATCCTCGAACGAAATCACATCGCGGCGGCAAAGTGTCGCCGGCGCAAGCGAAAAGAAGCCACAGTCCCTGCATCCCGTGAGGAGACCCTCAAATGCATGAATCAATACCTATCGACGTGCTGCGACTCTTTAGCAGCCGAAATCCATCATCTCAAAACAGAAATACTCCGTCATACCAACTGTAATTGTCTCTTGATACAACAATACATCGCTGGTGAAGCAAGACGTTGTGTTAATAGGATGGCTAAGGTATGCGCACCCATCCATAATGCAAACGTCGCTGCAAGTCTGGCGCAGAGGAGGCATAATAGCTTGTACGGTGATGGACCGAGGAATTTTGAAAATCTTGCGTGGGATGATTTCACCAATATTTGGATGAACGAGTGCCAATAGTTATACAGAGAGACCACAATCACGTATCAGGATGACCAAGTCCTGGAGGTATGGGACGCTCAGGTGCTGGAGAATAGTAACATCATAACACGGGCATTATGCAAATGTATCCATCACTTTTCTGATCCGGTGCAAGGCAATAATAAAAAATGTAGCGAGTAGGAGCTGGACATTATAACTACAAATATGGAAGAGAAACAACATTCTTGAAGAATAGATGATTAAGCAACAGAGCACTAAATCATCTATAACACATCCTCTGATACTCAACATAACAAAGGCTCCTGTTCAAAATACAAGACGGACATTCAATGCAGAGCGAGTGCTATAACGCAGGACCAATGTAGATACCAAGACGTACTTGACCGTTGGATACAGCAATGACGTCGGTCTTACCCCTGATAAGCTAAATTACACCTTGATCTATAGACCTTGTGAAGAACGTTACGGATGGTATACTCTCCTGGAGTAGGAGATTGCTAGTCAGTTCAAATCTGGTTAACGCAGGACCCAATGCAACCATATCTCGATCTTATCAGCCTCCAGTAGTGTTATCTGCATCAGAGAATTGCCATTGTAGAATACATAACTGTATCTGATGACGCGGCGGCTAAAATAACAAGTGAACAAGGCAGTTCGACCACATGTGCATCGGCTTGTAATTGGAGGAAGATAACGCAGCAAGTCTTTCTGCTCGAGGCAACTTCTTTGAGGTTGGGTGAGTCATTTATCTTAGGTGAGGTGTATCTCCTTGAATATATGAAGGCTACATCCAGGTATGGCTCCACAACATCTTAGCAAGCATCCAGTACATAAAGTAACTTAAGAAAAGCTATCATCGCTGATCAGGTAGGTTCATATTTGTAGTAATTAAAATAGCTCATAGCATATGTACTCTACTTCATGCCGGTGCTTCTATCACTAGGCAATCTTTTAGCCAAGCAATGACATTGATATTTTTCCAGCTCTAATCGGACCAGGCTCATACTCGATACTTAATTGCAGCCTTCGTCCACCTAGGAGATAGTTGCAGCTTCTACCTATTGGTCTTGGGGCTTTAGTCGATTGATAACTGTGGTGAACTAGTCTTTCAAATGGTAAGAAGTGCTAAAGTTCACCTGAAATCCACAGGGTAAGCTGTTTACTGTGGTAAGTATGATTTGCAAAGTAGCAGTGTCGTGTTATTAACCTTTGTCTGCGCTTTCCCTTACACATTCGTGCGTTAGTCTGACTCAGTTGAGACAGCAACGGCACTCCCATCCACCTCATTTCACATTCCGCAGTCTACTGGTACAATCTAGGCCGCTAGTGGCGTGGATGAGCGCAGACATCATCCACATTTCAACCACACACCGATGCTGTTATGATGCAATAGGTAAGTGAAGACGGCACCCATGGAACGCTTCTAGCATTAGTATGAGCCGTATACATCTCATCTCCGAGCCTACCCCAAGTGGTTCAGCAGGCCAACATATGCGGTCAGGGCTTAAGACAAGCCCATCATTTCGCCCTAATGCCATGGGAATTTTATTGTGGCACGCTGTGTTGCACATTCTAACGAATTGGTTTCAAAACAACTGCTATAAGAAGCCTACCGCGTCTTATGATCTTTCTTAGATTACGACTTGCCCCAGATGATTACTGTAGCCACTGAACGGCAGAAAGTTTTTGAGCTTCCTACCTCATTCCTGAATCCATTGCGGTATGGGTTCTACCATGGATACTTCCTACCGTCTTACGGGAGGATGCCAGAGAGAATCTAAGGCAGCAACACACAAGGTCGCGATGCCACATACTGTGATGGACAAGACATTGGTGGACATACTGCATGAGTTGCGCGCCCTGGATCGCTATATGCGCGTCAAAGTGCAGGAACAGCTGGGTGCCATCGAGACCAGCCTCATCGTACGTATGGAAGTCTGCTGAAGCTTGTTATGTCAGAAGTAAGAACACCTGACAATATGTGTTCCATCTTCTATAGTATTTAGAGGACAAGAATCCGACTACAAACGAACCGTATGCTACTGTCGGTAGCTGTTATGCAGCAGGAATTGATCAGCAGTTGCCCCGCACAAAGGAAAATATCGGCTCGGCTATGCCGTTACCAAGCCTAGAGTCCGTAAATGAGAAGGGGTTATTACTGGTTCAAGTAACTCCTTCATTAACTTTTGGTTCGAAAACATAACCACTGTACCCATTATCATCAACTACCCTTAGGTGACTTGAGGAGGCGTTGCTTATCGCATACGAAGTCAAGGCAGAAGATTATCTCCTATTTTCTTGCTTATAAGTTATTCCATCCAATGCTTGTGCCTGTATTTATTTCTACTCTTTAGTATAATTACGATCTCTATGTTTTGAACTCGCTCGTTGTCTACTATGGCTGGGACTCATACCATATGAGTGAATAGGCAGATAACCGCACTCGTCTCTTTCTTCAAGCTGGACCAGAATCCACCCTCCATCCTTTAAAATCAATAGTACCAATACGGAAAACATTTGCATTCTTGTTCATTGGTATCCAGAACCAAACTCGGAAGAAGCAATGCCGCCAGCTCGATCTTCGGTCTCCCCTGTGAACATGATATTTTCACTATATGCTTAGCAGCGCACCATACGTTACGAAACAGAGTCCTTAGTCAAACCCTAACATGAGGTTCATGGTCACCATAACTTTTGAATACACAACCTGTGTATAATCATATGGTAGGTAGGTTCATTAAATAATCATTGGTCAGATCCATGACTCTATTTCATGTCTAACCGCGCAGGTAATCTATATTTGGTCCTTTGCTTTGTGGTGGTGCCGCTCATATTGAACAGCTAGCCGAATAACATTCGAGGTTTCATAGATACAGCGGAACTTTGACCAGCGGTGAGATTGTAGAATACGTATGATACTCATTCCCCAACGGGCAGAAAAATAGGACCAATGCTCTTGTTCCCCAACTATTCGACACCCAGACCATCGCTTCAATTGAGGGCACATGTGTGAAGCATATGCCTGCCTGTCTGCAAGTAGCTGCATTGCATTTCTGGCGTCCTGACTCGTCCAGTTGATTAAACACATGTTTTAGAATGTGCGAGTGCTTAAAACGAGGAAACTTATAGCTTTTATTGGGTCGACGCATCTGTTACAGAACCATTTTGATATGAATGGTGCACTCGTGTCCACAAATGTGCAGAGGATGCAATTAGATACCACGCATAGACTTGGTCCAACTAAACCCGTGAAGACTACTAGCTTCAGGAGGCAACTAAATTCTAGCTATATTCAGTATGAAAGCCAAAGACGTCTCACGATGATGAGATGCTCGGTGGCCGACAAAGATGTAGCAGGGGTTTAGTATGTCCAGTTAACCGCCTCACACCAGAGGACGTATACTTGCCCGTTATCTGTGCAGTGTATGACCCCAAAATTCTCATGATAAAGGTTTAGACTCAGGTGGTTATCACTAATTGTCTTACAAACCATTCAATCAACTGAGACAAATCGAACCTTGGGCGTTGGTGATTTCAGCTTGGGAAGGGTTGCAGACCCTCGAACAGGTACCAGCCGCCGTTCTCATCCGGTTACCTAATAGTAGTTTGAGAGTTGCACACTTTATCAGCTGTCCATGCCTTAGCCTATGGTGGTACTTAGCATGTTTCGGTGTTAAGTCACAAACGTATCACAAGTGTGTATGTTTACTCCTTTCCTCTCATATTCGCGTTGGTTATTGGTTCTTGCTCTCCTGAGGCGTCTGGTTCTGGTACTCTATATCATTTTTGTGGAGGACAGGTATGATATTACGTAAATCCGACGACCCCATTTGATACCCATAAAGTACCCACATGCTCTCCAATCATATGTGTGCAGTGACCTGCCTAGGTCTCAGTCCCTTTCTGTCTCAGGAATTCCAAACAGCTGAGACAAATCCAAGCCAGTGGCGCTCAAACCAGCACACACATCTCCACCCCTTCTCGTCCTATTGGATAACCGGACTGGATTCCGATGACCGAAATTTCTCGAGAAATCATGGGACAAAATTGCATATTTCCGCTCGCCCCCGCTGAACGGCCGTGGCCTCAACATCTGATCGCATCATGCGTGCCACTTTACTAAGTCAGTCTTACCTCGCCTCCGACTATAAGCAAATGGTTCCCGCTTCTTATGTGATCACACCTTGGCCAGCGTTCTTTCTGCATGCGTTGTTGAAAGACTGCCCTGACCCGCACCCATTCAGGGTTACCTACTATTTGGATATGGATTCCCAAGCCTCTCAGATCAATGGAGAACCCGATTCTCAATCCCCGAGAGGCACTTTCCTACTCGGAGCCAGCTCTACGGTAGTCTCAAGCACATCGTCTAGGACGTCAATACAGCTAATCTAAGCAAAGTTGCCATGCAACTGCCACTTCATCTAGTCCATCCAACATGGCGTAGGCTCAAAGGCGCATTCTTCTGAGAGGGCATCCCGTCAGCGGGAACAGATCCCTCTCCAGCCCAAAACTCTCTTACACGGGTAAAACTAAGTAGCTTTCCACACCCTGAGGCAGGAAAGTCATGTCCTCCAAGATCGCCAGTAGCTACGGCCAAGGCCGCGCATCCTTGGGGAAAACCCTCGCAGGAGAAAACCCCAAGACTGCCAGAACGCTACTTTGCAGAAGAAATGATAGCTTCCTTCCATTGTCTTCAGGCAAACTCTGTACCATTTTGACCCAGCGGTTTGTGTTTGTATTGTCTCGAGGTAGTGAGACGAATTGTTGAGCCCAGTAGTATTCCAGGCGGCAGTCAAAGCTACGGAAGAAAGAAGTTACCTGGGCAGTACATAACTGCAGAGGTCGGTCGCGTAGCTTGTGGCTATGAAAGGCAAGGGGTATTAGACCCCGTACGTCGAGGGCGTCGAGGGTGTCGAGGGCCTAAGAAGTCGGGCAGTCGGTGGCTGCCTCTTTCGTCTGGACAGTCGAAGTTGCAGAGGTCGGTCAGGGCAACGTAGAAATGCAAGGAAAGTCGAGGTTCAAGAGAGCCAGAAGCGTCAGACAGGAGAAATCGCCCGAAGGCGATGTCAAGAGCTTGCGAAGCTCAATGTTTTTCGGGGATTTTGACGATCGAGGGTTCTATACCAGAGGTATGGGGTAGGTAAATAATCTGGATTATTGTCAGATACTATTTCAACTTGAAGCAATAATTACGTAGTTGTCACTGGTCGGTGACTTACTACTAGGAACTCGAACAAAGGTAGCTCGGTGACTTTATGCTATCGATGGCTGGTAGTCTTCTAACTAGTAAACCGGGAGAAGACTCCTATCTATATACACCTAGTTCGTGCTGTGAGTCGAATGAGGTCGAACCGACTTCGTTCGTCTTGTAGCTGAGTTAAGTCGAACCAACACTGTTCGACTTACTTCCTATTCGTCCCGTTCTCTGGGTTTACCGGCCCAGCCCCACAATTTTACATTCAACTTACCTGCACATTGCCCCTTCCGCCCCGGCCCTGGTCATGCTATGGTTTTCTGACTCTTGGTTCGTCGTTCTACGACACTCGCCTACTCCATTGCTTACCGCATACGTGTTAAGCTTTGTACATTGTATTTCGTGATACAAGCTGCCACACCGCGCGCATCGCGCAGGAAGGGTACACTTTCGACATTCCAAACCGTCTGTTTGTGGAGAGGAAAGATATGGAATTGGTTGTGTATCAGCGTCTGGAAACGGAAAGTCTTTAAGGTCGTCTTGATTTCGCCAAATATCTGGATCTCGACGAAGAGACGAACCCAAGCCCATACTACTCCACTGTTACGTCTTACTGCACCTTGGTCCTCTTCGGTTCCCATCAACTGCTTCACGACGAGAGGTGGAAGCTTCTCGACTGCGATCTGCCCATCATGGCAATGGATCGTCGGCAAGAATACGCAGTCAAGACTGTGGGCTATATCAGAACAATGATTGGCCAAGCTGGTCTGCCTGTCGTGACACTTCTTCCAGTCATTGTTTCTACGGGTTTCGAGATAAAATCAGAGTAAGAACGGGGACGTATTCTAAGCCTATTGGATCTATATGGAAATTATTCCTACGGTTGGTCGGACAACTCCCAAACATATCTCATGTACGCATGGCACAGGATCAAACCGTTCAAGTTGCATGAATGACAAGAGAAGTACGGAGGAATAGAGGGTATTTGTTTACTAGGACGTTACACCGTCTTCTCTTTCTAGATATAGACTTCCTTGTTCGACGATTCGCTATAGTGTGATACTTTTCCAATCCCGAAGTCGAACTGGCATTAACAGGCCAGATGGTTGTAATACATTTGCTTTGATTTTGACCAGGACATTATCGGCACGGCCTGTAATGTGAGGAACAAATAGAATGGTAGTCAAAAATCTCGGCATTGATGCATGCACATATAGCTTTCAGATCTCAAACCCTACGCTACATGCCTTGCGAGGCAAAATACTACATTTGATCCAGTATTCTTATCGTGCAAAGCCATGCTAGGTGATCCAGTAGGGTTCAGCCGATGATGCGGCCCTTTCAGTACGATCCCTGCAGGGTCTACCTGCAGCGCATCTTTTCGGAGATTCTGCCACTCAAACCTGGCCTATAGACAGGTTTGAGCCACTGTGCTTGTTACTGAATCTCCATGAATCTCTAGGCATTTTTCCCACAAGGGCTTTCCTTAGAGAGGGTTTTAGGGCCCTATAGAGGGGTATAGGAACCTAAGGTCGCTAGGACAATAAGCATGTTTGTGAGGATAGCCTTGTAGCAATATATGCTATTGCGAACCCCTTTAGGAGAAATCCCTCTATAAACTCCAAGACAAAGAAAGAAAAAGAAACGCAACCTACTCAAGATTTATATCCAGGCTCAGTCGTTACACTTTGTTCCTGTGTCTGAGGCTCTAGACATTAGATCTCCATACTGAATCTCTTTACGATAGCTATATTCTCATTTAACCTCTTGAGTACGGGTCATGTTAATAAATACTCAATCTTGAAATTCTTACTAATAACATAAGCAAGACAGGCCTCAATTTATTTTTAAAGCCGCATCTCACAGCCTCCAACCAAAATACCGGTATACCCCGCTCACTGCTATCAACCCTGCAACCTAAACACCTACAATAGCAAATGTCTAATATAGACTTTTACAAGTCTACTCCCTGTCAGGCGACCCGAAAGCAATCAGGGTACTGAGACTGGAGCCATCTCAGCAACTTGAAGATCCGCTCAGGGGCACACTCCAGGTGGTTTCCCTTAGCTGCCTAGTCAAGGGTCAGCTGCCCGTGTACAGCGCTTTGTCATATGTCTGGGGTGACTTCGCGTTATATAGAGACTTTCTATGCTGTGCTTCTGCGCAGCTACCGATTTCTCGGAATTGCCGTGATGGCCTCCGCAAACTTCGTTCGCTTTACGGAGGCCTCACCATATGGGTTGATGCCATATGCATCGATCAGAGCAATGTCCGTGAGAAGATCCAGCAAGTCAAGCTCATGGGCCAGGTTTACACGTGGGCCGATGTTGTCTACATATGGCTCGGGCCTGGAACGAAGTCCATCTCCAGGATCATCGACCTTATCAAGACGGCAGCAAAAAGAATTATTTACCACTGATTCGGATACGGGCAGGCCAGATGCGACGGCGGCCTACTCTGTTTGATAAAGCTACAGTCTTAGCAATCCTCGATCTTCTCTATGCGTCATGGCTTGGGTTCAAGTCCACACCACTCAGTTTTCCGGGTGGTTTTGAAGATTTTCTTGGGCAGGAATGGTTCCTCCGAGCCTGGACCTTCCAAGAAGCACTTCTCTCTAGCCACTCCGTCGTTGTCACGCAATCTGAGACTCTTGGTTGGGACACCCTTGTGCAAGGCATAGCTGCCTTACATTACTTATCCAGAGCCAAAAGAGATCATATCTATGGTAATGGGAACATCCATCACTACAATATATACGGGCGGGATTCTCATCGTCAGGCGCATGATATAAGCAAATTGAAGTTTCGCAAGATGCCCGCTGCTTTTTATTCATTGCATCGCCTGACTATGTCATGGATGAGGATGACCAGACCCACGCTCGCGAAGCCGGGCCAAGAAAGTCAGCTGCTTCCTTGCACACAGTCAGCACATGAGAGTCAAAAGTCATATGCGAAGCTCTTCCACACACGACTACTTCGCTTCCCCGGGACCTTTCTATTGCTTCTTTTTCTGATTTTTCTAGCCATGTTGCCTGTTTTGTGGATCTTGAGGGACTTAGGTATCAACGACGACGGTTGGTTCATCTTGGTTCTAATGGCAATTGAAGTACCGTCTGTGGCATTCGCCATGTTTTACTCAATGTCCGTTGACAGCTCGCTGGAGTTCGCGGAGTATCTGTACGAGGAAACTTACGATACGGACCACATAAGAGACTTCATGCTTGAGGAAATATTCTCATCTCTGCGTGAAAGGAAGGCAAAGTTACCCCACGACAGGTCGTATGCGCTCTATGGTATCTTACAGAGAGTGGGGCTGCAGCTCGCCGAACCTGACTACAACAAGTCGCCAGGCCGTGTTTACTATGAGCTGATGCTGGATCTCTTGCGATGGTCTCCCAAAGCACTTATCCTGCTGATTGACGCTGGCGTGGATAGCAAACACGAGAATCAGCTGGGCGGCGTACCATCTTGGGTTCCCAACTGGAATAACATACCACCGAAACCGACGATTTCGGCGGACTATTTCCTTCATGCATCCAACAGGACCTTAGATGCGACGCCTAATTCTCGACCGCAATGTGAATTTGATACAAGTTACTCTAAACTTACCATAAGGGGCATTTGGAAGGGCCGCGTATCTCATTGCACTTTGGGGTTCTCGCCGCTTGACCCGTCCTTGGCGACTGCCGAACATGTCAGCGCCCTAGAGCCTGTCCTGCCGTCTCTGGACATACTGGTAGAACTCGTGACTACAGTTCGATCTACTCCTCGAGCGGTGACTCCTTTGGCGGCAACCTCACATCTTGAAACGCCTCCTGTTGCCGCCGAGCCCGGCTACGTGCCCCAAATTCAAGTAAACACGACCTTTGTTAGAGAAAGGGATTCGAGAGATGCGATAGATCTATATTTCGTCTTTCATCAATCCTTTGTACTTGATGAGGAAGGGTTGCAATTAGAAAAAATGAAAAAACTGATCAGGATTCTCGCAGGGGAGGAAAGTTGGGGCCCTATACGCCTTCAGTCCGCACGGAAAGCCGAGGATGTTGCATACACTCTGTTTCAGGACAAAGAAACGCTAGCTTACTTCCTGGAGCTAGTCAACGACTTTGCCAGAAATGATCGCCGCTTTTTCTCACGTCTGACAACTTTTTGGGCTGTGGCTCCAAGGAAGTGGCTCGTGATGATAGAGTCTTCCTTGCGGCAGGTATACCAGCCCCATTGGTGCTGAGACGCGGGGATCTAAACATGAAAATGAGTATCGCCTGGTATGTTCGGCTTATGTTTTAGGATGGATGCATGGAGACGCATACTCTCCTAAAACTCATGAAAAGGTCACGCTAGTATAGTTTGTATTTGTACCTCTTGTGTCTCTGTAAGTGCTCAAGAACAGCCACGCAGATTGATTTTACATACACTTGATACAAAGTAAAGTAGGCATTGAGTTATGTGACTTCTCGGTTCTCAATCAGATGGTCTCATCTACTAACCCTACTCACGGCATCGAGTTCAACCGCGAGAGATGCTCCACTAGTTGATGTTGGTAGGCTTTCATGTTCTGGAATACTACTCTAACTCCAATCGTTACAACCTCAAGCTCAGGCGCGGAGATCTCGTCGAAATCATCCCTACATTATGCACGTACAGCTAGGATTACATCTCCTATTCCATCCAACTGCGTAGTAGTTCTCCACAATTTTCATGCATCCCAAAGACTGAAATACAGCGTCACCACTCCGATGCTCAAGGAAACAACTTGATCGAGCTCTGTTACGAAGCTTAAGCTATTTGGGATAATGAAGATGGTCTTGGATAACGAAGACTTGCGTGACATAAGTGGCGTCCCTACCCATGAGCCATTCGCATTTAACGACATGGCAAGTGAAACAATGACAGCATTAAACATCGCAAAAAAGCAGAAAGTGGTATCACTCGCGCCAATGAGGGAAAGTTCTGGAATGTGACGGAAGACCATTCATATGTCAAGACTTGGAACGCCCAAGAACCAAGTGTCCGGCGAGAGCGCCTCTCGCTGCTCTTGAATGGCCTTCGAGCAATCCATAAGCCCGCGAACGAGAGGTTTAACACCGAAAGTGTAATTACTATAGCGGCAATGAGTGTTCCTGCTAAGTCGAAAAAGAGATACGGCCGACTGAAGTGGCTGACTGATGTTGGCACTTGGTCCATATATATTATCGGTCCCCAATGCCTGTATAGCAAGAGGACCAATTGGGCGGACCAGGTGAAGAGGCTGGCAACAACTACACAAGTCGCCCACTTCCAATGGCCACTATAAGCTATTTAGAAAGCTAATTGCCACCAGTTTAGTCTGATACAATATACCAGAAAAATCACTATTGCCGCATATCCTGCATTGCTATATTCAAATATCGTGGCTTGGTCGAAGTTTCTTTATATCTGGCTGCGATTCGTCTGTATTTTCTATTGCTGATATGCTTACTAACATTCCTTCACCATCGTCCTATTCGTATCGGTAGATTCTGTTTTATCCGTATATGATTCAAGAACCGGGATCTATATATATTGCAGTTTAGACAAGGGCTCCACCGAGCACGGCTCCAAACGCCCTAGAAGTTAGAGCCTTAAACAACCCTTAAAATCAGGGCTTTTGCAACAGCTGGCGATGACCCGTTGGCCAAGCATGGTCACAAGGTCCCGGTGAGCAAAGACACCAGAGCCCTCAGGGCCCTCAGGGCCCTCAATGCCCTTGAAGTCAGGAGCTCTCACAACACTAGGTGATGATGTCCTTAAAAATAGGCCTCACACCAAAAGCGGAGGTAACAGCGGGTTCATATAGGTACGATGGTTAGGTAAGATCATCTGACATGTAATATAACCCTTTATGAAGAGACAATCCTGGGACTTCTATCATAAGCGAAGTTCTTAGGTACCCGCACAATCTTGCAGCTTCTCCTTTGGTCTCATGCACCTCGTTGGGTTGACTTCTTTGTAGTTGTACTTTGAAAAACATTTACATATAAATTGCTTAGCACACAGAGTTATTGATTTATCGCCCAAATGTGCAATTCGATGAAGGTGAACCGAGGAATGGATGATTTTCAAGCTCTTCGTAACATGAATTTAACTGTCGATGAAAATGAGTTGCTTTCTAAACATATTAGCCGTGGCGTGCGGTGCCTTAATGCGTCCTTATTCTATTTCGAACTAGATACTGTTTGATCGATCTGGGAGTTGGCCTGAGTGATGCTCTGCACAAATCTGTGCACAATGAGGAAGACTTGTGATCAGTCTAAGTGTTAGTGTATTTGAAAAGCACACACTTGGTCAAGCAAGGTATTCATTTTTTCTTTCTTTCTAACATTGGCTAGATACAGAATTATGGGGAATTCGCACCAGTGCACGACGGCAAAGTATATACTCACAGCTTAACTGACAGCAGCAGTGCACGGCTGAACTGGTTACATCTATTTCGACCGGGGATGCTTCTGCCACAAGCCACCCGCATGCCCCGCTCTTAAATGGATACGGTTTTTACGGCTCGGTGTTCTGATCCTTGGTCTGCATCGGATATAATAACGTACATGCATAGCGAGTCGATCGAAAATCTCAACCCTCAAGATAGATACCTTTATGAAAACACAATGAACCATTAGATCAATCGAAACTAATCGCTATACTCTTGCCTAGAGACCTCCACCTCTGCCTTGCATGTTAGTGCATTATGCCTGGGCTTGCCGCACACACCACAGCGCCTTTGGGTAGATTGACCCGACCATCCTTGACCACCTCGCCTCGACGATTCAGCTACTACTTGCGTATCAACATCCATCTGATCATTACTCATCGTTTCAGTACATAGAGCAACATCTAAATGCCACTATAATCTATAATACTATAATGTAGCTGTATGTAGTGAGGGGAAATACTGATGCCGCTATCATCACCTGGTTTGTTAGATTCTCAATGTATCTTGTATCTTATCCGGTTCTGGTTGGTTAATTTAGTGGTTCGCTACATATCCTGCAGCTTCACGGACTCAGGGAGATAGAATGCATCAGTTATAGTCTCGAACATGCCGGAGTCACCTGGGAGAAGAGGTATAAGGTATCTTGATTCACAATGCGCACTATGTCTTCCCACTTTGCTCAGCCGCTCATACACGCTTTGCCATTATGGGCATATGCTCATCAAATTTGTGGCCATTAATCCATCGGCTATGGATTTGTCGATATTCAAGACAGAGTCATCAAAGTAAGCTGCAACTTTGACCAGAGGACGAGAGGAAATGCAAGTGGGAAGATGGCTCAGTATTGGACTTTTGACGTTGCTTTCAAACAAAACAAACATTTCGCATCGCACCGGTAGACATTTTTTTGAAAGTGAAAAGCCATGGATCTTGGTCGCTTGAATTGCAAAGAACCTGAACGCACGTTTGACATAGTCAATGCTGGCAAGGGAGGCGGTATCGAGGCCTGCGTCTCAGACACGCAAAGCACGTCTCTTCTGACGACTAGAGGGTCCATGACTTACACAGAGCTTGAGCCATTGTCGCTTGTGCCCGATCTGGCCACTTATTCAGGCAAGAACAGGAATGGTGGCAATAGTGGCTGGCCCCGGTTAAGGAACCACTGACCCTAGCAGGGTTTCGGTAAGGGACAATCCCGGACTTATTACACAGATCAGGAAAACCAGCTGGAGTATTTATTGCTAGACTCTCGGGTTTTAGAGTTGGAAGGTGATTGATCATGTCGAACCCATCATGCATCTGGAGTTTAGTAGCTTAGACGATCGAATAAAACGGGAAAAGTCGGGTCTCGGGTTCTCCATGCAGACTGACTTGGTATATACCTTTTAAAATTTTCATCTAGTGCAATCTTAGGCACGCACTCACTTAGTCTCAGTCTCCCAGTACAATACCCTAAATACCGCCCCAACACCTCAAAATGAACAAACTGCGCCCAGAACAACGGCATCGTCATGTTCGTTTTCCGCACCTCGCGTACCGCTTCGCGGAGCGCCGACGCGACCTTCTGGTTGCTCTCGATGCCTGTCGCATCCTCCAACAGCGATGGATAGAATCCACCAGCCACATTCACACAAGCGTTGTCGATGGATGGCCAAAGACAACCGATCAAATGGGCGGCATCGTATCTAGTAGTCCTATAATCATGACTTTCCCAGAGTAACATCCAAAGGCCATCATTGTCGCTGACTGTGTGGCTAGAGGCGATACTGCCGAACAACTGCCCCGATAGTCAGGTGGACGCCACAGCATATTATATCCATACTGGGTAATCCAGCCATTATTATCGCTCAATGCGTAGTTGGAATGGCTTGCTGGAGCTGAATGTGGAGCTGTAGACCATATTTTACTCTCATCATCGAATCTGAGATGGCGGATGATCTTAAGCAGGCCTGCGGTCGGGCCCCGAATGATCCTTCCCCAGCACTAGCATTGGTTTTAAGCGTCTGGCGAAGCACCCCAGCACCTGTATCCCAGAGCTTGATTGTTTTATCGTCAGATGATGAGGCGAGAATATGGCTGCTAGGAGCGAATGCTACGGCCCTAATCCAGCCGCCATGGCCCTCTAGCGTCTGGCGGAGCGCCCTGTATCTGGATCCCAGAGCTTGATTATACCATCCACATCTCCTGAAGCGAGACACTTGCCGTCGGGAGCAAACGTTATGGCCCGGACTGTATCGCTATGGCCCTTAAGCGTCTGGCGGAGCGCCCCTGTAACTGGATCCCAGAGCTTGACTGTGTGATCGTCAGATGCTGAGGCGAGGCGCCGGCCGTCGGGAGCAAACGCTAAGGCCCAGACTGTACCGCTATGGCCCTTAAGCGTCTGGCGGAGCGCCCCTGTAACTGGATCCCAGAGCTTGACTGTGTGATCGTCAGATGCTGAGGCGAGGCGCCGGCCGTCGGGAGCGAACGCTACGGCCCAGACCCAGGCACCATGTTCCTCGAGCGTCTGACGGAGCGTTCCTATATTTAGATCCCAGAGCTTGATTGTACCGTTGTTAGATGCTGAGGCGAGACGCTGGCTGTGGGGAGCAAATGCTATGTCCTGAACCCAACCACTATGTTTAAGTGTCTGGCGGAGCGCCCCGGTATCTGGATCCCAGAGTTTAATTATGCCATCCTCATCTCCTGAAGCGAGACACTTGCCGTTGGGAGCAAACGCTATAGCATCGATCCAACTTAAATGGCCCTCGAGTGTCTGCTGGAGGACCCCGTAACTGGATCCCAGAGCTTGATTGTGTTATCCCCAGATCCTGAGGCGAGACGCTGGCCATCGGGAGCGAATACTACGGCATTGACAAAACTGCTATGGCCCTCGAGCGCCTGGAGGAGTGTCCCTTTAACTGGATTCCAGAGCTTGATTATGCCATCCTTAGATCCTGAAGCGAGAAGCTGGCTGTCTGGAGCAAACGCTACGGCCCTGACCCAGCCGCCATGACCCTCAAGCGTCTGGCGGAGCATCCCTGTAACTAGATCCCAGAGCTTGATTGTGCCATCCTCAGATGCTGAAGCAAGACAATGGCAGTTGGGAGCGAACACTATGGCGTTGATTAGATTGCCATGGCTCTTGAGTGTCTGTCGGAGTGTCCTTGCATTTAGATCCCAGAGTTTGATTTTGCCATTCCTCAATGCTAAGGCGAGAAGCTGGCCTTTGGGAGCGAACGCTATGCTTTCGACCAAATCGTCATGAACCTCGGGTATCTGGAGGAGAGTCCCTGTATCTGGATCCCAAAGACTTACTGTGCCATCATTACATGCTGAAGCGAGAAGCTGGCCGTCGGGAGCGAACGCTACCGTCATGGGGTCACCGCCTTGGGTCTCGAGTACTTGTCGACAAGAATCCCAGGTATCATCCATTCTAGGTTTTAATATTATCCATTTTGGCTCTTCTTTTCTAAATATCTTTCGGATTAAGCAATTAGCTGGGCTAAAGACGAGAGCCGATTCATATGTTTGAAGTGGGGCATTCTCAATGATCCACCTATTGTGGAGAAGAAACCGGCATAAGTCCTGAACAAGATCTACGAATTGATGATTAGATGATCTTCCCTATATTTATTAATTTTGTTCATCTTACTGCAGACCATAAAATAAAGACTTACTCTCAATAATCTCTCCAGTCTTAGCATTGAATGAACGCCTTCTCGTATGTGGAGAAGGAGGCTTAATGCTTCCAACCAGTAAAGGCAAAATCGGCAAAGGAATTCTCGGACTTGTTCCAAGCTATGTTCAAGATGATTCATGCCGTATCCATCACACAAATGGCTGACCCAATAGATGCAAGGATATCGTACAGCGGCTAACGGATCTACCTCTGGCACCTCGACCTCATCGATCATGCATCCGGGATGGCGCAACTCATAGACGTCGCGCTTGAGCACGCATTGCATAGCCTCTAGTGACCGTTCCACTATATTGCGATGGACTTCTGCCTGGCCGATGGGGAATATCTCAGCGGCTGCCTTGCTCAAGAAGTCCTTAGCGGATTGATGAATAATGTATACAAAGTTATCGTCGAGGACCGTCAGGAATGAGCCACATAAAGCCACAAGCACCTGCATATGCTTTGTATTGTCTGACATGTCTTTTGGCAGTCCAGATACAATAGGCAGTTCGGAGAGGTGGAGCGGACGATATGCTAACGTAGCAGCTGAAAGAACACGTTGACACAATTCCCAGTCCTGGTCTTGCCGCATTTTCGCTATCATTGTCTTGAAAATTTCGTAAAGACCCGCGGGTGCTTTTTCGACCACTTCTTCTATGTGCCAGGGTCGCGCGTTCCGAAGCTCCTCAATGACAATAGCAACCCACAAAAAGGTGCCGTTTGCCTTTTTGCGCAGGGTATCCCGTACTTTGTTTCTCAAATTATGGTTTTCTTGTAACGATTTCAATTTTTGAATCTTGAAATCGATGTAGGCGCTCACAGCCCGAGATATCTCTTCTGCGTTTTGCGTTACCTCAAGACTCAACCTCATCCCTGAGCCGTCCATATTGAGATGCTGCTCGATTTCAGGCATATTGCGGCTTGACACAATCCATTTGACATGAGAGAATGCCATACAGATATCCATTGTCAGTTTCAGGAGCTGTTCTTGATCGATCATGCATTCATCGAGCGCGTCAATGACGAGATAGACCCTTGTAAGGCTTTCGTCACTGAGCATGCTCTTTAGCACCTCTGAGAGTGCAATAAAGCTATTTGCATCTTCAAAAAGCTTTGAGCCGGCTTGGTCATATTTCTTGCGAAGGTGTGAAACAAGTGATGGGCGCTTAACGGCGAGCGAATAGATTAGGCCTCTTAGTACGGCAGTTGCATTGTTGAGGTCCTTGTTGGTGCCTTGACAGAAGAAGTAGGAAACCGTAGTCATATGACGGAAACCCTGCTCTTGCTGTGATATCTGTCGCTCTAGCTCATCGACGATAGCAATCAAGAGCATCGTCTTCCCTTACCCGGATCGCCTTTGATCCAGAGTAGCCGAGCATCGTCGCCATGTTGCCATAGTTGGAAATAATCATGTTTGAGAACCCAATTGGAAGCGTCGCGAAAAAGTCCTCCTTTGGTTGCCTCAATACGCCGCTTGTCATCAGCGGGATCAGATAGGCGCAGATCCTGGAGGCATTTTCGGGCTCCCTCATCTTGCCGTGCCGCGGTATTGCTAGATTGGTTTCGTCCACGCCGTCGTGGTGCCTCAATTGCTCTTTGAGCCAATTTTCGAAGGCGTTGCACCACTTTCTCGTATTCATGGTCATGAGGACCAAATTTGACCATCTCCGAGTGTGGGCGATTTATAGCACAAATATACTCTGGCCCAATCTCCCAGTGTCGGCCATGCGTAGCCGACGATTTTGTTACCAGCACCGCGTTGGGGCCGTTCATTTTCCAGGTACCATCAAGATTCTGTTTACCGTCACTGCTTGTTTCTCCATGTGATCTGGGTTCGAGTCATACCCTCTTGGCTGTTGGTGATTCACTGGTTTCATAGAAACAGATAATTTCGGATCCGCCCTCCTCTCCTAGCACATTAGAAAAATCCCGATGTAATATGTCCAGTATTTGCGAGTTAACGTGGCTAAGAGATTCGACTAAAGAGCGGTTCGGACCTTGCGCAACCATGAGTTTGAGCGAGCCGATTTCCATACCATTATGAGGAACTCCAAAAAGGCGATGCCATAAACCAAGTTAAGCAAATTCAAGTCCTCGTCTTTCTCCGACGTGGATAATAAAATAAGCATCTACGTAGTCAATACTATTTTAAAGGTAAGGAGAATTCAGAATTACGCACCTGTTTGAGGATAAGTCCACCTAAGCTGTGAGCAATGAAAATAATGGGCCTAGGAGCGACGGCGTCGGTTGTCTCGGCGATAGGAAGAAGTGAGTCACGGAAGGACGTAGCAAGATCTTCGAGATTCTGGAAATTAGTACTTTCCGGTACGATGGAGTCATAGCCATAGATCATCACTCGGGCCACCCCAAATAATGGATTATCGCCTAAAATAAGATCATGTGGGAGTGAGTCACGAATCCACATATGCTCCCCGCCTCTCTGTTTGAAAGATCCAAAGGCATGCCCACCAAGGCCAGATAGGGCGATGATACTGTTTATCTTGAGTTCAATGTCCTATTGTGTGCCAGATAGCAGGACTCACTCGACTTTGTGGTTCTGCGGAGGTGGCATATATAGGGTGGTAATGCCATAGAAATCATCATCAATCGTAATCACCTGCGGTCGCGCGAGTTGATCCGCGATCGGTATCTGTATTTGCCGAGACGATGGGATGGCTATATGCTGGAAAGAAACCGTGGCTGACTGTGAACGGCCGTGAACTTCGCGGGCGAGCGAGTCCACACGTGGAGGCTCAATACGGCAATTCTCTGCCAGGAAAGCCCTCACGCGGTTAGCATCCCAGCTTAGAGGAACGCCGCGAAGGCGATAAGTTCTTGCCATTCTTTCTTAAGCATCTCAATTTTTATGTAACAATTGGGGACAAGGTACGTAAATTGAGGGACTTTGGGATGAATCAAGGCAAGGAGAAATTTTCCAGTGGTCGTTGCTGCCTGAGCGTTGCTGAGTATCTTCCTTCCGCGCCCTGCTTCCCACCTGGGACGCACAGCTCGTTCCACGGTCTGAGCTTAACAGGTCTCAACGCCTAATCCCAACCTATTGGCTTCTGTACGATATTCCTGCGTCTTCTGGGTAGACCATCTGAGTGACTCGGAAGCTTGGTCGAAAATGAGTAGCAATGGCTCTCTCACAGAGAATAACTCAATACGAGGCATCAGAACAGCGAGTCGTCATATCACAGCTGTTCTAGGAGTGGCTCAGTGTGGAGGCTAGCCCGGTCAAGTGCATGTACTCAATCCAGCGGTGTATACAAAGCACCGTCAAGGTCGTATTGTTTCGATCCTTCTCTGTGTTCGTCGTCTATAAATAGACACAGACAAGGATTGCCTTGCTTGGCTGCCGTCTATAGGAGGTGAAGGGTCGGGCTGACGCGAGCGTATCGCCGACAGGCGTGTGTCTGCAGTTTGGCTCTAGCGCAACCTTGTTCGGCTGAAGACTGCGTCGGATCAAGAACGCGTACCCAGTTGTGCACCAAAGCAGAGAAGCTGCGCCAGTTGTAGTGAGAAGGTGCCAGCATTGGCGCTGCAGTCCCAGCCGGCATCTCTTACTCACAATCCCACATGAAAGATGTCTGTCTATCAAGACTCAGGCCGGGTAAGCTCAACCAAGAGCTGGCTGAGGCTCGTCTAAGCAGTAGGGCATCTCCATCCTGAAGGAATTGTTAGAAAAGATCCATACAATAGACGCAGGAAAGCTCTTTACTCAACACAAAAAAGGTGACGTGTCTTCATCCATGAGGCAGTAAGCCTGGTGAAACGGGGTGGCGACCGATAAGCACTCGGATTGGCGGCTGTGTGCGCTGGCAAGACTCAATGGGTCAGGCATACACGTAATGCGAGGCGTCACACGTAGAGATCATGAACCGTGAACAAAGTTGTGAGTGGGAAAGTTACGACGAAGTTTGAAGAAAGCAATACGTTGGGGAGAGGTTCCGACAATCAGGGGACACCAACACGTGACTTGGATTGGACCAGTCAGAAAACGGACCGTTGAAACCCAACACATGCATTACATGTCGGATTCTGCCCAATGTACCTCTTTTTTAATTAGTCAATTTTATAGCACGAGGTGAAGTGAGGGATACATGTAGTGAGAGAAAAAAGGAGAGGAAGGGAGAAAAAGATAGAGGAAGGAGGGGAAGAGTCGGCTGCGTCGAGGGATGAGATGACTTGGTGGTTCTTTCAAGATAAAGCTCCTCACTTCAGCATTGGCTTATTCTCAATCGTGATGCCAGCCTATGCCCGCTCCCAGAAAACAACCTTATGAAGGGCTGTCGCCAATAACAGCAGGTTCACTGTGTTCGCATAAACGACACCAGTCATACCTAAAGCCTTAGGTCAAGAGCTCGAACAGCTTCAATGATGGCAATAGAGAAACCGATCCTATGATAATGGGCTAGATACCTGCTCCTGAGACCGGGTTTAGACGTCAGAATACCGATCCCTAACTCCTAAATGCAGCACTTCTACTTATTCGAGAGCCAATGGGAATAAAAAATCTATGTGATGGGTGATTTCTTAAATAGGTGAGTTTCAATTATGAAATAGAAGGTAAAGTGTGAGCAGCGAGTTTATTTAGAAAGATCGACTCAAATTGTCAGGACCATGTTCGGGTTCTGGTGTTGTACGCATCTGTGTAATGGCGACGTCCACCTGATGTGACGGGGAAATTTGACTAGTTGAAGGCAACCGCGTGAGCCCGCTGCTAGTCCACCCCAACCCGAGGTACTCAAGTGACGAAGGGTCGAGCCCCTAAACTCAAATGAGGTTTTGCAACAGTCCCCGGGCCTTGCCGCATTTGTAGACGCCGATCATGACACCATTGGATGTGGCGCTGTTCAGCTCGAGTGGTATGGGATCCTGCCTCACAAGCCTTACTCAACAATGAGACGGTCACAGTCTCACGTTGGACGAGTGCTATGATGTTGATTGGTTATATTGGCGTGAATTTCCCTCACTTTATGCACTGTAACCTTGACATCCTGTCCAGGGGCTGACTTCTGGCCCCATCAGGTACAGTGGTATGCAGGATCATTGTCCTCAACTTCAATGAATGAATGTGTTTTTGCACGAACCAGCCACGTCTACAAACCGTGTGGATCGGGTTCGGTTGAGTAAATATTAATAATTCATCTATAGAGATTGTAAATAAGAGAACTTCAGGCTACGCTTGTTCACAGTTTCTCACACGGTTTGGCCTGTGCGGAAAGACCATTCAACTCATGAAATTGAGGACACGAAAGGTGAATCGGACTGTCTCATGCATTTCATCTTCACCTTTTTGTTTCCCAACTGCATCGCGATGGTCAAGGCCAAGGGCAGTTACGCCGTCAGAGGAGAGGCCGCAGAAAGCCAGCCAAACTGGAAGCCCCTTGTGTTCAATCCTCTGTACCTCCTGTTCTTGGTCATCCTTCACGTGCTTCATATTGTCGGCATCCAGCTCTTGATAAATCAGTGTGACTCCGATCAACCTGAAATCGACCGCGTCCTGAGGAATGTGACAGTGGCAGATCCGAAGAGCATCTTCATATTCGAGGAAGGCGATGTGGCTGCCTTTATCTACTGGTCTTGCCTCCCAGTTCTATCCGTCCTAGTTGTCGGCTCTTTCTGGGAATTCCTAGATTTAACCGTGCGCCGACTCGAGCCGTTCTACCAGCTATCAAGTCGCGAAGGCGGGAATGCCTTTAACGCTTTGTGTCTGGACTACAGTTCCAGCTTCGGCTTGGTGACGCCATTTCGGGCGCTATCGAGACGACATTTCACTGTTTTTCTGACCGCAACCGCTTTTGTGTTGATGTCAATTGTTCTTCCGGCCTTAACAGGTGCTATCTTCAGCATCGAATGGGGAAGTTTATCATTCTCTCTCAGAAAGAAGGATGGGCCTAAATACGCCGTTATATCCATCAACCCTGGCGTTGCCCTCGCTACGCAAGTCGTACACGGAACTGTCATCGCTTTGGCTATAATTCTCACCATCATTCTGCTCACCCGCCGAACCGGCGTATATCACGATCCGAAGGGTATTGGAGGCCTTGCCTCCTTTATTAGCGACGCGGAGAAAATCGGACTCTCTACGGTTCGTCTTTTTCAGCAGATTCCATCCTTCGCTCACTCCGATGATATCGCCTCCGCTTTGAGTGGTTTCAAGTTCCACCTTAACCACAAAGTCTACAATGCAGACGGTAGACCATCGATGACATACCAGCTCGAAGCTGAACAAAGGCCCGGCTATAGCCTACCTAGGAGAGATAATTATCGGTACCGCTGCAGCCGTCGAGATGCGAATGGCATCTGGCTGACTAGGCGTATGGCCTGTCTGTCTGAAATCCTCATCTGGTTAGGCCTGCCGGTGATGACTTCGGCTATCTACTATGCTTCCAAGATTCCTGGCAAGATCGCTAGCCACGATGTCGGTAGGCTGGCTATTTCCAAGATTGTCGTCACGCTCTGCATCACGGTCGGTGGTATGATGTGGGTGACGATCCAGCGCAATCTCCAGAGGCTTGAGCCCTGGCGACAACTAAGCACTGATCGCCCTCGCGCTCTATACGCCTCGAGGCTGACGCGCCACAATGTTGCCGATCTGGGTCTTATTGGCAGTGCCATGTTCAGCATCGTAAGGGGCTCCCTAATTATGCTGTGGGCGGCATTCTGCGTTGTGATGATTCACATAATAACTATCCTGGCCCCACCGGTTCTCGAACTCATCCATGCGTCAGGCCGCAGTGGCAACCTAGCGGCGTACAATGAGATCAAGATTCTTACGGGCCAGAAGGGCCAGGCCCTAGGTGCCACAGGCTTTGCCTTCCACCTCGTTATCTTAGCCAATCTCGTCTTTCTTATATCCAGCGGAAGAACAGAACCATTCCTACCTCGGGCTCCAACGACCATAGCCAGTCAAATCTTATATATATGTCACAGCGACAAGTTGCTCGAAAGCTTTGCTAGTACTTCAATGTTATCGGAAAATGAGCTAAGTGAGAAATCAAAAGCTATTGAGCAGAGATGTCGGTTTGGCTGGTTCTGGTGGCAGAGAGGACAGCTCTGGTGCGTCGGCTTAGAGTACAATGAGTATATTGAGGCACACTGGACAAAGTTCGATTTCAAAAGAGGTCTTAATTGAGTGTTTATATAATAAGCCTGACATTTACCTTTAGCCATTTCAGAGCTATCTTCCTTACCTTCTAAATAGAGAATGAAATTTCCGGCGATTTCTGCAAATACGGTTATATTTCTCGCATTAGCCAGCATTAATGCTTGTAAGCAAGCTCTCAAAAATGGTATTAAAGCTGGATATAGTCCCAAGGTCACAATTAGCTGCGAGCAAATGAGCTCGAGGCCAATGAGCACAAAGGATTTTGCAGCTTCGACAGGACAAGCGGAATACTGTCCTAATAACGACTTTCTGCCGGATCTAAGATCGTGCGAGGCTGAGCGCTGTTCGTCAGGGGATGTGGTTCATTCAATTACAGTACTGTAAGAGGACCAATCTGGATATGGAACAAGTCAATTTAACCTCACATATGATGCTATGGCTTACAACCTTTAGCTTCCTTTCAAGTGAAAGCATTTCTAGCAGATTAAGGAGCACCGAAAGCGATGAGATAGCCTGTCTTGCCTTTTAAATAAGTCCGGAGAGCCAGAGCCCAGTTTCGTATCCATAGGATGCGGGATAGTTATTGGGTCCTGTA